>OU612043.1:74793715-75153715 GCA_914767935.1 Coremacera marginata
AGATAAAGATAAAGATAAAGATAAAGATAAAGATAAAGATAAAGATAAAGATAAAGATAAAGATAAAGATAAAGATAAAGATAAAGATAAAGATAAAGATAAAGATAAAGATAAAGATAAAGATAAAGATAAAGATAAGATAAAGATAAAGAAAAAGATAAAGATAAAGATAAAGATAAAGAAAAAGATAAAGATAAAGATAAAGATAAAGATAAAGATAAAGATAAAGATAAAGATAAAGATAAAGATAAAGATAAAGATAAAGATAAAGATAAAGATAAAGATAAAGATAAAGATAAAGATAAAGATAAAGATAAAGATAAAGATAAAGATAAAGATAAAGATAAAGATAAAGATAAAGATAAAGATAAAGATAAAGATAAAGATAAAGATAAAGATAAAGATATATATATAGATAAGATAGAGATAGAGATAGAGATAGAGATAGAGATAGAGATAGAGATAGAGATAGAGATAGAGATAGAGATAGAGATAGAGATAGAGATAGATAGAGATAGAGATAGAGATAGAGATAGAGATAGAGATAGAGATAGAGATAGAGATAGAGATAGAGATAGAGATAGAGATAGAGATAGAGATAGAGATAGAGATAGAGATAGAGATAGAGATAGAGATAGAGATAGAGATAGAGATAGAGATAGAGATAGAGATAGAGATAGAGATAGAGATAGAGATAGAGATAGAGATAGAGATAGAGATAGAGATAGAGATAGAGATAGAGATAGAGATAGAGATAGAGATAGAGATAGAGATAGAGATAGAGATAGAGATAGAGATAGAGATAGAGATAGAGATAGAGATAGAGATAGAGATAGAGATAGAGATAGAGATAGAGATAGAGATAGAGATAGAGATAGAGATAGAGATAGAGATAGAGATAGAGATAGAGATAGAGATAGAGATAGAGATAGAGATAGAGATAGAGATAGTGATAGTGATAGTGATAGAGATAGAGAGATAGAGATAGAGATAGAGATAGAGATAGAGAT
Organism: Coremacera marginata; assembly: GCA_914767935.1. Classification (NCBI taxonomy): domain Eukaryota; kingdom Metazoa; phylum Arthropoda; class Insecta; order Diptera; family Sciomyzidae; genus Coremacera; species Coremacera marginata. The sequence continues at coordinate 74,794,726 of OU612043.1, forward strand.
AGAGATAGAGATAGAGATAGAGATAGAGATAGAGATAGAGATAGAGATAGAGATAGAGATAGAGATAGAGATAGAGATAGAGATAGAGATAGAGATAGAGATAGAGATAGAGATAGAGATAGAGATAGAGATAGAGATAGAGATAGAGATAGAGATAGAGATAGAGATAGAGATAGAGATAGAGATAGAGATAGAGATAGAGATAGAGATAGAGATAGAGATAGAGATAGAGATAGAGATAGAGATAGAGATAGAGATAGAGATAGAGATAGAGATAGAGATAGAGATAGAGATAGAGATAGAGATAGAGATAGAGATAGAGATAGAGATAGAGATAGAGATAGAGATAGAGATAGAGATAGAGATAGAGATAGAGATAGAGATAGAGATAGAGATAGAGATAGAGATAGAGATAGAGATAGAGATAGAGATAGAGATAGAGATAGAGATAGAGATAGAGATAGAGATAGAGATAGAGATAGAGATAGAGATAGAGATAGAGATAGAGATAGAGATAGAGATAGAGATAGAGATAGAGATAGAGATAGAGATAGAGATAGAGATAGAGATAGAGATAGAGATAGAGATAGAGATAGAGATAGAGATAGAGATAGAGATAGAGATAGAGATAGAGATAGAGATAGATAGAGATAGAGATAGAGATAGAGATAGAGATAGAGATAGAGATAGAGATAGAGATAGAGATAGAGATAGAGATAGAGATAGAGATAGAGATAGAGTAGAGATAGAGATAGAGATAGAGATAGAGATAGAGATAGAGATAGAGATAGAGATAGAGATAGAGATAGAGATAGAGATAGAGATAGAGATAGAGATAGAGATAGAGATAGAGATAGAGATAGAGATAGAGATAGAGATAGAGATAGAGATAGAGATAGAGATAGAGATGATAGAGATAGAGATAGAGATAGAGATAGAGATAGAGATAGAGATAGAGATAGAGATAGAGATAGAGATAGAGATAGAGATAGAGATAGAGATAGAGATAGAGATAGAGATAGAGATAGAGATAGAGATAGAGATAGAGATAGAGATAGAGATAGAGATAGAGATAGAGATAGAGATAGAGATAGAGATAGAGATAGAGATAGAGATAGAGATAGAGATAGAGATAGAGATAGAGATAGAGATAGAGATAGAGATAGAGATAGAGATAGAGATAGAGATAGAGATAGAGATAGAGTAGAGATAGAGATAGAGATAGAGATAGAGATAGAGATAGAGATAGAGATAGAGATAGAGATAGAGATAGAGATAGAGATAGAGATAGAGATAGAGATAGAGATAGAGATAGAGATAGAGATAGAGATAGAGATAGAGATAGAGATAGAGATAGAGATAGAGATAGAGATAGAGATAGAGATAGAGATAGAGGATAGAGATAGAGATAGAGATAGAGATAGAGATAGAGATAGAGATAGAGATAGAGATAGAGATAGAGATAGAGATAGAGATAGAGATAGAGATAGAGATAGAGATAGAGATAGAGATAGAGATAGAGATAGAGATAGAGATAGAGATAGAGATAGAGATAGAGATAGAGATAGAGATAGAGATAGAGATAGAGATAGAGATAGAGATAGAGATAGAGATAGATAGAGATAGAGATAGAGATAGAGATAGAGATAGAGATAGAGATAGAGATAGAGATAGAGATAGAGATAGAGATAGAGATAGAGATAGAGATAGAGATAGATAGAGATAGAGATAGAGATAGAGATAGAGATAGAGATAGAGATAGAGATAGAGATATAGAGATAGAGATAGAGATAGAGATAGAGATAGAGATAGAGATAGAGATAGAGATAGAGATTAGAGATAGAGATAGAGATAGAGATAGAGATAGAGATAGAGATAGAGATAGAGATAGAGATAGAGATAGAGATAGAGATAGAGATAGAGATAGAGATAGAGATAGAGATAGAGATAGAGATAGAGATAGAGATAGAGATAGAGATAGAGATAGAGATAGAGATAGAGATAGAGATAGAGATAGAGATAGATAGAGATAGAGATAGAGATAGAGATAGAGATAGAGATAGAGATAGAGATAGAGATAGAGATAGAGATAGAGATAGAGATAGAGATAGAGATAGAGATAGAGATAGAGATAGAGATAGAGATAGAGATAGAGATAGAGATAGAGAGATAGAGATAGAGATAGAGATAGAGATAGAGATAGAGATAGAGATAGAGATAGAGATAGAGATAGAGATAGAGATAGAGATAGAGATAGAGATAGAGATAGAGATAGAGATAGAGATAGAGATAGAGATAGAGATAGAGATAGAGATAGAGATAGAGATAGAGATAGAGATAGAGATAGAGATAGAGATAGAGATAGAGATAGAGATAGAGATAGAGATAGAGATAGAGATAGAGATAGAGATAGAGATAGAGATAGAGATAGAGATAGAGATAGAGATAGAGATAGAGATAGAGATAGAGATAGAGATAGAGATAGAGATAGAGATAGAGATAGAGATAGAGATAGAGATAGAGATAGAGATAGAGATAGAGATAGAGATAGAGATAGAGATAGAGATTGATAGAGATAGAGATAGAGATAGAGATAGAGATAGAGATAGAGATAGAGATAGAGATAGAGATAGAGATAGAGATAGAGATAGAGATAGAGATAGAGATAGAGATAGAGATAGAGATAGAGATAGAGATAGAGATAGAGATAGAGATAGAGATAGAGATAGAGATAGAGATAGAGATAGAGATAGAGATAGAGATAGAGATAGAGATAGAGATAGAGATAGAGATAGAGATAGAGATAGAGATAGAGATAGAGATAGAGATAGAGATAGAGATAGAGATAGAGATAGAGATAGAGATAGAGATAGAGATAGAGATAGAGATAGAGATAGAGATAGAGATAGAGATAGAGATAGAGATAGAGATAGAGATAGAGATAGAGATAGAGATAGAGATAGAGATAGAGATAGAGATAGAGATAGTGATAGAGATAGAGATAGAGATAGAGATAGAGATAGAGATAGAGATGGAGATGGAGATAGAGATGGAGATAGAGATAGAGATGGAGATGGAGATGGAGATGGAGATAGAGATAGAGATAGAGATAGAGATAGAGATAGAGATAGAGATAGAGATAGAGATAGAGATAGAGATAGAGATAGAGATAGAGATAGAGATAGAGATAGAGATAGAGATAGAGATAGAGATAGAGATAGAGATGAGATAGAGATAGAGATAGAGATAGAGATAGAGATAGAGATAGAGATAGAGATAGAGATAGAGATAGATAGAGATAGAGATAGAGATAGAGATAGAGATAGAGATAGAGATAGAGATAGAGATAGAGATAGAGATAGAGATAGAGATAGAGATAGAGATAGAGATAGAGATAGAGATAGAGATAGAGATAGAGATAGAGATAGAGATAGAGATAGAGATAGAGATAGAGATAGAGATAGAGATAGAGATAGAGATGAGATAGAGATAGAGATAGAGATAGAGATAGAGATAGAGATAGAGATAGAGATAGAGATAGAGATAGAGATAGAGATAGAGATAGAGATAGAGATAGAGATAGAGATAGAGATAGAGATAGAGATAGAGATAGAGATAGAGATAGAGATAGAGATAGAGATAGAGATAGAGATAGAGATAGAGATAGAGATAGAGATAGAGATAGAGATAGAGATAGAGATAGAGATAGAGATAGAGATAGAGATAGAGATAGAGATAGAGATAGAGATAGAGATAGAGATAGAGATAGAGATAGAGATAGAGATAGATAGAGATAGAGATAGAGATAGAGATAGAGATAGAGATAGAGATAGAGATAGAGATAGAGATAGAGATAGAGATAGAGATAGAGATAGAGATAGAGATAGAGATAGAGATAGAGATAGAGATAGAGATAGAGATAGAGATAGAGATAGAGATAGAGATAGAGATAGAGATAGAGATAGAGATAGAGATAGAGATAGAGATAGAGATAGAGATAGAGATAGAGATAGAGATAGAGATAGAGATAGAGATAGAGATAGAGATAGAGATAGAGATAGAGATAGAGATAGAGATAGAGATAGAGATAGATATAGATATGGATATAGATATAGATATAGATATAGATATAGATATAGATATAGATATAGATATAGATATAGATATAGATATAGATATAGATATAGATATAGATATAGATATAGATATAGATATAGATATATAGATATAGATATTTAACTCCAGAATCGTAAGACAGTTTTACCTTACGTATACTTTTTTTGCGGAGTGCACGTAAAATGTACTTATATTACAAATGCATTGGTAAAACCAGAGATTGGAAACAAACTGTTCGAAAAAACCAACGCTACAGCTGCGGAAGCAAACAGTATCACTATCTTCTTACGTTTGGCTCTTTGCTACAAACAGAAATGCGTAGCAAAAATTAAATTGCGAAAATTATTGCGTTGGTGTTATACGAACACAACATGTATTTCGTTTTTTTGATTTTGTTGTCACGATCATGATACAATAATAAGGTAGGGTAAGGAGATTCACCACACCGACCTCGAATGTCAAAATGTGTTTAAGCATTGCCACTTTTCTGTATTATTGATAAATGTTGGACAAATAATAAGAAAGGAAATTATTTGTAGGATAAATTGGATAAGTTCGGACAAATGTATTTACAATGAAGTAAATCGCTGTTTTGTGATTTAAAGGCTTTGTCTTCAGTAAATTATAGCATATTAGTTTTAGTTTAGTTTTTTGTGTTCTTTATTTCTTATTTAAAATTCTTGTTCTTGTGTCCACTATGAATGTGATACATAATTTTTATTGCCGTTTGACGGAGAAACTGTTGAACATAAATCAAAAACTAGTTTTTGAAAATTGGCGCATTGCTTTTATTTCATCTTTTAAGTCTTTTTTTTTAATCGGTTGAAACTTGTTGGAAAAAAACTTAAGTTTTCTTTGTTTCACATTATATTTAAGATGGCCGAACTTCTTTTTGACATTATTGACAATTTGAAGTTATGTGTTTATATAACTCCAATAATTTTTCAATTATTAAAGGTTATATTTTATCGAGCTCAAGGTCAATGTTGCTTTCCGAAGAAAACAACTTACAGGAATAACAACTAACAACTAACAGCAACAATACCCTATATAGAGTATCAATCACTTAGCAGACTAGACAGCTGTTTCGTTGGCCGCTACACCAACTCATCAGTAGCCTTTTATCGTGATTCTTGTTGTGATCCACTAAGCTCTTAATTTTCTACTTGTTTCACGAATGCAATTAGTAAATTACCCTGAATTGCGGTACGAGAATACAAATGATATGAAAGCAGCTTAAAGTTCTTCTATTTTGTGAAGCATACTTTCAGGGAAAGTATGTTTTATTATTCGAAGATAGATCAAAGCTTTTCTAAATACTCCAAGATTTTGTTGAAATATAACCTTTAATAGTTGAAAAATTATTGGAGTTATATAAACACATAACTTAAAACTTATGAAAGAAGGTCGTAATTAATTTACAAATAAATTCTATGGCAGAATCCGGCCGTTGAAAATATGATTATTTGTGTATGTTTACACACAATAAATTAAAAATCTAAGTTTTCAAACGAAACAAATCTTCATGTCGTCATAGTTTAATATCAGCTAACTGCTGAAGCTAAGATCGACTGTGAAATAGAAGAGCAACAACAACTAGCACAACATAATCTTGGAGTATTTAGAAAAGTTTTGATCTATCTTCGAATAATAGAACATACTTTCCCTGAAAGTATGCTTCACAAATTAGAAGAACTTTAAGCTGCTTTCATATCATTTGTATTCTCGTACCGCAATTCAGGGTAATTTACTAATTGCATTCGTGAAACAAGTAGAAAGTTAAGAGCTTAGTGGATCACAACAAGAATCACGATAAAAGGCTAGTGATGAGTTGGTGTAGCGGCCAACGAAACAGCTGTCTAGTCTGCTAAGTGATTGATACTCTATATAGGGTATTGTTGTTGTTAGTTGTTAGTTGTTATTCCTTCAGTTGTTTTCTTTGGAAAGCAACATTGACCTTGAGCTCGATAAAATATAACCTTTAATAATTGAAAAATTATTGGAGTTATATAAACACATAACTTAAAACTTATGAAAGAAGGTCGTAATTAATTTACAAATAAATTATTGACAATTTTTAAATTAACTATTAACATATATTTACTTAATATATTCACAAATTACAAGAACTGAAGTGCACTTCTGTATCAGAGAACGATCTTATAGGGAATGGCCTATGGGCAAATGGCGAATGGAAAACTCCCAAAAAAACTTCAAAACTTTTCTAATAGTAGAATAATGTACATCCCCGTTTGCCAGTGGCTACATTTAATAATTTCACTTTCGAAGCGAACGTCGAAGCGAAATATCAATATAAAAGTATAAAGTGTGTTAAAAAAAAATTCATAGAAATGTCGGAAAAAGGAAACAAAGCGATATTCTATCATAATTATGTGTTAAACAATCCATGTGTTAAACAATCCAATTTTTCACGAATTGCCGAACATCGAAGTTAATGAAGTTATAACATGTTGCCACAGCCAAGCAATTCATCAAAAATGCAAAGAACAATCATGGATTTGTGTTGGATAATTTATAAGATACGGCAGCACAGTATTTTATAATTTTGACATTTCAGGTCGGTGTGGTGATTCTCCTTACCCTACCTTATTATTGTATCATGGTCACGATCGCAAACACAACAAGACACAAATGCTGCCTTCGTCTTACTACGGAAATTCTAAAAGAATTATAAGTTTTGAGCAGTTTTTTTTTTTAACGAATGTAAACAATTAAAACTCTTTAGTTAATTTTAAGTAAAAATTTATTGATAAGAAAAATTTTTTTAATTAGAAGTAAATAATTAAGAACATACAAAAAGCAAAACTAAAGCATTCATTGTTTAGGGTTAAATAACACGTAAGTGTAATTATTTCAAGTTATTCATAATTAAAATCTCCATTCACTCTTACTAACAAAATGTATTCTAAATTGGACGGAGAAAGCCTACTTCGTTGATCCGAAAATATATATTTTAACGATGAGAATAATCTCTGTCTGTAATTCAGTATACTTATTTTTTTTTAAATTCCAACAAAAAATATTTTTCGACTTTTGTCCGCAGCCGCGACACTGTGCGCCGCACAGTGGGTTGAGAGACCCCAAAAATGGAGATCAATTCACAGGGGCTACGTATCGAGACAAAAATGGTCACTAAGGGGGTTTTTGGGGTCGCTGATTACGAATCTGAAGTCAAAATTTTGAAATTCAAAATGGCGGCTTCAAAATGGCGTCCATTAGCAGGCTATCTTCTAAACTAAAGGGCTTAGGATCTTCAAATTTAGTATACAGGGGTTTTTGGGGTCGCTGATTACGAATCTGAAGTCAAAATTTTCAAATTCAAAATGTCGGCTTCAAAATGGCGTCCATGAGCAGGCTATCTTCTAAACTAAAGGGCTTAGCATCTTCAAATTTAGTATACAGGGGTTTTTGGGGTCGCTGATTACGAATCTGAAGTCAAAATTTTCAAATTCAAAATGGCGGCTTCAAAATGGCGTCCATGAGCAGGCTATCTTCTAAACTAAAGGGCTTAGGATCTTCAAATTTAGTATACAGGGGTTTTTGGGGTCGCTGATTACGAATCTGAAATTTATTTTACCTAAAAAAAAATCAAAGACATTAAATGAAAAATTAACAAGAATTTTATTTTTTTTTTATAAACAAAAATTCAAAAAGTTTTATAATAAAAAGCCTCATCCTCATCACAACTTGAATCGCTATCATCGTAATAGTAAACATCTTCATCGTGTTCTACAATATCATTCTCGGTATGATCAACACCTTGATTATATATTTGCGTTTGCAAAGATGGCTCTATTAACAATTCTGTTGCTAATTTTGGTAAACATTCTAATTTTCGTTTAGGCAACGGCCTCATACTGGAAATTAGAGGATCTGAAGTTATGAGAAACCTATGTAAGATGTCTTCAATCGTATTTTCTCTGCTGCATTTTCGAGCAAAATTCTCTCTAAAATTTTTGAAGTCTTTGTTGCGAGCCTCTTGCGCTTCCTCAGATAGATTTCCGATCGGTAATAAAGCATGCGCTATAATTTCTGGTCCATGAATAAAAAACTTATGTAAAGTTGGAGACATGTTATACCAAGGATATTTTGCAACGAAATACCTTGCAGTGTCGTGACAAAAATCCCTAAACTTCTTCACATGGACTTCATGGCCACAAGAAGTAACTATTAGAATTATATGCATCTTTTTTATCAAATCTACATCAATCCTTGTTATTTCGGCGTAAATCTCAGCATTTTAAAAAAAACGTCTGGCAGTGTTACCATCATTAGAATTTCCAAATCCCGGTTTAGGCTGATCAACAATTAAACCAGTTTTTTCTTTAAATTCTTTTTGTATACGTATTTTATTGTCAGCAACAATTTTTTTTATCATTTTCGCCTCTAGCTTGCAATTTTTGTAATGAAAGTTTGTACGATAGGTGAAGCAGGCATTCAAAGAACCTTATCCAGCCATGTAATATGGATAAGCCAAATTGGAAGTTTTCAGTTCTCACTTCCTTTTCAATCATTATATTGACTAAATTGAACTCTGAACTTTTGGCCCCACACAAATAGCAACTTTGTGTAGACCCTGTTTCGGTTAAAGCGTTACAAGCTTTACCATCGATCATAACTAACATTAATATATGTTTAACACTCAAATATATATCACCGAATATTGCTTCAGAATTGGTTAAATTATTTATTTCTTCTTGTACTCTTTCTTTTTCTTGTTTTGAAATACTTGCAGATTCTTTTACAAATTCAATTTTTAAAGGCCTGCAGAATCTAGTTGAACTTGGGCGAGGATTTTGCCAAATTATTTTATCGAGACAAGTTAATCGAAGCGGCACAATTGAAGTTATAAAAACTGCGGAGTCACTCGACCCTAATCCATGAAAAGCCTGCTTGTATGAGCTATGACCGGAGCTTCCATCAAATCCCCACTTAGTATACAAACACAGATTAGACAATTGGTTTTTCGCCAAAGACTCAATCACGTATTTCTGAACTGAGATAAGACGTTCCACTGTGTGATTAAGAAGACCTTGCAAACTTATTTGTGCGAAAGTTTCACTTATTTTAATATGCTCACGATTGGGATAACATTCTTTCTTGGGTAATTGAACGACAGTATATGAAGGAAACTTATCTGGATCTGCATGTCTTACAACATTATACTGATGTCGTGTTAGGTTGCCCTCTACCAATACAGAAAGTGCTTTTTCTGAGATCATTTGCTTTTGTTTTCCCGATTCCTTAAAACTATTTCTGTATTTAGCTGCTCTTGATGGTGTTGATGTTGTTACTTCGTGAACCAATTTCGAGGCCTCAATTTGGCCTGATGCTCGCAAACTCATTTGAGTGGCATGAGCTAAAAGCGGCAGAGGTGTTTTATCCCTTAACTCCTTACATTTCTTGGTTTTTGTTCGCTCACTACTATCCTCAAAAGCTTTTCTTCCTTTTCTTTTTTGTGGTGAGGAATGGAAAGAAATTGAAGAATCCAACCAATTTGAATTAAGTTGCAAAAAACGTTCTTCTTTTCTGCCACATTTTGTCCAACGATTTTTGAAAAAAGAAATGAAACTATCCAAATTTCTTTCCAAATCAACCATATTTATATCCGAACAGCTAATACGTTTTTTGATCTCGTTTTTTAAAAATATAAATTTATCATTAAATTGAATGCAGCCGGAATTTTGCATAATATTATAGAGGCTTCGACGGGTCATAAATACCGTATTAGAGCTAGTTCCTAAAAATTTTAGATTTTTAAAACTGGTGGAATGTGTTCTTAGCTACTAAAAATTATTTTATTTTTAATACAATTTTATTTGATTAATATAATGAGATCGAATCACAATTTAATTATGAAATGTTTTTATAATTTTAACTTGATATTACACAAATAATTATTTAAATAATCAAAAAAAATTAAAAAAAAAATAAAATAATTTTAATCATAAATAAATAATTATTTGTACTTCATTATTAAACAAAATTAGTAAAACACCAAAAAACACAAAATAACTTTTTTAATCCGAATAACTATTTGCCTCATTTCATCACTATATTAATAAGTTAAATGACATTTCACAAACAATAACCATCACAAAAACACTAACAATAACAAAAATAATAAAAAAAACACGAATGTAAAACGAAAACAGAAAGAAGAAATACCACAATCGTTGTTATTGTACAAAATAAGACGTCCGCAACCTCACTTTGCTTACAAAAATCAAAATTCTGCCTAACGCGCAAATATGCGCACGATTAAACTTATATTTTTAGAAAGTACACATTCTAAATAATACGAAGAAAAAAAAAATTCATAAAGGAACAATTCGGACACAACTATATGTCCATCTAAACATCAAAAATATGGACTTTTTAGGCATTTTTTCAATTCATCACAAAAAATATTTTTACACAACTTCACATCACTTTTTATATTTCATTGCATAGAGCAATACCTGAAGTTGAAGGTTCCATCATAAAACTTTTGATAATATTTAGAAAAAAAATAAGAAATTCTTTGAAAATACCAAAAAAATGTTTTTTTGCACATCGCGCCGAAATTAGAAAAATTTGCAAACTTTGACAGTTAACTGTCAGTAAACCAATCAATCAAACGAAAAAAAAATTACAGCTAGTGACGTAGAATTTTATGCACTTTCATTAGATACCAAATACTATTTAGAAAGCTCAAAAAAAATTTTGAATTAATACCGAGAAAAGTGATGTTTCAACCCTCTGTGCGCCGTTAGCAACATGCAAAAGATCGCTAAAAATATTTTTCTTTCGTTATTTTTGTGTCCGCGATTCAAAAGCATAACAGTGAGAGGAGGTGTTTTCTACTTCAAAAGCCATCTCTGCTTGCTTCGGTTTGTGTTACTGGTTGACCCCTTTCACATTGGTCAAGAATTGAATTCAATTTTCAGAGTTTGTAGGCAATTCGCCGCAAATCGGAAGCGACGAAGGGGAGAAAAAGTTGACGGTCTCGATAGCTCTGTACCGTCAATTTTTTCGTGTTCCCTTTTGGTCTTTTCGCATTTTTCTCAGATTACTTCATTTTATTTTGTGTATATCGTCGTGCATCTTTCTCTCTCTTATTAATTTGTTGGCTTCAGTCGCTTACGTTTGCTTGCTTTAAATTTTAAGAAAACAAGCAAAACAGATATGAAATTGAATTCAATTCTTGACCAATGTAGAAGCTTTCGTCAAGTCCAAAAGAGAACGTTAAAAAAAAATTGCTTTCAAGTCTTGACCAATGTGAAAGGGGACTTTGGATCGGAGAACGAAAACAAAAAAAAAGAAAATACTTGATGTGGTCTTAAGAAGAAACAAAAAGAACACAAAAATACTTTTCTTTAGAGTTTGTTTGCGATCCCTGGGTAAATCACAAATATTTACCTTGCCTTAAGAAACCAAGAATTTTAATTTAAAACCAAATTTTCTTTAAAAAATCTGTTTCTTGATTAAGAGCGAAAAAAATAGTTTGACTTATTGATTCTTTGCTTGCATGTCGACAACAGTTCTATAGCCTTCAGCCAGAGACAGATCCAGGAAAATATTTCGGGGGGATTTTTGATAAATTTTAATGTACTTTATGTATATTTATATGCATTAGATTATATACAACCCATACATATACAACCCATAGTTGTATAAAACAATTTTTTTTTAACAACTTTTATATTGATACTTACTTACCCAACCCGTTCAACGCCAACCTGTTCCATCGGTCTTCACTTGTTTTGAATCACAGGTAAAGGTAAAGCCGTTGGAGGTATACTTTTAGAGGGAAATTCTAAAATACTGTAAAAAGTACAAAAAATATTAAAAATCCCATTTTTAATGAAAAATAAAAGTATTTTGTATGTAAAAGTTATGTAGGCAGTTTTTAAAATACTCGCTTAAAATAATAAGCATTAATTCTCCAACGTAAATTTTTGGGAATGCATTGGAAATAAATGCATCAATACTTGAAGTCAAAAAAATGTAAAAAAAAGAAAATTTATTCAGAAAGCCAAAAAAAAAGTGGTGCTGTCCTGAAAAATGTGAATGAAATTTTCAGTGGCCAAATAAATTATATTTTTCATTAAAGTGTTGGTACCCTATAGGAACAAACTAACTTGTTTTTAAGAACAACTAACTAAAAAACTAGTTTAAAATAAACTAGTATATGAACTACTTTGAATTATATTAAGGCGGCATCCACGTCAATTCTAAATAGTTTTTATTGCATTATATATGAAGTAATTGAAATACTACTTTAAAACAAGTTTTTATAAACTACTTTGATTTATATTAATGCGGCAACTACTCTGATTTTGACATGTTTTATTTGCAAATTTTTTTTAACCATGTCATTTCATCAAACTTTATTAACTTTAGGCTTCACTAACATTTTGTTTCAAAAAGACATATTTTTTTTATTTACGACATTGAACTGCAAGACAGACGTGGAAAACACATTTTAAAACTGATCAAAACCCTGTGAAACGCCTGTGAAAAGCCTCAAAACCCTGTGAAACGATTAAAAATTCTTTATTATTTAAGATATTCAAATTACAAACTGGTAGTATTTAGCAAACATTGCACAATTTCGACTCTGTACGGAAATTGATGCATTGCTTAACCATTCAGCAAACACCTCATCACTCCATGATTTATGTATTTTTCAAAACAGTCAAATAAATGACCTCTTTGATGTATAGAAATTTAAAATTTTTATGCTTTTAAATTCATCTTCAGTAAGTGGAATATTAAATACTTTTCAATTGGTTATTTTAAAGTAATTAAAAAAATAGTTTAAATATAATTAATTTAACAAGTAGTTGAAAAGTCAAACGAAAGTCAATTGACTTATTTAGCGGACATCACCATACAAAATATGTTAGTTCGTTCTATGGAAAAAAATCAGAATTTCAACTAGTTGTGGTTGAAAAAAACTACTTTTTCAACTACTTTTAAATTAGTTGATTTTCCTACAGGGTAAGCAAACTAAACCACAAAGAAGATCAATTCAAAATTTCAAAAAAGTTTACTCCACTTTTTTTTGCTGGACTAACGGTTTTGAAGATATTTTTGATATTTTTGAAGACGAATTTTGATTTTTTTTTAATTTTTCACTGTGTAGTGTATAACACACAAAAAAAAAACTATGAAAAAATATATAATATATATGTTAAAATTTTTATTTTTTAAGTACTATCGAAGCGCAAAATTTGGAAAAAAAAACCGGAATCATCAAAACCGATTTTTGGACAAAAGCATCCGATAAAATAACCGATATATGAGTATAACATTTTATTCAAAAATACATCACAATCTTCAATTTAAATGGAGATGACTTTTGTTAATGGTGTTGAAATTCTTCAACTGGTTTTTGTGACTTCAAATTGGTTAATGTTGAAAAAGTCCGAATAAAGTTCTCAATCTCAAGTCTCAAGTTTCGGGACAGCAATTTATTCTTCCTTCAATGTTGGTAGTTTGGTAGAGATTCGTCGCCTTGGGGTTTTTCGTCTATGTGTAAACACAGATTGTATCACATCCACTTCTTTATTCCTAAATAACTGCTTCCAGCGGCTTGGATCGGTGGGCAGACTGTTCATCGGTGGACAGAGAGTTTCAGCAATCATCTCTAAGCGGGGAATATACTTGGTGTGTTGCTGGTGAGGGCTTTATTTGCACTTTACACTCCTCTTTGGTCATTACGGTTAGCTACAGTTTCTGATTTAGATGCGATGATGTTTACCTTATTCTACATCACCTTTTACTCAATTGTAAGTTGCCTAATAGCAACTGTATTTGCGCTCACCAGTTTCATTTGAAGTGCAAAATTCGATTTTTCTGCCTATCAAAACTCAACGATAAAAGTTATTTGTAAAAGCTTTTGATGAAACCTATCTGCTAAAATAAAGAAATATGAAATGCAACTCAAAACTTAAAATAAAAATACCAAAAATTACAATTCTCACCGTTGTGAGAAAAAACTAAGCACATAAACAAATCTTTTTAGCTAAAGCATAGTCCTCTGTTCGGTTTCACGCGAAATTCCACGCAAATCTCCATACTCCATGAGAGCCGTAAAAAAAAGTCAATATTTCACACAATTTTCGTCAAAGTAGTATTATGTTCTCTACGGAAATCTATTACTATATTCCGCAACATGTGTCTAGCAGCATTCTGTTCACTACAATTTAATTGAACCGACCATTTATTTTGCCGTGAAAAGTAACAGTTCTTGTCGAAAATGTCAGATTACAAAAAAAAAGTTACAATCTATTAGGAAGAAAAGTGGAAGCAAAATTAAAATAAGTTTCTAATTAATTAAACATTACTCTTGTATATTCTTTTTTCCTAATTAATAATTTCAGTAAATACAAATTTTCCAAAAAAAAAGCATGGGCCAGCGGAATGAAGAGGAGAAGAAAAGGTTGCTGTGCTCAATAATGTGGCGAAGATTTGTTTGGAGTAGGAATGTAAGGAACGCTAAAACCGCAATGCTCTGAACTAGACATCTGCACGAATACATCCGAACGCCTCTTCAAAAGATTTGCTTGAAACACGTATACTTACACTCTATCATTGTCAACAACCAAATACGAGTCAATACACCACATACCAAAAGTAAAACATTTATGTACTGTACTCAAAACCGAAATGTTTTCGTTATTCAATTTCTCGCGAACTTGTGCTCGTATACGAAATACATGTATATAAGTCAGATTAAATAAAAGAATGTGAAAATAGTTCATAAAAAAAAACGAAATGGCCATTTCAGCCCTTGAAACGGCTTTTTATGATTAATTATGTTGTGCGTGTTGTGAAATGTTTGAACACAAATGATCGAGGACTGGACCTACCAGCTTTATACTGACACCGAACGGCTTATATTCTCAAAAAGCTTTTCATGACAGTTTTTACTCTCGGAGGCTTGCCATTGTATGCAGAGAGGTGACGACCGAACAGAAAAATTAATCCAATGGAAGAATTTTCTGTCAGGTGGGAATGGAACCAGTGTTCTATGACCGTGTAGATTAATTCATACAAACATTAAAAAAAATAAAACTAAATTTTTAAACTTCAATAATTTTAAAAGAAAGTGAATAAAGTAGATTAATATAAAGTCGATTTTTTTAGACATGCAATTTTTTTTTTTTGATCTTCATATCTATTTCGAGCGGTACAGCAAAATCTACTTGGTGTTCTTGCTATGTTTTAAAAAGACAATACAGTAGTCTGCAGAAAAATAGCTATGCAACTAATCCAAAGTTGTGTCTCTGTTAATATCCAACCGGATGTTGTACAGTACTCGCTTCAGCCTGTGTTTGATTTGAAAGTACTGTACACAAGTTTGAAAGATACTATAAAATGTGGTACAGTACGAAAGTGTACACTGCTACAGGCAAAACAAATGTATTCATGCAAATTTCTACTCTGAACAGTGCGTGTGTAAACATCAGTCAAGAAGTGAATAAAAGTGGTTAGTTTGTCAATTGATCTACTTCTTTATTTAGTCATTTTATTATTAATTTTTTAGTTGAGGGCTGCAAGGCCGCTTGAAAAAGCTTGCATGACAGCAAACGATACCATGCCAAAAAGGCAAAAAAATAATACTGCTTCTCACTGTTTTTGCTGTTATTGTTGGCTTTCTTGGTGTTGCTGTTGTTGTTATTGTTGGTGTTTATGTTGGTGTTGTTGTGTTGTTGTTGGAACAAATGCTGCTGAACATGCGTTATAATGTGTTTTGGTTGTGTTGGCTGTTGTTGCACCTTTCCGCGGTGTTGGCGTTCGCAAATCTCCTCAGCTTTCGGCAATAAGCTTATAATCGGACCAGCTCCACAACAAAAGATATCATCCATATTCGTGCCATTTTCGTATCCATTCTAAAATATTTATTTCTTAAGAAATAAAATTAAAGAAATTAAAGAACACACATGATATTTGGGTTCTCGTCAAATGAATTGTTGCTTTTTCAATTGTTTTGTCGAAATTTTTAAGCTGAATATCAGCAGTTCGCTAGCAACATCTTGTTCTGTCAAAATTTTCACGAAACACAAAAACGAGTGTTGCCAGCGAAATTTCACACGAACGAACACAGTACTAGCCTTGGGGGGGACATGACATTGGCAGTTTTTTTAAATCGACTTTTTTTTAATAATTTTGTATTTTAGTAAATATTCTTAAGATTCTAAGAAAACATTTTATAGTTAAATTCCTACGGGTTCAAAAGTTACAGCCGGATTAGTGAAAGCGCATTTTTAATTTTTGCGATACCTACGTACGGCAGCTGATATATACTTGTTTTACTTGCTACCTGACTTTTGGTGGTTGTTATTTCGTACCTACTTGAAGGGTTTTTTTTTTTTTGTTTTTTAATTTCTTTATATTTATATTTATATGCTCAGTTATTTAGCATCTTTTGCAGCGTGAAGTCGTGGTTTTTTTGTGAAAAATATTGAAAAATTGAAAAATGAAGCGTCGTTCTTTAGATCGAAAAGGCAAAAGAGGTTTTTTACACAAAATCATTACACCAAGAAAACCTGTTTCAACAGAAGAAATGGAATCTGAGGTGGAGTTCACTAGTACATCTGCTAAAAAACTTCATGGAGCATCAGTGGATGTTGGTTGTGATTAAACATTTTCCTGCTGCATATTACAATATGCTGAAATATTTTTTTGCCTTGTTTGTCGAAAATGTGGTGGAAATGTGAAATTTGAAAAGAAATCTATGCGTGGTCTTGAATTCAAACTGGTTATATTTTGTACAAAGTGCAATGACGATATCAAAACCATAAATTCATCACCATTGATAAACGGTATGTATGCCAGGCAGCAACAGAATTGTTAATATTGCAAGCTGCATGGCATGACGGCGCTTATAGTTTTTTGTAAATGTTTCAACTACTTGGTATCACCATAGGAGCTACAGCATTGAATTTTTCCAAAGGAAATGATGCAAATCGTTTGAAATGCGCCATAGTGAAGGCATATGAACGATTGCAAAAAACTATAAGAAACAGCACAACACAAGATAACGAAGGCATACAGTATGAAGCAGGCATGGCAGATTGAAGGTAACCTTTTATTTCTTTGTTCACAAACTTTGAACGCGTTTATCTCGAAACCATGTTTTCTTACTGGTTGCGGCACTAGCGGGTTAATTTTTTGACGAAATTTTTTTTTTTGTATTTTTTTAAACTTGATTCGCTATCGTATGACACGAGCTTTTTTTTAAATTTTTTTTTTCGATTTTTTATGAATTTTTAGTCAATATTTTTTCGAAAAAACACACTTTCAAATTTGGAACATCACTATAAATTGAAAAAAAAATTAAAAAAAAAGCTCGTGTCATACAATTACCAATTTTGTTAAGATTTAAAAAAGTCACTTTTTTCCAGATCGGACAATTTTTGCAACTCCCAGCGCTGCAACCACTAGGCCCCGTTTTTTTCTCTGCCGCCAGTTTGGAGCTCTATAAAACCATGTTGGAGTGAAAAATATATTTTTTTGAATTTTTTTTTTCTTGTAATTTGTTCAATTCTCTACAATAATAAAAAAAATGTTGGAAAAATGTTTGTTTTTGACTGAGTTATAAATTTTTAAAAAGGTCTGTTTTCTCTGCCGCGAATGTCATGTACCTCCTTAAGAGTAAATAAGAGACTTGCTATAAATTATTCCTCTTTCATAAAAACACCGACAGTCACGGAAAAAAACTAGAAACAAATGCTTATAGGCAACATGCTAGCTTCAGATGCTTAATGATTATCATGAAACAGCAAAAACAACTCCCTCAATTACAACAGCAACTTAACAATAATTGCAAAATAAAACAACCATACCAGACCATTAATGTCGAGATAAACTCAAATCCTGATAAAATAAATCCATCCATGCTTAATGTGTCTGCCATTAAATTCCAAGAAAGCCAAGCAACAAAAATAAAAAAAAAACAAAAATAATACGAAAAACATGCATTTTCTATACTCAATTTTCTACGTACCTACTTTTCTGATTATTTAATCAACTGCATAGCAGTTTCACAAAATCTTTGCGAAACATTGAATATCTTAGAAAAAAATCAACTGTTATGCAAACTTAGGCAGACATAAAAACTGAATTGTAGTTGTAGCATATTCGCAGCAATAAGCAGAAAATTGCCAATTTGTTAGATTTTTTTTATGACAATTTGATGAATGTAGCTTTTCATTTACATGAATGCGCACAAAGTACTAATTTTTAAACTATGAAAGAATGATTTTTTTTTCATTTTATTTCAATCGATATTTTTTTGTTGTTGTTATAAAGTCTTATGACCGTATTTTCTAAAACGCAAGCGATCACGTTACTTGATGTTTTTTGTCTGACAATAAATTTCATTAGAAAATTTAAGTGAGAGAAGAGTTTGCGAGAAGAGTGGCGGCCGTGGCGTAGTGGGTAGAGTGTGTGACTCTTACGCCAGAGAACCCAGGTTCGAATCCTCCATCCGACACAGAAAGTTTTTTCAATTGAATTAATTTTTCTGTTCGGCCGTCACCTCTCTGCAGACAATGGCAAACCTCAGAGAGTAAAAAATGCCATGAAAAGCTTCTTGAGAACATAAGCCGTTAGGAGTCGGCGTAAAACATGTAGGTCCAGTTCTCGATCATTTGTGTGCAAACATTTCACATCACACACAACACAATTGATCATAAGAAGCTCGGTCAAAGTCCTTTCAAGGGCTGAAATGGCCTTTTCATTTTTTTTTTTTTTTCGAAGAGTTTGTTTTACTTCATATAAAAACGGAACTGCCAGACAAAAAAACTCCAAGTGAGGTGGTGATCGTTTGCGTTTTGAAAAAACAAAACGCTCTAAAAAATAAATTTACTATAACTATGATAGTAATTTTTTTACTTAAAACTCAACTGGAGTGTTATTTAACTACAAGTTTCATTGTAAATTTTCAATGCTTAAAATTATATACAAGCTTTATTAAAATTAAGTAACATATGTTGAATTTTGCTGCAATTCAACATTTTTCAGCATATATTTCATTGGCAATAGACTTAGGTGTGTTTAATTTTCAACATCAATTCGTATATTTGCACCATATTCTCATTCAAGTTTGATTATGAGCAAGTAAACAGCTTGTTATTCAGTTCTCCGGTATCAGCTTCTCTAATTACAAAAATTGTGCTAAATACGTGTTTTAATTTTAAGCTAAGATTGTAAATATTTTTTGTCTTGTAAAATACTTAATATTTATTTAATAAATCATGTTAAAAATGTTCTGTTTTTCAAATTGATATCCCAGCAGGAAAATGAGCCACTACACTCTAAAAAATATGTTTAATTTTAATAAATATATGATAGTAATAATTTGTTGAATATTCAAATGAAGTGTAATTTTACTAGAATTTTTGAAGTAATCTTCGAATGTTTAAATTTAAGCATAAATGTCAGTAAAATTAAACACCAGATGTTGAATTTTGCTACAAAATTAATAGTCAATCTTTATTTAACGACATGAACTGTAATAAAATTCAACAAATAGGTGTGTATACCTGTGTGTATACATGTATATTATCATTCGAGTCTGCTTATAATCGTGTGAGGTGTTATTTGTGCGGTTTGCTTTTATTTAAATTAAATAAAAAAACTAATTAAACAATAAAATAAAAAGTATTTCTGGTCAGCTAAATAATATGAATCAGTAAAATATATGCGGAAAGAATTTTATGTATTTAAAATATTACAACTTTTATTTATATATGCATAAAGAAGAGAAGTGCAATGAATTTAATTGTCTATTTCCCAAATGCTATACCCAAATTGCTATATCATTTGAAGTAAAATCAAACAACATTTGTTGAATTTTACTACTTGTGATGTTATTATTACTGAAGAATTGTGGAATTTTATTTTTATTAAAATAGAAATTTTTATATATTACTACACTTTTTGAAGTGAAATTCTACAAGTTACGTTTAATTTCACTATAACATCTAGAGTAAAGTTTATGTTGAATTTTACTACAATATAAAATAAAACTCATGTAAAATTCTATTTGATGTGTGTATTTACTACCAAACCTGTTGCCTACAAGTATTGTGGTAAATTTCAGCAAACAATTTTTAGAGTGTAGGTAAGTGAAGTGGTAATGTATAGCTACACTCTATACACTCTACACTGATATAGGCTACACTCTAAAAAATAAGTTTAAATTTACTATAATTATAATAGTAATAATTTGTTGGAAGTTGAAATTAATTTTAATTTTACTACAATTTTTTAAGTAATCTTAAAATGTGCAAGGTCAAACATAAATTTCAGTAAAATTAAACATCAGATATTAAATTTTGCTACAAAAAGAATACTTAAACTTGATATTACTACATCAATTGTATTAAAATTCAACAAAAATGTAATTTTTAACATCTGCAACAGGCGTGTATACTTTCATATTGTCATTCGAGTTTGCTAATAATCGTGTGAGGAGGTTTTTTGTCATATTTCTTTTTAACCATAAGTAGTTTTGGTCAATTCAATAAGATGTATCAGTGTAATATATGTGGAAAGAATTTTATGTATTTGCAATATTACAACTCTCATTTATATTTGCATAAAGAAGTGAAGTGTAATAAATCTGTGTGATTGTTTCCCAAATGCAATAGCTCGTTTTCAACTCGTATGAAGTGCATTTCTATGGTAGTCATATACAAAAACACAATTAGTTAATTGACAAAAAAGCATTTTCGTCTAATTAATATAAATGTAAGATAAGTCATGTAAGTGGCCAAAAGTAACAAATCTTCCTTCTGCTCGCATTTTTTTCGTCAGTATAAGCAAAACAGAGGAACAGGGGGCGAACCTTCACATGGCAACGTGTCTGACCGCCTCAACCTGGCGAGGCCAGCATTATCCATGTCGAAATCGTCTCAAGTCGACTCAAACCTCCACGTGGTGTTCCCTGGGCAACGGCAAACTGGCATCCGTCAGTTTGACGGCTAATTTGAGCGGCGGGTCACTCCATAGACCTTAAACATGGAATGTGCGCAGGGTTTGGGTCCCGCCACATTACTACTGCCCAATGAAAACTAAACCAGCCTCGGATAAGAACCCCAATTACGTTGACGACCACCGCAAATGAAAACGGACAATAATTTACGGATATGCACCTGGAATGTCCGGACCCTTTATAGCGAAGGTGTCATTATCCAACTGACGGAAGCCCTCAAAACAATAAAGGCTGACATCACCGCCATCCAGGAAATGCGATGGAAAGGGCAAGGCTGCTCTAAACAAGCACACTGTGATATCTACTATAGCTGCCATGCGGAGAGGCGCGAATTTGGATGTGGATTCGTTGTTAGCCGGAAACTACGCCACCTTGTTTCGCGGTTCACACCTGTCAACGAAAGATTGGCAACGATCCGCATTAAGGCAAAATTTTTCTCCATCAGCCTTATTTGCGCGCACGCCCCGACGGAGGAAAAGGATGAAGCCGTCAAAGACGCTTTCTAAGCTAGTCTTGAGGACGTATACGACCACCTTCCGGTTCATGACGTGAAAATAGTCCTCGGCGATTTTAATGCGAAAGTCGGAAGGGAAGGCATCTTTGGCCTCACTGTCGGTCAGTTCAGTCTTCATGAGACCTCCACGAACAACGGTCTAAGACTGATCGACTTCGCCGCTGCGCGAAACATGGTAGTTAGTAGCACCAGACTTAAGCACCTCGACATCCACAAGGCCACCTGGCTGTCCCCGGATCAAAAAACGCGAAACCAAATTGATCATGCAGTAATCGACGGAAGGCATGCCTCTAGTGTTCTAGATGTGTGTACATTTCGGGGGGTCAACATTGACTCCGACCATTATCTTGTTGCAGCCAAGATCCGCATGCGATTATGCAATGCGAAGAACATACGCACAGGAATGCAACGAAAGCTAGATGTCGCTAAGCTGCAATTACAACGGACTGCCGAATCCTACTCCGCTCAACTCTCGGTTAAGCTCAACCAACCAACCTCTGGACCCGACGACGCCGGCGGACTTTGAGCGCATATATCCCACTCCATGCGAGCTGCCGCTGAAGAAGTCATTGGTTTCCGGCGCCCGCAACCTCGGAACCAATGGTATGATCAGGAGCATTGCGACTGCAGTAAAAAACACCGCATATAGAAAAACGCTGCAGTCAGCTGCAACGCGAGCCGTGCGAGAAAACTACCGCGAAAAGAGGAAGGAAGAGAGGCACCTTTTCAGACGCAAGAAAAGAGAGCAGGAAAAGCGTGAGCGTGAGGAACTAAAGGAATACAAGGGTCAGAAGGATGCACGAAAATTCTATCAACAGGCTAAGCGTCTAACCCAAGGTTTCAAGCCCGGAGCATCCACTTATAGAGACGAAAATGGAGATCTGAATACGGATACGCGGTGTGTGCTGAGATTGTAGAGACGGCACTTCTCCAATTTACTTACTGGCTACGATTCCACCAATGCCGCCCATGGAGAGCGCAGTTCAGAGCTACCAATCAACAATGACGGAGTGGAAGTACCACCACCTAGCCATGAAGAGGTTCGAGTTGCTATCCAACGACTCAAAAACAACAAAGCAGCGGGTGCTGAAGGCCTGTCAGTTGAATTGTTTAAAACCGGCGGCGATGAATTGATAAGGCGCATGCATCAGCTCATCAGCAAAATATGGCTAGAAGAAAGCATGCCCAACGATTGGAACCTCAGAGTACTGTGCCCTATATTTAAGAAAGGAGACCCAACAATCTGCGCAAGTTATAGAGGTATCAGTCTTATTCCCATCGCATATAAGGTTCTCTCAAGCGCACTGTGTGAAAGATTAAAGCCAATTACAAAAACACTGATTGGACCTTATCAGTGTGGCTTTCGACCTGGTAAGTCCACCATAGACCAGAATTTCACGCTACGACAAATCCTGGAGAAAACCCACGAAAATCAAATTGACACACACCATCTCTTTGTCGATTTTAAAGCAGCGTTCGATAGCCCGAGAATGGATTGCCTATACGCAACAATGTCTGAGTTCGGTATACCTACAAAGCTGATTAGACTTTGCAGAATGACGTTGAGCAACACACGCAGCTCCGTCAAGGTAGAAAATGACTTCTCCGAAACCTTCAATACCGAAAGAGGTTTCAGGCAAGGCGATCCACTGTCTTGCGATCTCTTTAACATCATCATGGAGGGGATCGTACGAAAGGCCGGTGTGCATCGCAATGGCACCATTTTCTACAAAGGCGTCCAGCTCCTTGCGTACGCTGATGATATTGATATTGTCGGCAGAACCAAGAGATATGTTACCGCTGCTTTCGCCGCTATCGAAAAGGAATCAGCCAAAGTGGGTTTGACGATAAATGAGGGTAAAACAAAGTATATGCTGTATATGCTACAAACAAGGGAGCTCGGCGTTTAGACTCCCACGTTTCATCCGGCAGCTATAACTTTGAAGTAGTCAAGGAGTTCGTTTACCTTGGCACCGCCATTAATACCAAAAACGAAATCAGCCTGGAGATAAAGCGAAGAACAATAATTGCTAATAGGTGCTACTACGGGCTCAGTAAGCAACTAAGTTCCAGAGCCCTCTCTCGATCGACAAAACTAACACTTTACAAGACGCTCGTTCTAGCTGTGCTGCTTTATGGCGCTGAGGCATGGGTAGTTTCGCAAACTGACGCAGCTGCTCTGAGGGTGTTCGAGAGAAAAGTTCTTCGCAAAATCTTCGGTCCTGTTCGAGTCGGCGATGACTATCGCATCCGAATGAACCACGAGCTGTATGAGCTCTACGATGACATTGACGTAGTTCGGCGTATAACTGTGCAGCGACTAAGCTGGCTGGGTCATGTCCATCGAATGGATGACAAAGCTCCAGCGAAAAAGGTGCTCGAGGCGAGGGTCGCTGGTTAACGACGACGAGGGAGACCATGCCTCCGATGGATGGACCAGGCCGAGGAAGCCCTAACCGCACTTGGTGTATCCGATTGGAGAAGGCGCGCGCAAAGCAGAGGCGCCTGGCGAGAGCTGATGAGGTCGGCCGAAACCCGGACACGGGTTGTTACGACCACCTATGTAAGTATAAGCAAAACAACCCAGTTAACCTTAATACTGATACTAGCATGGATAAAAAGAACATTATTTCAATTGATGAACTGGACCCATCTTCAAAGGTTTCCTGCGTAGAATTATAATTTTTATTTTCTAACAAAAGCAAAGAGACGCTTTGTATTAAGAAGAAGCAATAAAAAAAAGTTGAATTTTACTTCACTTTTTGTTTTAAAAGAAATGTTGATTTTTACTAACGAGCTAAGGTATTTTTTTTTTGTATTACTATAAAATATGAAGTAAAATTAAACAGATGTTGAATTTTATGCCATATTCAAACCGATCCCTTAATTATGTTAAATTGAGTTAATGAAGCGAAAACAAAGTCTGATGAATGAACAATGAACAATGAAGTTGAGAGCAATCATCTGTAAGCGGGGAATATACACTCTAAAAAGTTTTTGATGAAATTTACTAAAATACTTGTAGGCAACAGGTTTGGTACTATAACTGTAGTAAATGTACACTTCAAATAGAATTCAACATGAGTTTTATTTTATATAGTAGTAAAATTCAACATAAACTTTACTCTTGATGTTATAGTGAAATGAAACGCAACTTGTAGAATTTCACTTCAAACAGTGTAGTAATGTCTATTTTAATAATAATAAAATTTCACAACTGTTGAGTAAAATTAACACCATAAGTAGTAAAATTCAACAAACGTCTTTTAATTTTACTTCAAATCTAATAGTAATACAAAATTTACTTTTAATTTTTAGGAAAAGTCAACATTTATTTAACAATAAGAAGTGGAGTAAAATTCAACACTTTCTTATTGTTTCTTCTTAGTACAAAACTTTTTTTTTCTTTTGTTAGAAAATAAAACTCAAAATAAAGCTCGATAGTTCATTCTGATATCCATTATTTTTTTTTGTATTTTAGCGAATTTTTGTCATTTTTCCGCTGGTTAAAGAAACTCAGAGATGAACAATACGGCCCTAAGTGAATTATTCAATAAAAATTATTATTCTTTATTCAATTCGTTTAAATATTCGTTTTAAAATTCGTTTTAATAACAAAAAGTTGAAATAAATGGTCTACATTAACCAAAAACAAAAAAAAACAAGCAGAGTTAATATTAATTCTATATTTATAATTCATTATTGATTTGCTTATCAAAAAAATGTTCATATTAAGATAAAAAAATTAATCCATTAAGCCAACAACAATTGTTCTAAGTACTAAATTTTCAAATACTCTAATGTACTGTGAATTATTTAAAACAATTAATAAGACTCGAACTGAAATACTAATTCATTAATTTATATTTTAAAGTGACAAGAATGTACGAAAATTATCAATCAATTATTTCATATGTACTCTTAGAATAAGTTAAAAAAGTTGAAAAATTATTTAAAAAAAGAAAACGTATGATATGTTATTCAAGCAATATAATTGATTGTTATAGTTAATTATAGATTTCGACATATAGTATGTATTTGTTTTATAAACTTGTTATTTATTAAGAATGCATGTCAACATGCATCCACATATATCTTTGAAAGTCAAAAATTAAAATTTGATCTCAATTATTAAGAACTGATTAAAATTTAAGGTAGGCAAAAATTGAGTAAATAATTTAAAATCTATTATGAAATTTTACTATGTATTTCATGCAAACTAGTTCATTGTTTAAATTATTTAAAAAAAAAAAGAGAATCAGTATTAAATAATGTTTTGTATTATAAAGTTTTTGACTACAAACTTTCATCAGTTCGAGCTTTTAAATGAGAGTGTTTGTTTCACATTCAATTCTTTTAAATTACAATTATATATCGTCGTTGGGCGTGCAATACCGCGTATCAGCCACTTGCAATACCGCGTACATTGCAAAACGGCCAAAATTGAAATTTGGATTTTAAGTCAATTTGATTTAATTAATACAGGGCGGATTTCCATTAAATGGTGATTTCAGGACAAAGCAAGTATCTAATTTCAAGAAATGTTTTTCGTTATGTTGAAATTACATTCAATAGCTTAAAAGAATGCAGTTTTTATGCACTCCTGTAGAATTTTACCATCACCGTGTGTGTGTATTTGCAAGTGGCGAATACGCGGCATTGCACGCCCAACGACGACATGCAATTTAAATTTACCATACATGAAAAAAAAATTAATTGCTATAAACCATTTACAAAGGAATGAGAATAAAATACTTTCTGGTATTCGCGGTTGTTGTAGAAACCAAGAGCTCTTGGAATCAGAATTGAAACCGACAAATATTTCGCTTAGGTGACATCAGATAACATAGGTTTCTGTGACGTCTTAAAGATGCACTGAATCCGATTCGAATATAATACCGTCAAACAGAATCCATGACACCTAAGGCCGGATTTATTGACCACCCTCAGCAAGTTGTTGCGAAAATTAAAATAATGTTAATTAAGTTGAAGAGCGTGCAGCAAGTCTCTCTCATTGAGCGGAGAGCGCAAGAGCTTCATATAAAAAAGTGCAAAACTTGCTGAAGGTGGTCAGTGAATTGCAAAAGTATTGCGTAAATACTTTTAACTTACCTCATATCTTTCAAATATTAGTTCATGAGTTTCGTTGAAATATGAACATATTGCTCTTAAAATTGACTCATCATCTTTGATTTCTTGATTGGTGAAAAATAATTTCATTTTCATTTTTGAAGCTTCAAAATTTCGTTTAAATGTGTTAACATCTAAATCCATTAATTTTTTTAAAATGGTCATATAGACATTTCTTATCAAAAATCATTGGCCCATGTATTAAAATGTCTCTGACATGTGGAATATGATCGAAATCATTAAAAAAATTCGCTGTTTAGAGAAGCAATCGAACCTGAACTTTTCTATATTCTCTTGATCATTTGCTTTTATGGTTTTTGCCCTCTTAAAGTTTTTGGCTGCCAATTAGCACAAGTCTTAGATAGAAATCTTGTTTTTTTTTTTAACAATTTGGCAAATCGGAGTTTTCAGAGTTTGCTTTCCTTTTTGCTTTGGAATTTAAAAAATTATTGCGGTTTCGCATTGTGGTTATTAGAGACACCGGAGTAGGCGACATAATGTGCCCTTCTCCATCTCTTTCAACGAACGATTCCGTATACTTGTTTCCGGCTATGTGAGCAACGTTTCTGTAAACGCTCATTGGAATAAAATGAGATATTCCACGAAGATCATCTGCGACAATATTTGTAAAAGCATTCATAAGCTTACCGATTTTTATTTTGTTCTGAAAGGCATTGTTTAACTCCGGAGACATTTTTTCCCAAGGTAAAGCAAAGTTCTCAAACCCATCACATGGTGCCTTTGGGCTAAGGCTTACAATGCTAACAGACTCTTTACTATTACCAATATTTGCAACACTATACTCATCTTCGAGACCTAAAAAACTATAATCAGGATGCTCTTCAAATTCTTCATGACCGGAGGTTGTGTCAGCGTACTGTAGTGGAGCCATATATTCTTGACTGCCAGCGACTGCAACGATGTTGAAGTAACTCTGTGAATTATCTGAACCTTGAGTTGTGTTGAGCTTTGTGTCTGCGCTTTGAGTAAATGACGAGCAGTGTTTGAGATTTTCAGCAACTGCAGTGGTAAATTCATTACTTGGTGTCCATAATTCCGTTGTTTGCAAGATCATCAGTATACTTTTTTCATGCAAAAAAAGTTGTAAAATTTCATCATCTTCGATTTCTGTGCCATCACTTTCTAGAACAAGTTTTTCGCCCTCGATAAGATAGTCCTTTGCTATAATTAAAAAATTTATTAATATTCAAGAAACTTGCATACACATATGTGCTGACAACATAATTTTGCGACCTTTTTTAATTATAAGTTCGATCGATAGTTCACACACAAAAACGCCTTCTTTTTTAGTCTGTCCATATTTTACATAAATACCTCTCCATACTATTTTACTTTTTAATTCTATTCTAAACAATTCAATACAACTGTTGCTCGACCAAATGTCAAACCTCAAAATCAGCTGTTCATAGACCGACATTTGTTTAACCCAGTAAACAATACAAATGAAAATAATTAAAGAAAACAATAACGACGATATAAAGATATAAAAGATAACTTATAAATATGAGCAATGTCTTATATTTTTATATATGTTCCACAAAAGAAGAAAATGGTGCAAAGTAGTATTTATTATTTAATCTTAATATATTAACACAATCATGTGATATAAGATCGTTATTATGAATGATGTCAACATTTTTATTCACTATAGAAAAAGATTCATACAAACTTATTGTACTATTGTACCACATCTTCATTAATTTTCCATAGAGAATAAAATTGTTATACTTGTACATAGTTCCCAGAAAAGATATTTTTTTAGAAACATAAATAAATTCACTTGGAATTTCAATATAAAACATATCCTTATTTAGTTCAAAAACTTTTTCACATACAACATTAATCTTAAGTCGATTTCCAAAAAGGCTCGCTTGTAGATATTGATGTCGTTTTGCCAACGTAAATGAAATATTTTTGAAATTACTGCATTTTCTTGCAATGTTTTTGAAATATTGATGTTTTTGCTCAAAGTGCAATGAAAATAAATTCTTTAACGGTCCGAATTGTTTTATAAGAGAGTAATGCTTGACATAATGGTGCTTAGGACGTAAATTAATAGTAGATAGGCATTCTTTTCTTAACTCAAAATAAAGATTTATATGAAAGTTCAACAATTCTAATTGAGAATTTGATATTTTTTGTGCACAAATAAGTCGGCACATTTCTATCATCGATAAAAAAAGTAAAAAAGTTTCATCTTCATAATTAGAAACAACGTGAATTAATACGAGTGGCATTAAAAATATAATATGTCTCACTTCGTCCGACTTTCCGGGCAGTTTTTTTATTTTGTTATTTAATTGGGAAAATGATAAGCGAAGCTTAAACTTCTTTCTCAAACTTATTAAAAACGCATTTATATAATCAAAAGTAAAATTAAAAGTAATAGTTAATTTCTTTAAAATTTCCTTTTAATCATAAGGAATAATTCCTTCAAATAAATCGTGGGCAATACATGGTGGCAATCCAGGATTCCAAACATGAAAATATTTAAGGACATTTAAACAAGAATTACTTCATAATCCCTTGTTGAAAGTTTCTTCGGAAATTAGTGAGTTATAATTCGCTGTATTTCTTAACTGCCGAATTTCTACGTCCTTGTCAGCCAAACATTTCAGTTCAAAGAAACAATACCGACATACATATTGAGAAAAACTAAAATTTTCATTAAATCCACCAATTTGATGTGACCCTAAATTATCACCAATTACAGAAAAAATTGTTCCTAAGAATTGCCTTTCAACATTATTTTCGTCAAAAAAACTCAAACCTTCTGACTCCAATAAATTTATATCGCTTAAAAGAGGTTGCAAAATAGTTTTGAACCCGAAGTTTTTTATATAACTTTCATTAAATAGCATAAGTAACTCAATATTTTTTATTATTGATCTATATTTTATATCAATATTACCTAACGAGAAATATAAACTAATAAGTTTATGTTTTTTTTTTTTGAAGAACCTAAAGGGTTACACAATTCAAATGCGTCTTGAAAAATAAGAAGTTCAACTCTTTTGTATCGGGCTTTAAAGAACTGTTGGTTCTTGTAAACTGAACCATCATTGAAATCACAATATAAGTTGTCCTCTGATTTTTTTCTTGACAAAATATTTCAAAATAATTTTTGTCACTAAATAGACTTTTTAATGTTTCTAGTAAAGGAATATAGTAATAAAAACATTCTTTGTGATAATTGTCTACACCAAGAAAAATCTTTTTTGGTGGAACAAAGCTACTGCTTGCTGTAAAGTATTTATTTCTTTTATATTCAGAGAGATTATTTCTTAATTCCTGTGATAGGCATGACTGCTGAAGTAAGCTGATGATTTCATTTTCCTTTTCAGGAATATTTAATTCTGCAAAAATTTGCTTTATTTTTAATAACTTTCTACACGTATCTTAAATCTTTAAAAGAGTTTGATTTTTTTATAGAAATAATTTCTAATTCTACACAGGAAACAAACGATGGTTGATCCAGTTCATTAATTTTTATGCTGGTGTTTGTTGTTAGGGCACGTATGTTAATAGCGGCATTATTGTTTGCTGGGTTATTTGGCTTGTGCTGTCGAAAAAAATGCGAACGAAAGGAGGACTTGTTTCGAAACTCTTTAAAACAATCAAAAATTGGGCAATTTACGTTTTGAGCATTGAAATTATATTTCAAAACGTGGCGATATATATCGGTATGGCTGCACCCAATATGCTTGCACTGGCGTATAGTACAATTGAAAATAGAATTATTGTGGTTTGACAATTTTTTTTTGTAATATATGATGACGCGAGAAGTGCACTTCATAAGAATTATAATCAGCACAAATGCTATCACATTTGGGAAATAAACACTTATATTCTAGACACATCTCTTCCTTATGCACATATAAGTGTGAATTATAATGTTTTAAATACAAAAAATTCTTTTTCCAATAACTACACTGATACATACTGTATAAATATATATTTTACATGAAAAATTTATTTTAAGCGAAAGTAACACCACAGACAAATAAATTAGACCGAAACAACTCCTCACACGATAAGATGCAGACTAAAATGAACATTTGATGGAAAAATACACACTAGGTGATGAAAATTCAACATATGCTGAATTTTAATACAATTTATGCAGTAAAATAAAAGCTTAATATGGATATTGCAGCAATATTAAACATATGGTGTTTAATTAAACTGCATTTTTCGCTTAATTTTAAACAATTAAAAAATACTACAGAAACTATAGCATAATTACACTTCAGTTGAATTTTCAACAAATAATTACTATTCATATTAAAGTAGATTTGAAATTCTTTTTTAGAGTGTACTTGGTTTGTTGTTGGTGAGGGCTTTATTTGCACTCATTAGTAAATAAGTAAATGTATAAATTTGCTTAAATAAATAAATATTAAGTGTTTCTCCAACATAATATCCTAAAATGATAAGTTTTTAATAAATTTTAATTTTTCATATTTGGGATTTGCCAATATTCAAATCATTTCTTTCCTATTTGGAGCTTATCCAATTTAAATTTCTCTACTCAGATTTAGCTAACAACTCAAAAATCATTAAAATTACAGGAAAAATTTTCAAGACTAACATTTTCTAGATTTTATCCCAAATAAACCTTTATTTGCGATAATTTTAGCAGTGTTTAAATTACGCAAAAATCTTATAAAATCACATTTTAGTTATAAAAATCAATGAGTTTAAAAAAAAAATGCAACTCTTGGTACATTTTTTTACAGGTTTACTTGTTTATAAAACAATTTTAATAATTTACTTAACCAATTTTTGTCCAGCGTTGCGTTTACTTTTCTCAATCTCTAGGTCATACAGTGATATATTTTCATAATCTGCAAATAGAATACAAAATTTTAAGAATTTATCTAATCGACCTGCTTTCGCTCAAGGCTGAAAAATTACGTTTATTTACATTTTCAAGCTTGGAGAATTTTTGAATTTTCCATTTATTCATATCTTTAATTTAAAACCTCTAAAAAATCTAAAAAAAAAGAAATAAAATAAAATATAATTCTTATATGAGCGTCTTTTTTAGGCTTTATTAATTCGTTAACTTTTGTGAATTTTTATGAAGTTTGACTGACATACGTGGCTCCCGAGGGTTGACACAACGCTGGTCTTTAACGAAATACGTTTTTATATATGGTTTGTTGTTTTGTGGAAATTTTTGTGTGGAAAATCTCGAGGTGGCAGCTCGATTTTTAAATTTTTTTTTAATTATTTTATTTTTTCTTTTCTAAGTTAGACCAAACTAAATATTTTTAGAAAGTTTCATCGTTCTAGCTCAACGGGAACATGGGTCAGTCCATAATGGGTTAATAACAACAAAGCCCATTTAATCCTAAAATAATTTCATTAAAGTTTTAATTGAATTGTCCTTAGTTCCTTAGTTTGTCTATACCAAAGTTTTCACCTAGTTAATTTAACAAAATTCCGTAAATCAACAAACCCGTCATAACTAATTTGCTTCATACTCTTTGGTAAAATGATTAATTACTTTAACTTTGTATAAACTTTGTTATTATATTAGGTAAGCGTGAGTCCGTGTCGGTGTGTATGTGTGTGTATGGACTCAAAAATTATTATTCAGCGCTTAACGCTCAATTGTTTTCAGCCAATATTTGAACTAAAACCACCACGTAA
Organism: Coremacera marginata; assembly: GCA_914767935.1. NCBI lineage: Eukaryota > Metazoa > Arthropoda > Insecta > Diptera > Sciomyzidae > Coremacera > Coremacera marginata. The sequence continues at coordinate 74,827,179 of OU612043.1, forward strand.
CGCCTCTTCAACTTCCCTTCTTCTGAATTGATGGCTTTAAGTATACAAAACAAGTGTAGCTAATGGATATTTGCTTTACCCTGACAGTTGTTGTTTACCTTACGACAATAAATAAAGTCAGTTATCAGAAATTTTAATATTTCAAGCATGCTTCATATTGAAGATATTACAGTAACGACACCTTTCGGTGATGCTCAGAAGTACGTTACAAAAGTGGCTCCGAAGTGAGTCAATAAATTTAAAAGCGTGCACTTATTATTAGAATCCGATTTAATTGCAACAAATTCAGAAAATTAAGAAATATTTGTAATAATATACAAAATCACTTTCTCGCATTTTAAAGCAGAAGAATTTTTTTGAAGCGACGCTTTTTACTCCTCGTTCTTTGATTTGCTTAGAGTGAAATCTGAAAAATTTTCGACAGATTTTTTCTTGAAATTTTAATGATTTCTTTGTTGCTAAAGCTTATTACAACAAGAAAATTTAATACTTTAATATTAAATACTAAAAATATGTTTTGGTCCCCGTGGGGATCGAGAACCCGTGCCCTTTTTAACGACAACCCAACACACTACCCACTAGGCCACAAAGACCTGTGTGAAAAGGTTGTTAATTTAATCTTAGTTATAACAGAAGCTATGCTGCAGTAGATCGTCACCATCTATCAATTGGTAGAGGATTGTGTATTTGCTATGCTACAAAAATTTGCTTTTATTTGCCACAAGGCGTCTCCAGCATCGGTGTGCTTGTATTGAGAATGCGTTTGTGGTGTTGTTGGCATAGAGTATAAATTATTATGTAGAGATTGCATCAACTATGCTAAATCTCTGGCATGTGTTAACAGAGGTTAACAGAGTTTTTTATTCATTTTTTTAAGTGAAATAACTAACACTGTTAGCAGAGTTGATGCAATCTCTAGATAATAAATTACACTCTATGCTTTAAGCATCGAAAAAATAGATGATATCAATAAATATAGAATTAACAAACGCATACATGAAATCGGCAAGGTATCTAAAATGTTTGTTAAATTTGGTTCGTGTACGTTCTTTAGTATATATTTTTGAAGCGAAGTTTTTCAATCCTCGTTCTGTGATTTGCTTGGAGTGAAATCTGAAAAATTTTCGACAGATTTTTCGCTACGCAGTAAGCTGTTAAAGAAAAAAATTTGTTCAGTGCAGCCAAGTTCACAACCATGTGTGGAGAGTTAAAATGGAGAGTCGCTGGCATTATATGCCCGTATATGTCTGTGTCGTTTTTATAAAGTCGCTTAAGTCGACTTAAGCGCTTTTAAAAATTTTGGCTTATTTGTAAGAAGCATTTCAATGCGCATAATTGAGTTCGACCTTTTATCCCTTAACCCATTTCGAACAGAAGTTATAGGCGTTTGTTTAATAGCTTAAGTGTTTAGAGTTGTGTATGCATTTAGCAAAACAGCTTAAGTCGAGATAGTCGGAGCAACACTTAGAGTACGTTACTGCTACGTTTATTTCATAAAATCATTTACGTCGACATAAGATCTAGTATGTAAAATTCTTCATAAACGATTTGGAAGTTATGAAAGAAGCTTAAACCATTGTAAGATGTTTTAATAAAACTTTTCGCACTCCGAAACGTCACTTAATTGCACATAAGCTCTTATTCAAAAATGCTTTTGCAATAATCCACGCAAAGTCGATTTTGACAGAACAGCTTATGTGAACATCAGCTATTATGTTAAAGCGACGTTAAAGAATAACGGTATCTTAATTGCACATAAGAGAGTTTTGTTGAGAGCGAAACAAACGCGAAGCTGAATTAAGTGATTCAGTTGTGAAATAATTTTTGTTGCGGTAGAATAGTTTTAAAGCAAATGTACAAAATGAATCAGGTGGATAGTGAAAATTCCTTAAGTGAAATCGAGAGCAATAATTTATTTGACTTTGACAACGATGATTTTATTTTGGATCCCGATTTTAATGTGCTTAATGAATCTGTTAGCGACAAGGAAAATTAAACAGATAAGAATGAAAGTCATTCTGTACTCCAGGTATAAATGAATCTAAAATTGACAATAGTTGGCTTTAAAATTAAAAAAAAAAAAATGTAGGAACCCGTTACGCTGCCAGCATCGAAGAGAATTGGCTTGAAGGAACTGAGGAACACTGGGCAATGCTATACAACGAAGAAGGGAATTACCAAGCCGGCGCGACAAGTTCGTGAATCGGGAATTTGCCTAAAGAAATGCAAGGAATTAATAAGTTTTGAAGAGCAACAAGCCCTGTTTAGTCAATACTGGAAATTGGGAACGTACGAGCTTCGTCAAGCGTTTACCGCTGGATTAATGGACGTTGTGGAAACCAAAACAGTTACAAAAATTAAGAGTGACACGAATCCCAGGAAGCGAATGCACACTTACAAATATTTTCTTCCAGTGCATGGTAATAGAATTGCAGTGTGCCAAAATTGTTTTCGAAAAACACTTGGGGAATCTAAACAATTTTTAAAAACAGTAGCGCATAGGAAAATAGAGCATGTGGGTTCCTTCTGTGTTGCTGATGGGCGAGGTAAACACGCAAATTCCACAAAATTGTCACAAGAGAGAGTACAAAAAGTTATTGACTTCATTCGAGAATTTCCAACGTACGAGTCCCATTATACTCGTAGAGACACATCAAAAAGGTATTTACCATCCGACTTATCTGTTGCCCAGATGTATAGACTCTACTGCGAAAGAGACGGTGCCTCCTTATCTTTATCAAAATTTTGTGGAATCTTCAATACTTTAAATCTGAAATTCAAAAAACCAAAAATTGATACATGTCGTAAATGTGATGTTTTAAAGGCAAAAATTGAAGTTTCCCCGAAGACGAGCGTAGCGCCTTGATGCAAGAGCAATCTGACCACCACAAAGAGGTCGATGTGGCTTACGAAAGTAAGAAAAACGACAAAGAAAAGGCTGACAGTAATACTTCGCTAAAAGTATTTTGTTTTGACCTTCAACAGTGTCTTCCAACTCCATTTTTGCGAACATCAGTGGCATTTTATAAAAGGCTATTGTGGACTTTTAATTTGACAGTTCACGACTGCTCAAATAATCAACCGGTATGTTATATGTGGCATGAAGCTCTTGCTAAGCGAGGGGGTAATGAGATAGCCTCATGCGTTTTCAGCCACCTGCGAAACTTAACACCAAGCACCAAACATGTAATTTTTTATAGTGACTGTTGTCCTGGGCAAAATAAAAATACTTTCATTGCAAGTATGTTTACGACATTTATGCAATTAGAAACTAATGTCAATGTCAATGTGATTGAGCACAAATTCCTTGTTCTGGGCCATACTCACATGGAGTGCGACAGTGACCATGCATTAATTGAAAAGAAAAAGAAAAGGACAATGGTGGCGATACATGATCCTCGTGACTGGTTTCAGTTCGTACGGACAGTAGGCATTCGTAAAACTTTCATAGTTAAAGAGATGCAGCAGTCCGAGATTTTTGATTTTTCGGCTGTATCCAAAGAGCGATACTTGTGGCGTAAGGTTGACGATAATGGTAATAAATACAATTGGAGGGACATAAAGTGGCTGCGGTTTACTAAAGAGTTTGGAACGATTCTTTTCAAAACTACGCTAAGTGAAGACGAAACGTTTAAAACCATCAATTTAAAAAGACGAGGAATCAATTCAATAAAGTTAACAGACTTAAAACAGTGTTATAGTCAACAAATTATAATTTCGAAAAACAAAAAAAAAAGACTTATTGGATATGTTGCCACTTGTTGATACATTATATCACAACTTCTATAAAAATTTACAAACTGAAGACATGGATGATATACATCCAGATCTAACACAAGATAATTCGAATGATCTACAAGAAGAAAATGAGTCTTCTTAAATCAAAACTGTTTGTTACAGCGAAACTTCCGCAGAACTGAATCCATTTTTGTTTGTTTTTGTAATAAGAGAAGTAGGTAGTACTCAAACGTACTTAACCGTTTTTTTTTTCTACGTTATAGAATATAATATATTTAACTTCTGTATGAACTCAATAAGGCTGATGTTCATGATTGTAACTTTTATTTTTCAACAATTCATCTTAAGTCGACTTAAGATACAGTGAATTTCTAAATTAATTTTGTAATAAAACCTTATGTGAGTTAAGAATCTATCGTGAAATAAAAATTTTTTTCTAAAAGCACTTAAGAACATTTTTTTAATATCTACAATTGTTTTTTTATTTAAAAAATACGATTAGTTATTTAGCATTTTTGCTGTATTTATGAAACACATAATTGTTATATTCGGTTAGAAATAACAATAGTGCACAAAACTGCGGATTGCTCAAAACTACGTTTTTCGACTTAAGCTACTTTATCAAAACGACACAGATGTAATTGTCGTGGAAATTTGACATTTAACAATAAAAAATAAGCAGTAAATATGTTTTCTGTATATATGTAATAAATTTTATGTTATTTTAAATTTTTGAATTTAAAAGTTAATTTATTAAAAAGAAAAATATTATTAAGCTATCAAATCTATGCAAATGCGAAAAAGTTTCGCTTCTCTCGTGTGTCCAACGACGCACCTGTGGTTTTTCTTTAGTTCTCCAGAAGCAGATATAGTCATTTTGAAATTAACGCAAACATCTGCGGCTTATATGCTTAAAAAACTCCTTTTTCCTTTTTTGAAAACTTACTCATTAAACTTTCAACATAGAACATAGCACAAAAGAACGAAAAAACAAAGCTTATAAATGCCAAAAGAACTCAAGACAAAGTAAAGTAAAAACAAAAGCAGAAACATAAAAAAAAAAACTCAAAACACAAATTAAAAATCATTAACTAAAAAATTTTTATATATAAATGAAAGCTTAACATAAAAAAAAAATGCTGAAACAAAAGACAAACGACACAAAAAAGTTATTTGCATGCATAAGTCGTTTTTATTATGGTCCTACTGCTGCAGCAGCTGTAAAGCGTTGCCGGACTGTCGGCGAAATATTTTAATTTATCCCTCTATTGTTTTGTTCGGGACAGAACAAAGACCGGTAACTATTTATTACACATTTTTCGCAATTACACAGATTTATGTGCACTTTGTTATTATTTTTCATCATTGTTTTTTTTTTCTTCTTAAATACAGATTTATTAAAGTTGTAATAGTTAGTGTTGGTGGTGTTAGTTGGTGTTGGAAAACAATAGTCCGGCAACGGAAAGCGAGAATCAAAACGAACGACCCTTTTGTTAATTGTTCCATTTTGTTCTGCTGTTTAATTTGCTATCTTTGCACAGTGTGAAATTTTTGCATTCTACCGGAACTAAATTCCAAATCTTATTGATTGCAAGCAGTGGCGGATCTAGAATTCGCTCGAGGGGGGACTAAGATAGCACAAAAAAACCAATATGGAAAAATTAAAATATAACATGTATATAGTGGTTCCATGCTAAACCGGACGCTTTTCGAAACTCACATATTTGTAAAAATTTGGTACTTTGCAGGTCGATAGCACTTAAAAAAAATTTGCATTTATTAATTACTTTCTTTTCAAGTTATACATAGTGGAAAATAAAAAAAAAATCAAAATTTGTCACTCGGACATATAGTAAAACAACTATATCTTCAAAAACATGGTCATGGTCAGCACCACTATTTCTTTGGTGTTTTGAAAACATTGTCGTAATGAGGCATTAATTCTAATGTTGCATTCTAATATTGGATAATCAACGCTTACTATTTTAAACGAATTTTTTAAAAGCTGCCAACACAATTTTACATACAAAATACTTTTATTTTTTTAAAATTTTTATAAAATGGGTTTTTTTTTTTTTTTTATAAATGGTAATGGTTTGTATACGGTATTTTATTATTTTTCAGCTAATCAAACGCCTAGTAATATAAGTTGCACACTAAATACAAAACAGTCACAACCCAAACAAAATTTTTAAATTTCTAGGTGAAGCAAAAAACAATTTTATTTTTGAAGGAACTCCATAGAAAACAATGAGACAAAACTTTTTTTAAACTATACATAGAGAAAGAAGATGTGTACAAAATGTATTTGATGTATTACAGTAAAAGTATATGATCACTACGAATAGCTTTACATTAATAAGTAAACATTTGTATATTTTGAGTTGTGCTGTTTTGTATTTAGTGTGCGATATAATAATATGAAAGAGATTTTTTTTTTGTTTCAATTTGCTTATATGATTTGGAGGTCCCTACCAGTTGTCAAAATTTAGCCGTCTTACAAGAAAACGTACCTTGGTGTCATTCGCCGATTTGAATGAGCGTACAAATATTTTTTTATAGGCACGGATACTCAGGCTTAAAGGTTCAAAATGGCATCCGAAAATTTCGCATAAGTGCGTAATTTCAAATAAATGCCATTTTAAATTTCATCAGATGTATGCACTCCGCCCCCGCTGTAGAAAATATGAAAACGTAACGAGAGCCTAGCGCTTTGTTCTCCTTCTAGTTGATATAAAAATTTAACGATAACCGCGGGCTTTTTTTCCTTTAAAGTTCATATCGTAACTTGTAAATCATATTGTTTTAATTTTTTATTTACACTTAAAATATTACACTGAGGGAAAAAAATATAAAGTTTATCCTAAAAAGATTTTAATTCATCGAAAAACCAGTTCGATTTTGAACCATTGACGCATTTGCATAAATCAAATACATAAATATTTAAAATTTTTAAAACAAAACAAAAGAAAAAACAATCGACCAGCCATGGTTTTGAACCCGGGCATCTCGCTTACAAAACAAGCACCCAAGCAGTATGCCATGGCCACCACTATTTAGGTATAAAATTTGGTATATAATAACAGAATAACTTATTAGCAAATTTTTAAAACAAAGAAATTCGGAAAACAATCGCCGAAAGCCAGGTTTGAACCTGGGAATTTCGATTACACGGCAAACACGCCAACCAGTCTGCCACATATCAATTAAAAAATTTGTTTCTTAATAACAAATAACAGCCAGTTTGCTAAAATCAAATCAAATTTTGCTCATTCACGTGAAACTATTAGATTCATTTTAAAAGTTTATGAAATTAATTTTTTTTCGACATTAATATCTAATACTTTCTTTTCAAGTGCAACGCTATCGTTACGGAAAGTGCTACAAATATATCGCTAAGCAAACAGCACTACTTGCAAGGAGAATGAAGCGCTCTTTATGTGCATACAAGTAATGCGCATTGAAACTTTTTGCTGGGAAGCGCTCGGCTCTCGCTACGATTTCATATTTTCTACAGCGGGAGCGGAGACCACACAGCTGACAGCGATGTAATTCTGATTTAGAGAAAAATCCCGATTGCATCCCGAATTTGACCTTTTTACCCCACTAAAATGACAAGGAAAACCCACAAAAAATCCTCACCAGAAAATGTATACCAAAACAGTTTTTTTATCCGATTTATGAAACGAAAAAAAATCATCAGAAACTTTTTATATAAAAGTTTATTAATTAACGAAACCAAGCAAAACAAGACAAATTTTTTATATTTATATAAAAATTTTTAAGGGTGTGTGCGAATTGAACTCAATTGCTACTTAAACTCAATCGTGTCGATAAAGCAGTGTTCCCTAAATTAATTTAGGAAAATTCCGAGCCACCTCAATGCTTGCTACATTAATGACATTTCTTAAGAGAAGAGAATAATGACATTTTTTAACCTTTAACCTGTTTAGCAATTTAGTTCAATTCGCACACACCCTTAATAACAATTCATTGATATCAATAAAATTGTTTATACCTACATATGCATATGAAATTTGTACTACCACAAATAATAATATGACTAATTTAATTTATAACGGATAAAACTGAAAAAAAAACTAATTTATTCGAAGCAACGTGTACAATTCTGAAATCGAATGAATGGCCGTTTTTAACCGACTTCAAAAAGAAGGATTCTTATTTTTTTATTTTTTTTTTTTAAATGTATGTACATCGATAACTTCTAAACCATATGCCTAATTGCCATAATTTTTGGTGAACAGACAGATATCATAAGCACGGAGGTGCCCGTATAAAAGTGGGCGGTATTCGACAACTGGGAGTGCCAATACTAGATACACCTGTATCTCGAATAATATTGACACTAGGGTTCTGCAATTTAATGTAGGGGTAAGCACAATTATTAAAAATTACCGTCAAGAAAGTGGGCGTTATTCGATAAATGGGCGGGACATTATTTGAAAAACACTGTATCTCGAAAAAAATATTGACACTATTGTACTGTAATTTATGTAGGGGTAGACACAGTTTATACAAATTACGGTCAAGAAAATGGGCGTTATTTGACAAATGGGCGTGGCAATATTAGACAAAGAGTGTATCTCGAATAATATTGATACTATGGTACTGCAATTTGGTACAAGGGTAGGCATTATAAGTACAAATAACGGTAAAAAAGTAGGCGGTATTCGACTTCTGGGCGTGACAATATCATGAAAACAGTGTGTCTTAAATAATTTTGACACTAGGCTACTGAAATTTATTGTAGTACAGGGGTAGGCAGAATAATTAAAAATTACGATCAATAAAGTAGGCATTATTCTACAAATGGGCGTGGCAATACTAGATAAACACTATCTCAGTTAATATTGACGCTGGGGTACTGAAATGAAGTGAAGGGGTAGGCTCAATTATTACAAATAACGCTCAAGAAAGTGGGCGCTTATTTAAAAAATGGGCGTGGCAATATAAGAAACACACTATATCTCGAATTATATTGACACCAGGATAATAAAACTCGTTACAAGAATGGGTATAATAATTTCAACACACTTGACAAGTAATTTATTTTTAAGAGACAGATATTTGAAATAACCAACAAACTTTCAGAATTTAATAGAACAAATTTTTTCAGAACAATAGTGTTTATGTTGTTTATATACTTTTTTCGAAAATCTATCATATTCTCTAAAAAGGAAGAAATAAAAACTTTAAAAAAAAAACAACCAACTACAAAATCACTACAAAGTAAAAAATTATTTAAAAAATAACTTTTCCTTTTAATATCTTGGTCATATTTGACAATTTATTTAAGCATATTATTACATTGGAAAACTTTATTATTTGAATTTTTTCTAATTTGTTTTACTATCATAAAAATATTAATTTCTTTATGAATATAACAGCTTTGAAGTTAGCGCTTCTGATAAAATGTATGATTATATTATCGCCGATTGTAAAAGCTTTTGTATTCGTAAAGAAATTAATATATTTCTAATAAACAAATTAGAAAAAAATTAATATAATAAGTTTTCCAATGCAATGATATGTTTAAATAAATTATCAAATATGACCAAGATATTAAAAGAAAAAGTTATTTTAAAATTATTTTTTAATTTGTAGTGATTTTGTAGTCGGTTTTTTTTTTAAGTTTTCACTTACTAGAAAACTGTGACGTTTTTCTGACTTCACGTAGTAATAAAGGAACTTTTAATTTGTAAATTGATAAAAAATGCAGTGCTTCCACTTATTTTTTTCTTGTGGAAAATTTATTATATTTATCGAAAAACATTATTATATACATTTTTTAACAATATAATAATCTTCTAGTTTAATAATGTGCATAATAAATTTTATTTTAACCTGTACTTTGCATGAATTTTAATCTTTGTAAATGGTTAACAAAAATTTAATAAAAAACTTGCATTTGTTTTTCGCTGCATTCGTGTTAGAAACTTGTTGGAGTAAGAAAGAAAAGAAATATTAAGGTTTTTCGTGCAATGCCGAAAACGCGCCGAATATGCCGAAAGTCGGAAGAACCGTAAGCGCCGAGCTTGAAGTGTCAAAATTCGTATGTAATCTGATATTCGGCATAGTTTCCAATTTTCCGCACGATTTTGATGCGTAAATAGCGCCGAATACTTTCGACAACCAATTGTTGCCACCTTTCTAATATTTTACATATATTTTTTACAAATATTAACTAATACAGCTCAAAGCAAAAGCCGTCATTTAATTTTATTTTTTTTATAGTCTCACATTTAATTAAATCAGCTTGGTCAACCATATCCGTGCAACAAAAATTTACCCCTACGATCCAACAACAAAAAGACAATATTAAGTGTTAATAAATAAAAGTATAAAAAAGTTCTTGAATTACCAATAATTAAAAATTTTTACTCATTCAAACTTGATTTTTTTACCCAAAACTCATCTGATTGTAAATTATTATTTTTTAGTCGCCTACATAAAATTTAATAAACCCTTATTTATTCCCGTTTTACAATATTACCTGCGCCTACTTCGTTGGATGCGGTAAAAACAAAAATCGCAAAAAAAAAAAAAATTGTGACTTCGCAAACCGCTAAAAACTGAAGAGTTAAGTTTTTGCAAATTCGAATGATAGCATTCGATTTACCGGTAAATTTTACAAGTAAAATTACCAAGTTGATTTAAAACTCGTTTCAATATCCTTTAAATAATCAAACATGAGACTTTAAAAACATTTTAACAAAATGACAGTTGTTGTTTTAAGATATTAAACTGAACCTCCACTTCTTTTACCTCCACCTTCCATAATTTCTACAGTATTATTAACTTGGCAATACAGAACTAGATCTCTAATTTTTTTCACTTTCGGGGTCAGTTGGTTATTAAAAGGCCAACTTGTTTTTATTTGATGATTTGACTTGTACCCACCCAGTAAAAAATTGCTCAGGCTTCTAATATTCAGACTGAATTTCAGGACTGAATTCTAAACATAATCATGCCTCCATTATTCAGTTCAGATTTCAAGGCTGAAATTTAAATATATTTCAGGCTTCCCTTTTACAAAATGAAATTAAACAAAAAATCAATCCTATTCTATCAGGCCGGATTTCATATCTGGATTTGAAATAAAAATTGATATTCAGACTAACAATTATAAATAAAACTTTAAAAAAAAAATTATATCAAATTCCAAGTCTGAAGAGGTGAACACTTGTATGAAAAAATCAGGGGTGTTTTTAATAGTAAAACACAGGCGTTGTATACATACTTAACTTAGCATATTTAACTTAGCATATGAATATGAAAAATATTAAAATGTTTAGCAACTCCGATTTTGCTTTTGAATTTCAAACATTTTAGTACAAAACAATTATTTTAGCCTTGTACTGATTATTTCCAATGAGATTTCACTTAATATAATTTCACACGACATAGATTATAACTTAACGAGTTGGAAAATGCAGTTAACCCATTTTCATCAAAAGAGCACTTATCACTTTTGTGCGCTGAACTGTCGATATATATGTAAATATAATAGCATATTTGACATGCCATAGCGTCTTCTTTCATACTTTTCGAAGTTTAAAGAAATATGGGCTGTGAAACTAACATTCGGCGTCACAAAATATCCTGGTGCTCAGATTTTCAAAAATAAATTTTGTAAGGTAATTTTTTTTTTCGGAATCCCCCAGAACCAAAAGCTATCTACGCCACTGACTCTATATAAAGATAGTTTTTCTTCAAATTATTTATATTATTTTATATAATTTCTGGCAATATTAACACTTAACATAGCCATCTTTATCTCTTATATTTAATTAAAAACTTGCCTTCAAAACAAAGAAGCTGTTTTGATAACGCTTCTCGAAACCAAGACCTCACTTCATTACACTATGCAAAAATTTCGTCTTTTAAGGAGAAACCTCTATAAAATATAGAAAAATCCATGCCTGTCAATTGAAGCTTCGGTTTTTTAATTAAGGGAAACAGATTTTTTTGAGTGTACGATTCTTTTAGTGTAGCTACGCAGCGGAATGATAATATTTATGCTCATTTTAATTCAAGTACACAAACGATAACGCTACAGAATAATGAGTGAAGTCACCTACGCTACACAACGTTAACGTTCTGTTCTCTAAGTCAACGGTACTGTAACCCTAACTTACGTAACGTTTAGCGTATATTTTCATTCGCTTCTTGAAACAGTTGAAATTTGATAAAAAATAATTCAGCGTTCATTTGAGTAGAGCAAAAAATATCCAGTATATCTAAATTTTATTTGCAAATTCATAGCATACTTTCAGGTATATCATGAACTAGCACAAGCTACTAAAATTGCTAAAATTAAAATCAAAAATATTTTAAGTATTTTATTAAACCGTGTGCCAGCAGTTAAAAAGCTAATGACTGCAACACACGCTTCACGCTAGTGAAATATGTGCGGCTAACACGCTAATGCCAAAAGTTTGGATTGGAAATGCTGGCAGCAAATATTTTAAACGTAATTGCAGTGAAAACTAAAGGCAAAACAAATACAATATATAACAAATAAATAATCATTAAACATTTTAAATTTCTACTGAGTTAATAATTTAGCTAATAATATTATAAATCTTTCTTAAGCTATAATTAAAGCTATCATTTTTAATATCTTTACAGATTAACAAACTTTGTGAATAATAAGACAGCTGCCAACTTTTGACACTTTGCAGCAATTGCAACATAATCGACTTATACTGTTTTTGAGGCGGCTGGCTACCTTGCTGTGCCTAGCAGCGATCATTATTAAAACACATGCTCAGCATCAAATAACAAGGACACTAAAGCGGAACAGGAACAGCGCCAGCGTCAGCAACAGTGTATGAGTAGAACAGGAAACAAACATCAGCAGATTTCATATAAAAGCAGAAAAGTATTTGAGTGTGCCTAAAAGCAGGCACCGCAAAATGCACTACTGTGTGACGATTGTCCTAAGGATGCATTTAAATTTTGCACCAACACAAGTGTTTGTCAACAAAAACAACAACAACATGAATAACAGAGAAATTTGCTGCATCTCACACAGTTGCAACGCATACAATTAACGAACAACAGACACACACAGATAGACACTTATGCAGACGTCAGCAAGTGCGCAGCGTGCATACACAACACATGCAAGTCATATGTTCTCGCTGTTTTTGCTGTTTAATAACAATTGTTTTTGTTGTCGGATTGCAACAGAACTTCAACGTGTGAATGCAACATTTTCCTTCATAGTGACGACTACAGAGTCTACAACGACGACTAACGAATCACAAAGAAGCTTTAAGTGGTGCTTCCTTGAAACTTTTTTAAAACTTTTGCTTATACAGACAATTGTTTCCTCCACAACAACAACAAGAACAACTAGAAGAACAACAAAACTGCCTCAAAAACAAGGACAACGCCAGCAAGAACAACAAAAGCAACAACAATAAAAATTCACACAAGGACTCATAGTTTAACTAGCAGCTGTTGATTTGTTGTTTGTGTCTTTTGGCTGCTCTGCAGACGCAGAAGCAGCTTTTTATTAATTCATATGGTAAAAGCTTGAGTAAAGAACACTGTGAGTGTTTCAAGTGGCCAGAACCGACTGAAGTGAAAGAGCGCAGCGATATAGAAAGAAAGTGAAGAAGAAAACCAAGAATTCATAGAAAACGAGAAAAAGTTTACAGTCGCTATAAAAAGTTGAACTTTCAGAATTAATTGCTGTGGCAATTGTGCAAGAAAAAAAAAAAATAAAAATAAAAGATATCAATACAAAAAGCTTTTAAAAAATATAAAAAGATTTCAAGAAAACTTTAATAAGATAATAATTAAAGCTTAAAATCTCGATCAGGTCAACAGTAAGAGAAAGAGAATTATTAAGTATTTTAAAAAAAAGCCATGAAAGCTTAATGAGAAATTTGGAAAATGTTTTGATTTAAAAAAACATTTCGAACCCAAAAACTCAAATAGCGTAGCAACACGATTGAAATATATTGATGAGTGATGATGAAAAATGAAAATTCATCAACTTGGATTAGAGTTAACAATTAGTTTACCTAGTTATGGCTGCTTAATAGACGAATCGGTTTAAAAGCAACAAGAATAGCTACTTCAGTTACTGCAATATAAGAGAAAATTATTGCCACAAAATCATTGCAGAAAATACAACTACTTTGACATCAACATAACAAACATTACGCTAGCCGACGCAGTAGTAGTAGTAGCAGCAGCAGCAGCATTTGTTGCTGCTACGCTGATTTGAGTCATTATAATGATTATGCTGCTACATTGTTTACACTTGCCTGCAACAACATCAACTAAAACAACTACAACAACATTCACAGCATTGCTACTTTTAATTACATGTGTTGGCGGCGGTAGCAGCGGCTCATCCCCTAGCAACAACCACAATAACAACAACAACAACATCAACAACAACAATAATAACTACAACAGTAAAAACAACAACGATAATGCTGTCAGCAATTATAGCTCAACAGGAGCTGCTGTTAAAAATTTCAATACAAATGGCGGCACATTAATTGCCGGTCCATCAGGTATGGCAGCCACTTTAACAGAGCCTGGAACATCATCAGCTGCTACAGCAATGTCATCATCTACATCTTCACTTGCCTCATTATCACTTACCGGAAGTGTTTCATTGTTCTCCTCGTCCTTATCGTCATCCTCATCATCTTCGTCGTCGTTATCATCGTCGTCAGGCTCAAGTACCAGTGTGCGCAGTAATCGTCAGAGTAGTAGTGGTAGTAGTAGCAGCAGCAACAACAACAACAACAACAACAACAACAACAACAACAACAATCAAAATGATCAATTACCACCGCAGCTGTCGTCACGCATCATACACACGCGTAACGGTGCCATTTCCGGTGTAATTGTGCAATTAGATGGACGCCATTTAGATCCGGTAGAAGCCTATCGCGGCATACCGTATGCATCGCCACCTGTCGGAAATTTAAGATTTATGCCACCAGTTTCGGCTGCAATGTGGTCGGGTGTTAAGAAGGCCGATAGGTAAGTGTCATGGAGTAGGGTGAAAGTTTGACCGATATGTGATTTAGTAAACATACTAAATATGAGTGTTGTTGCTAATTTTTTTATTTCTTTCTTTCTTTTTCAAAAAAAAAAAAAATAATTAGCTATATACCCTCTGATAACTGCCGTTAAAATCTAATAAAATAAATAAGAAATTCAGAAAACAAATCGTGCTACAACAATGATGTCGACATATATTTTTTTACAATTTTGATTTCCGTTGCATAAATATAAAGCTCTATACATATAAAAAAAAAAAACGAAATGGCCATCTCAGCCCTTGAAAGGACTTTGACCGAGCTTCTTATGATCAATTGTGTTGTGTGTGATGTGAAATGTTTGCACACAAATGATCGAGAACTGGACCTACATGTTTTACGCCGACTCCGAACGGCTTATGTTCTCAAGAAGCTTTTCATGGCAGTTTTTACTCTCTGAGGTTTGCCATTGTCTGCAGAGAGGTGACGGCCGAACAGAAAAATTAATTCAATTGAAAAAATTCTCTGTGTCAGATGGAGGATTCGAACCTGGGTTCTCTGGCGTAAGAGTCACGCACTCTACCCACTACGCCACGGCCGCTCCATATATATATTGTGGGTTAAACAAGTCACTCCACAATGTGGTGTTGGTTGAATAAATGTGCAATTTTTTAACCTAAAGTTTTCTTGAATATATATAAGCTTTGAAAAATCTGTGGAATTTTAAAATTTTTGCTTTGTTAAAAAAAATTAAACAAAAAAATAAATTACTATTAAACTTAAAAATCCCCAAATTAATTAAATTGATTTTTGTTTTTGCTTAAATTCTATAACCGAACTATTCAAAAGTTGGAACTTTTCTCAAAATTTTCAATAATTGCAAAAGTTTAAAGCCCTGATTGTAACAGACGGATCGGAACGGAGTCTAATGTCATCGTAGCGTGGCGAAACATTGACAAACGGTGTAGCGATTATAATATCAACGGCAGAAGAATTCGTTTTTTTTTCTGTTTGTACAAAAATTTCTCATTTCACAACAAATTACATTAAATGTTTTAATTTTAGTGTTTTTAAGCATCAATTCAATCAAATTTTGTCAAAAACTCGAATAAACAAAACAAATCCAGAGTAAAAAAATAACAAACGGAACGTTGCGGAGAAATCAAACTTCTGTAGATCTCAAAGTCGCGTGCCGCTCCGTTTCGACTTATTATTAACGCCCACAGAAGAAATTCATGCAATAGATCGCAAAGTGACATTTCTCAACGTTCTCCAACGTTCCGTTCCGTTTATTATAATCACCCCTTGAGATTTTGATTATTATGTTGTACATATGTGGTGATTTTAATGTCAAATTACTTAATAACGATTTTGCCCAACGTAATTTATCTGACCTCATATCAGCAGCCAGTTTTTCAATCGTGAACACAGACTTTCCCACTTCATGGTTAGAAATCCTGGAATATATTTCAAAACAAGCGAAGTATTACAACGATTTTTAATTAAAAAATTATTACATTTAATACTATTTTATTGATTAAAAATTTTTTAAATACATTTTGTGTTAAATTTTAATACAATTCAAAATTAAAATGATATTTTTTACCCTTTGGAATAAATTTGATATTATGGTGAATATAATATTTGAATTTTAAGCCAAGTTGTATTGCATTTCAATACTTTCCGTCTTAATTTTTATATTGTAAAAGTCTTCTGTTTCAGAGTTACTTTTTCGGTTAACAAAGCTTTATAACACAACTTCTGGGAAACATTTTTTTATTTGGTTATGGCGCACAAGCAACGTTTACTACTTTCATTTCAATGATGATGTAAGTTCGGAACCTACAATATTAATGATTTAAAATTAAAAATTATAAGAACTAGGTGGAATATCTGGCGCCGCCCGGGGGTGTGTAGCATTCAGGGCGTGTAAAATTTGTGCAACGTGATAAAACCAACAACACACAATCATCAAATGGATTCAATCTCAACCATACTTTTCTTCATCGGTAATGAAAACTAAAGACTAAAAATTTAGTCTTCAGTATAGAGAGAATATTAATCAGATTCAAGTTATCAAATTAACCTTTTTTACCACTTCAATATCAATAGCACGGGCCAATTGTTTGCGATTTACCGTGAAATTTACAAACGATGTTTAAAATGTTTAAGGCATAGTCGAATAATAAATTTTAAACCTGATATAATTTGGATCAGCAGCCACTTCTTGCAGAGTGTTTGGAAAATAACCTACTCACCCCTGTCCCAAATATCAATACCATGGTGTAAATGTTTACTGATATAAAGTATTATAAAAACTTAAAAAAAAAAACGACTACAAAATCACTACAAAGTAAGAAATAAATTTAAAATTTTCCTTTTAATTTCTTGGTCATATTTGACAATTTATTTAAGCATATTATTACATTGGAAAACTTATTATTTGAATTTTTTTCTAATTTGTTTTACTATCATAAAAATATTAATTTCTTTATGAATACAAAAGCTTTTAAGGTCGACGCTAATATAATCAGACTTTTAATCCGAAGCGCCAACTTCAAATTAGCGCCAAATTATGGCAATCAGACATATGGTTTAGGAGTTATCGATGTACATACATTTAAAAAAAAAAATAAAAATAAAAAAACCAAAAAAAAAAAACAGAGAAACCGACTTGAGAACCTCCTCCTTTTCGGTTTTTAAGTCGGTTAAAAACTAAAGTAAATCGTCCCCGAATCGAAAAAGTTTGAGTTTTTTACAATATTTGTACAACAGCGCTCTCTGACTTTCGAGATGTAGTGCAAATCGATGACAGTCAGTGCAAAAGATATAGTGCCAAAACATTTGTCGTATTCAAAAATCCATATATACCGATTTGTATCTTAATAAAATGGGCGGTTTTGGAGTTTCACACAATTTCTTAAGAGATTTGTACTACCGCACCTCTGGTGTTCAAGATAGAATAGATACACGGAGAGAAAAAGTGATTTTTATATCAAAAGTAGCGCACGTTTGACTGTAATTTTTGAAAAAGAACTGTTGATTTAAAAATTTTACTTTTAATCCAACAAAAATCCTTTCAAATTAAATGATTTCTAAAAATATAAATATTTGAAATTTACGTTTGAATTGAATGTCCAAAAATTTAACATTTCAGTGGCTATTTCAAATAAAATAAAAATCCAAGCAAACGTGGACGCATTTCAATCAAATGCAAAAAAAAAATGCGTTTGTTCGCAGATATTAGAGTAAATAGATGAATATATATTAAATTCAGTTACTTTAAACATTTACCTGAAATAAACATCGGCTAAGTCAATGTGTGTGATTAAAACAAATAAAAAATATAGCAACTGAGAATCTATTCAGAGCTGAAGAGTTAAGCGAAATTGTGTTTGTTGAAAAACCAAATGAGGCTGCGCTGTTTAACCTTGTAAAATCCTTTAATCGCTGGTTAACCTTGTTGAAGTTACTTAGAAATATTGAAGGAGATATCGATGATAGTAAGATACTAAAGCATCATCATATTTTAAGAAATATATTCTATATTGTATTACAGATGCAAGGGACTGCATTATCATACTTCTTTTAAATGCAGTCATGAAACCATATCAAAGAGTCTCGAACACCAGCATAAAAAGAACAAAAAACAGAAATTTACCATCAAAGACGCAAAGGACTCATTAATATTACATGTAAGCGACGTTATTGATTTAACAAATATTACAAAAAAACTTTTATTTAACTAGCTGAAAGTTATAAATAATCAGAACTATTCCTATATTATTTGTAATGAAGTTTCTATTCTTAAATTTAATGAACATTATCAAAGTTTACAAGTGGGAGACATAATAGACATACCTTTAATGTTAAATATTGAATTTATTGTAAGTACCCCTATTCACACTTATATGTTACACTTCGAAATGGTGAAATATTTGTTAGACAAAAAAATTTGTGAATTTATGTTACTAGAAGATTTAAGTTTATTTTATTTTCTTTTATTTTTAATTGTAAACGCTTTCTAAGATTTAAGATTGAACTTAATTTTTTTTTATATAAGTTAATAAAAGTAATTTAAATATTGTATTTGCAGTGTTGTAAATGAATAAATAAATAAATAAAGAAATTTTTGTGTTATGTTTATAACTCTTATAAGTTTTCAATTATTAATTAAGAGTTATATTTTTGAGCTCAGGGTGTATGTTGCTTAGTGAATAATAGTAGTGAATAATAGAGAACAACAACTAAACTACAACATGCCTGTAAGTGGTAAAAAGCTTTGATATATCTTCGAAGAAAGAGCTTACACCAAATAAGTGTGAATCTAAAAAATTTGAAGAACTTTAGCTGCTTTTCGTATCATTTGTGTGTACAATGTAATTCAGAGTAGTTTTCTCTAACATTGACGCATCATATAAAGGCTACTGATGAGTTGGTGTAGCGGCCAACGAAACAGCTGTCTAGTCTGCTGTATGATTGCCTCTCTATACCAAGGGTATTGTTATTTTTGTTGGTTGTTTTCTGCAGAAAGCAACATAGACCTTGAGCTCGAAAATATAACTCTTAATTAATAATTGAAAAATTATTAGAGTTATAAGCATAACACAAAAACTTATGATAAGAGGTCGAATGAATTTACAAAACAAATAAAAAAATGTTGTTATTTTGTTATATCGGAAACACCCAGTGTTTTATTTCAAGAGCCTTCATTCGGATCAAACTCAGAACCATTCAATTCAAGTATTTACATGTTTAATGTAAACGTTCATTGCGTTTGATTTGAAAGCTTTCCAATTAAAATTTTTTGCATTCAGCTTGAATGTGAAACATTTGAAAGTATACATTTTTTGAACTTTTAAGTCAGCCTTTGCAATAAATGTAGAAACGTTTGGTTTTCATGACGTTTGGATTTTAAACGTGATTGGATTTTTAAACGTGAAAACAATATGTTTACACCGATTTTTTCGTTGTTTTGAAAATCACTTTTTTTGCGCGTAAATCAAAAATACTCACTGTATCCGAAACCCCCATATACAAAATTGCAAGCACTTTGAATAAGCGGCTTTGGGGTTTTCGAAGCTTTTTTAAAATATTTGTGCTACAGCGCCCTCTGGTCTTTAAAATAGAACAGAGTAGATAAGTCATCAACACTCACTGTGACCGAAAACCCCTATATACAAATTTTCATGCAAATCGGATGAGTATTTCGAAAAAATTTCCTGTAACTCGATCGCAGCGCCACCGACCGGGTTCATTAAAATGGGCAGATTTGAAAATACTTGTACTTCAGCGCCCTCTGATGTTCAAGGTTAATAAGAAAAGTAGTGTCATAATAAAAAACCACTATATACAAATTTTTATGATAATCGTATGACGTATGACGTATCTTAACACAGTTCGTACTGCAGTGTCATCTGGTGTTCGAGATAGAGCAAAATATATAAATTTTAAACATTTATCCTATCCTAAAACCTCTACATACAAAATTGTATGCAAATCCGCCAGATATCGGCCAGGATATGTAGCATATAACGATCTTAAAGGTAGGTATTTTCAGTTTTACAGATACGTATATCAACAGTTCTTATCAAGTCATAAGGAAGGGGTAGCACGCTTTGACTCGCAGCTGTTGCTCGTCGGCTAGTGGGGTGGAGTTCGTTTTCCATCTTACCGATAAAAATACCCAAACTACGAAATTATTACTTTAAATTAGTGTGCTGAGGAAGATAGAGGGGAGAAGAAAGGACACAAAAAAAACAGGCTCATTGCTTTTATAAAATTAGTGCCAAGAAAATTATATGTTTGTTCTAGAGATGACATTACAACAATACTTTGCCCACCCAGCCATGATCAGGCCTTTTACCAACTATATAGAGTACTGATATCTTTAACCATGTCAGACCACTGTCGACATGCAGAAAATCAAAATAGGTTTAATTTAAGAATTCATTAACATGGTTTTATTACCTACCATCACTCATGACAAAAAAATATATAATCTATTATATTATAACCACTTTTGTCATTAACACAATTATAAGCAATAGTATACAATTTATATTATAATTATAATAATACATAATTTATTGTTTAAGAATGGAGATTATAAAGTAAAAAAAAAATTAAATTAATCAAAATCGATACTATTGAAATATAATGGAAAGTAAGCAAAAACATATTTAAATTAAGTGATAATACAATATAATCTGGAATAAATTATTTAAATTTAGTAAACTGGTAAGTAAGCAAAAGTATAAAAACGCCCCAAGTGAAAGGAAAACATTATTAAAAATATTTAATTAAGTCATGAATAAGGAGAACGATTTATACATAATTTTGATTTTTGCTTAAATACAAAAGTGAGTGAAATATTAAATTATAGAAAAGGAAAAAGCATCGGTTAAAAATATTTAATCCAAACTATATGTGGAAAACATTTTAAAATATCGAAAAAAAATATTTGAATAAAAAGGTAAGTAATCAAAAATTGTAATGAAAATACTTACTTAATTACTTAGGTGACCGTAACAACCCGTGTCCGGGTTTCGACCGACCTCATCAGCTCTCGCCAGGCGCCTCTGCTTTGCGCACGCCTTCTCCAATCGGATACACCAAGTGCGGTTAGGGCTTCCTCAGCCTGGTCCATCCATCGGAGGCATGGTCTCCCTCGTCGTCGTTGACCAGCGACCCTCGCCTCGAGCACCTTTTTCGCTGGAGCTTCGTCGTCCATACGATGGACATGACCCAGCCAGCGTAGTCGCTGCACAGTTTTACGCCGAACAACGTCAATGTCTTCGTAGAGCTCATACATCTCGTGGTTCATTCGGATGCGATAGTCATCGCCGACTCGAACAGGACCGAAGATTTTGCGAAGAACTTTTCTCTCGAACACCCCCAGAGCGGGTAATGAAAATAACTGAAATAAAAATTATAGTTATTGTTACATCGTTTACTTTAAGAAAAAAAAAATCGTAAAAACCAGCAATCAGCAAAGTTAAACAAAATATGTGAACATGAGAGTGCAAGGGTTAAGCCTTTAAAAGCCTTAAAACAGCTGTTTGCAATTTGAAGAAGTTCAAGTTCAAGGTTACACTGACCTAGTTTCAAGAACAACTTTTGTTATAATATAAGTCACTCTCACTCTCACACACATTATCGAGAAAAAAATTATATTAAAGAAAACCCAATTTTGATGATGATTAGAGAAGTGGATCAATTATGTGGGCAGTGAGAGTCCCATCTCACTCAACTGCACTTAAAATAGCATGCGAGAGATTTGTTTAACTGATGGCTCAGATTAATGTTGCCTGATGGCTTAGCTTTGATGAAGATTTCAATGAAGAATTTCATGACGAATTTGTACAAGATTTTAAAATGAATTTGTAGCAAATTCTTAAATATTCTGTACCATCTCTTTGGTGAATTTTGGGACGAAATTTGGATGGTTTTGTGACAACCTGTATGGAGACAAATGTCTTAATAAAAAAATATGCTAATAATACGAAAATTTCAGAAAATTTCATTGAATAAATATTCATTCAATGCAGCTAATAATTTCACAAAATGAATTACAAAACAAAATGAAGAAATTTAATATTGTTTATTAAAAATGTATATAATTTTTTATAAGATGTTAGTGATTTTTATTCATAAGCGAAAGAAACTTACGTGGACAAATGAATCGCTAGCGTTTAGTGGTTTTGCGTATGAAGTTTTGTCTTGTTTCTTTCTATTCTTAGTTAAAACTTTTAATGAATTTAATAAAACTCTTCACAATGATATATTTAATAAAACATTTTGATCATATTTATGTTTAATTTAATGATCTTTTTTATGCACTGTGCACTTTATGAAGCCAGAAACATTAAAGATCGAAAAACATTTTCTTCTAAGTAGAGAAAGCTTGATCACGCCACAATTTTACCGCAAAAATTTAACCGTTGCGGATCTAAATAAAAATCAATAAAAGAAATATGATAAGAGTTTGGAAGGAAGTGAGTAACTAAAAGGTGTGTTCAATATGAACTACTGTGATGAGTTGCTTAATTCAACTCATAGATGGTATTTTAAACGGAAGTTGAAAACTTAAATAAGCTTCTAATGTGAATCCACTTCAAGCGTATAAGCAAAAGAAAAAAAACGGTTGTAAAGCGATATTTCTGCTGCAAGCGCCATTACAAATATCACGTTTGAGGTGTTGATTTTGTATGGCAGACACCACCCCCCAATTATCTAACACTAACATTCATTATTGCTAAAACATCTCGTACGCAAAACATATTTGCTGCCTAAATTTGAGCGCAATCGGCTCAGTCGTTTTCGAGTTTTAATTCTGAGTTACAAACTCAAATACGTTTTACAACATATGGTGAAACTGTTGCAATGCCTTTAGTAGGCGGTATGAATGAGCACGGAAAATAAAATATATCTTAACCTGACCTGAGTGATAGTTTATCTCTCTGACAAATTCCAAAGAAATCGGTGAAGAACTTCCGGAGATGTGTCACATTTTCCATTCAAAACACAAAATTTCCATACAAAAACGCCTATTTTTGTTTTCTCGATTTTCCAAATTTTTCACCAAAGCTTTCCAATTTTTCTCTTCTTTTAAACCATCCATTTAAACCATTTTTTTATTTAATTGGTAATTGTTCAGTACCAATTAAATAAAAAAATCCCCTCCAAATCGGTCCAGGCATTTTTGAGTTTAAGCGGGACTAACGCACAGCAATTGATTTTTATATATATGAATTATGAAAAAAAAAAAAAATAAATTGTGTACTCTAATGTGGAATAAAATTGAACGCTAACTTTCTAACATTTTAATGAGGGTATTCACAAGGTGTCCTTAGTTATATGCTGTATGTTGTAAGTGAAACGTTTTTCTCATTTTCTCCTTTATTAGTAAAGCGATTTTTTTGAAATTTTGGTACTTTTTGGTTCTTTTGGTTCTTTCATGATGTGTATAAAATAGGTGTGATCTGACCGGAACTACGCCTACCTCCCACTCAATGTGATGTACAAAAAAAAATTTTTATGGGAGGTGGGCGTAGTTCCGGTCTGATCACGCCCATTTTATACACATCATACAAACACTATTAACAAAACATGCAAGCAAAATCTCAAAAGTATCGCTTTAATAATGAAGAAGAAAATGAGAAAAACGTCTCACTTACAACATACAACTTTAGGACACCTTGTGAATACCATCAATATGTCTTAAAATTTAAACCAAAACAGTAATCAAATCTCATACGAACTGAGCATTAAATTCTAATACAAATTTTCTTAGAAATTAGATTTAATATGCGGTAAGTATTAAAGTTTAATACAATTTTGGTCATATATGTAAGCCCATTTGTAGCTTGCTTGATTTTTTTCTTGAACCCGACTTATCGTATCTGTTGTTGTTTGACCAGATATTTTTTTGTATCTGATCATGATTTAATATTCTGCACTATGAACTTGCACCTTCATCATGACTCATGACTTCAAATCTATAAATGTTTACAACCTTTTTCACAAACTCTCTACAACTAAATGCAATAGCTGTAGGTACCAAAACTCTGTTGATGATAAATTAAACATGTTTAATGCGCAAGTTAATAATTTATTCGATAATATGTTCCAATTCGTACTGCCCATACTAAAAATGTTTCATGTCCGTGGTTCACTTCTTATGTAAGGGCTGGAATTAAAAATCGAAACAAATTGTACTTTGTCCAACAAATTTGCTCTGGGAAATTATAGCCCGTAATCAAGTCACACTTCTGACAAGGACAGCTAAGATTAACTTTTTTTCTTGTAAAGTTAATACATCTATCACATATAAGCAACTGTGGGCGAACCTGAGAAAGTTGGTCATTGGTAAAATAGACAATGTTAATTATTTTTTAGAACCCATCTATTTTTTTTTTAAACAAATACAGCACTAAGTATTAATTCAAATTCGAACGTTGAAGCAAATGATTTTGTCATGCCTGAGCGAACTGATAGATCTTTTGAATTCACTGCACTTAATCAAAATGATGTTGCAAGGTGTATATTGAAACAGCGCTCAAATGCTGTTGGTGAAGATCAAGTTTCTATAAAATTTATGAAATTAATATTGCCGTATATCTTAAGCCCGTTGACGCATATTTAAATTACGCATTTGGGTATTAAAATTACTTCAAAATACCACCAAAATCTTGTTTTTAAACTTCACGAGAAAGCAATCTACTGCCAGAAAAGTAATCAACTCAAAAAAAAAAAAAAAAAAAAATTGGTACAGATAGAGATGTAAAACTTTATCTTTTTTTAACTCGATACCAACTGCTATTCAGAAAAACAAAACATTAATTTTTGAGTTAATGCTTAGTGTGACGCCAGCAAGCGCAGAATAGAAGTGACTATTCGGAACAGTATTTTAGAAACATCAGACGAAATTTTTACAACGAACTTTGCTTGCTTTTATTAAGGGACATTTTACCTAATTTTGTCGAAATTTTAGGAGCTTTTTAAGTAAGGATTGCGACAAAACGGTTAGAGACATTTGAGTAAATCTTTTTTGTTGTTTAACATAAGTAATAAAACTAACAAAAAAAATGTTTTTTTGTTTTTTTTCTGTGACGTGACTTCAGCGTCACACGTGCGTAAATGAAGCAGTAAAAAAAAAAAAGAAAGACGGTGTGCAGGATATCTCGAGTTTGGCTTATCTGAAACAAAAAATACAAAATTTGGTTAAAGTTTACACTTCATGTGAGGCACATTAAGAGATTTTTCAAAAAATTTAATTAAAAACAAAATGGCGTCTACGCAAAGTTAAAATAAAAAAAGGCCTAAAACTTTAGGACAAGTTTGTAGATGTACACATTTTTTGAGTACTTTAAAAAAAAAAAAAACTCGAAATCAGTTGTTATTTTATTTACTCAGCAATTTTGAAGTAAATCCGTATTAAAGCTATTGTGCAATCTTGCACACCGTTTTTACAAAACCTCTTTCGAGAAAAACACGTTTAAAGTCTCAAAACAAGTTTTTCGGTAGTTTTTATTGATTAAATTAATCTTTATTTTTTTCATTTAGAGAAACTCATAACAAAAAAATCTAGACCATAAACATAAAAATCGGTCAAGCATTTATGCAGAAATCTTAAGCAGAATGAGTAAGAACGTAACTTCAAAAAGAAACCAATTTTTTTTTTTTGATAAAAATTAAAATCTAAAAAAACAAACGATATTGTTTTTTTCTGATGAATATTACAAATTATATTTTTTAACTTACCATTGGTCTGCGATCCCGGGTGTATGCAGTAAGCCTTCAGCTTGCTCATATCCTGCTTGCACCTAACTTTTTTCTTTTTGCTGGTTTGGCGATGTTCATTCGTATACAAATTCAATAATATAATGCATCAATAATATAATGTAATACATAATAAATAAAATATAAACTATTTGAAAGAGTAAGGAGTGGGGTGCGAGAGTAATAAAGCTTGTTCAATCTGTTCAATTTTAGAAAAAAACAAAACACTCTTGACGGCGCGTGTAATACAGGCTAAAAAGAATAGTTGGAGAAGGTTGGAATGTTTGCTGTTAGTTATATAACTAGATAAGTGTACTTACTTAAAACGTACTTAAAATTTAAGGCAAAGTTGCGCACTCGAATACGTGAGGCTATGTCAGGTCAGGCTATAGCATCGAATCAGCAACCATTCGCATTATCGGAACGGAATCAGTTAATTCAAATACAATTATCGGAACCGCCTAAATTTCCCAAATTTTCTGATCGTGAAGTGAATTGGGCAATTTTAAGGCAATACTTGAATCTGAGGTACACAATTGCCCTCGATTTTCAAATTCGCAAAAAATGCGCTATTTAAAATATGAATTTCAAGGTCGATCGGAGCAAGTCTACAAGAATTGGCCGAATAATAACGATGAGAGTTATGTTGAACTCTAGGATGCTATATGCAATCAATATAGCAGTGAAAAGCCAATGCAATCACCATCATGCAACAAAGTTCATGAAATTTTGAATTCAGCACGAAATACATTCCGGCAGTTACAGTTATTACTTACCCCAGAAAAGGTAGCGGAGTACATGCTGTTACATCAGCTAGAATGTGTTCTAGAATCCGACACTCAAACACAATGGGCGTTGCGCCGTTCTACAGATACGTTGCCGACATTACAACAGATGTTTGTGTTTCTAGAAATGCGTGGTAGCTTACTAGAGCAATTAGCTCTCCGCTAATTGCAACTGTCATTGCAATACAATGATTCTCGCAGTATTTTTTCAAACAGATCAAACGCACCATCTGATAGTGGTATTAGCTCAGGGCGATAGGATGAGGCACACCCAGTTTGCAATTTATGCTCTAGAGAATATCATTGACCATTTAAATGTGTAAAGTTTAAATAGCTTTCGATCACTGATCGGCATAAATATGTCAATGATCATCGTATGTGCCGAATTTACTTCGAAATTGTTTGAAACATATCGCTGTTGCATGCCCAGAATAACCGTGCCCATGATGCAATAAGCACCATAATAGCTGTCTGTGCTCAGCAATACTAATATTAATGAGCCAAAAGAGACATCTCACCGAATGCAACGCACATGGTAACTTGCGCCAGCAAGTTGGAGTGCAGGCTAAGGTGCTGCATTCTAAATAAGAATAGGAATTAGTAAAATGCCATGGGCGTAGTGACCTCGGTGCGTCCACAGGTAGGACCGCAAGTTTTAAGGAAAATTCTGTGACCGCATTACTAGCAACAGCAGTCGTGCGACTCCAAATGAAAAATTTTATCCCACCGCCTCTACGAGAGTTATGCGATACTGATGCACAAATGAATCTGATAAATGCATTGGCATAGAGTCGTTGCAATGTTCGACACAGACTTGTAATATTCGCTTGAATGGAATTAATAACATCATAAGCAAGCCACATATACGAAAGATAAAATGCAAGCTGCTGGCACATTTCAGTGATGAACCTCTTGCAATTATAGAATTAGTGCTTGTTCCTCGATTCGGGATGCATGGGTACCATGTAAAGTTAAGCCGCAACACGTTATTGAAATTGAATCACGTGAGCATTTTGCGGATCCTGAGTTGCATAGACCTGGCCCAATCGATATGTTAGTGGATGCAGGAGTCGTGGCCACAGTGATGCGTAATGGCAGCATCATAAACAGTTGGAATATTGCTTTTCAGTCATCAAAGCTAAGTTTGCTAGTATTTGGCGGAGGAGTTTATTCTCGAGAAGATATTGTCATTGATATATTGACATGCGATGAAGTAGAATCACAATTGGACTCATTATTACGTCGATTCTGGTATCTTCAGGAACAATACTTTAACTCCATTCACGAAATGATAGATGCTGATCAGATGCGAGAAATTACAAGATGATTTGGCGCAGTTGATCATGCGATTTCGCTGTCATCTGGTGGTTGTGACAGCTGATATCAAAAAAATGTATCTGCAAGTGCAAATAAACCCTGCATAATGGGACTTACAGCGAATTTGTTGGCAACCTTTGGCAGAATCAGGCATTAAAGAGTATTGGTTGACGACCGTTACTTTTGGATTGAATGATTCCAGCAGCTCGTGAATTTCGAGTGCGATGGCCAAAAGGTGCAGAAGCTGTGGAACAAGATTTCTACATGGGCAACTGTTTGTCAGTTGCAAAAAATAGTACTTGAGCGAAAATATTATGCGATGAAATGATTGCATTACTTCGATCCTGCGAATTGTTCTAAGTAAATGGAGATCAAATCAAGTGGGGGTGGTGCCAAATAATATCAATTCTAAAACGAATGATGCACTCGAACTTGGTGAATTTGATGACACAATAGTGCTGGGACTGCGCTGGTTGCCTAGCACGGATCAAATTTCAATCTCCGCCAATTTAAGACGCAAAAAAGCAACAAAGCATCGTTTACTGAGTCACATCGCGCAAATTTTCGACCCAAATGGCTATGTGGGGCCTGTAGTAATCGTGGCCAAAATTCGACGAAATAAAACGAAAATGGCCATTTCAGCCCTTAAAAGGACTTTGACTGAATTTCTTATGATCAATTGTGTTGTATGTGTTGTGAAATGTTTGAACACAAGTGATCGAGAACTGAACCTACATGATTTTTTATGCCGACTCCGGACGGCTTATGTTCTCAAGAAGCTTTCCATGGCAGTTTTTACTCTCTGAGGCATGCCATTGTCTGCAGAGAGGTGACGGCCGAACAGAAAAATGAATTCAATTGAAAAAACTTTCTGAGTCAAGTGGGATTCGAACCAGGGTTCTCTGGCGTATGGGCCACACACTCTACCCACAGCGCCACGGCCGCCACTAATTGTCCAAAATAATTAGGAAAAGTATTTGGAAAGCGAATATAAGTTGGGACAGCCAGGTACCGGATGAAATATACCGTAAATGGCAGCAGTTTCAACAGCAGTCAGCGCAGATAACAGAGATTCGACTTCCGCGTTGGTTTGGAATCAGTCATAACAAGAACATTTCACTACATGGCTTTTCAGATGCTTCGTTGATGGCATATGGAGCTGTTTTATATATACGAGCTTAATCAGAGGAGTACGTGGAATACAATCTTATAGCAGCGTAGTCGCATGTGGCACCAGTGAAATCTATGGCAGCACCAAGACTGGAACTCTGTACAGCGAAGTTATTAAATAAACTCGCACATGCATTTAAGTCATAGTCTAGGCTGACTGATATCACAACTACGCAATGGTCAGATTCCCAAATAGTACTAGAATGGCTCAATAAAGATCTCTCAAAGCTAAAAATCTTTGTGAACAATCGAGTGTAAAAAATTCAACGATTAACAGCTTATGCAGACTGGCTCTTTGTACCATCGTCGGATAATCCAGCAGATTTGCTTAGTCGAGAAACGTCGATAACAAAACTTCAAAGTGCACATAAGTGGTGACATGGACCTAAATGACTACCTAGATAGGCAATCCACTGGCCAGAGGTGCGACCAAGTCAATCGTGTGATATATTGAATGATATTGCTAAAGAGGACAAAAATTCCACACGGGAGGATAATGGAAAGATATGAAACTCATTTAAGTTAAACTTGGCCATGACCATCACGCTCCGGAAGGTTGATAGTCTCTCACGCGCGTCAAGTACATGGGCTCTAGGTTGTTTGACGGTTTGGATTTTTCGGTTCGTTCACAACTCGCGACAACGAGCACAACTTCGTGATCGACGCAGGAGTGGCCCACTGATGTTGATGTTGAAAGTTGAAAGACCTATGGAATATTGGATCCGTGAGGAGCAAGCAATTTACTACGCACGTGAGATCAAAGTGTTGAAAGAGTCTTCAGATCCAGGCGTTGAGAGAAGAAGCTCGGTACTTAAATTTAATCCACAGATTGATAGACAGGGGATATTGCGAATGAATGGTCGGCTAAATCAAGTCTTGATACCCGAGCAACTACGAAATCCAGTGCTTTTGCCAGACGTTTGTCCATTAGCGAAACTTTTGATTCGGCAAGCATATACATGTACCTTTCCTGGCGGACCACGCGAAATGATGATGTTGTCGACAACGACAAAAGGAGATTCAGCAGATAATGGGAGGACTGCAGGAATATTCTGCAAGTACAACAAAAAAAAAACCAAGAACAAAACAAAAAAAAAAAGCAAAAAAAATCAACAAGACTGGCATCGCTTGCTGTCATTTGAAAGATAATATTATTGAGTACACTGAATTCGCCAAATTGCAGCACGCATAAAATTTAGGAAGTTGTTGTAAATATTATTTGCATTTAAATTTATTAATTTGATTTTACTAAAATTTTTTGAGTTAGGAAAATTTTGACTAAACTATTTTATAGCTGTTGAAGCATATAGCATTGAAGCTGTTTTCATAAGAACCATTTCGTTACATTGGTTTTACCCCCCATCTAGCTCGCCATATTGTTGTATACGCGGCTATAAAAGTTTCACTTCCAAAATCGAATTTGCCATTTCAGCCCATCAAAAGGCTTTGACCGAGACTTCTTATGATCGATTGTGTTGTGCGTGATATAAAATGTTCGCATACATATGATCAAGAATTTAACCTAAAAGTTCAATGTTTTGTCGACTCCGAACGACTCATGTTCTCGAAAAACTTTATATGGCAGCTTTTACTCTCTGAGGCTTGCCATTGTCTGCAGAGAGGTGGCGGTTAATTCCAATTGTAAAAACATTATGTGTCAGGTCGGATTAAACTTGGGTTCTTACGGCTAACGGATCATTAACCTAGCCAGTATGCCAGGGCGACCAGTTTTTATCAATAAGGTAAATGAAAATATCCATTTTAAATGTACTTTAAACACAATTATCTTTAAGTGGCCATCAAAAACTTTTGTGTAAACACAATACTTTTTTCTATGAGAGAACTCATTAGCATTAATTATAGGCTTAACTCTATGCGTTTTTTTTTTTCTTTTTCACCAAAGTAAAATACACAATTTAATCAACATGAATTTGTTTAAAATGCTCTTCCACTCATTTTTACCGTACTTAGAAATGTAAAACTTTGCATTCCAATCGGCCTTCGGAGCACACTTTATATGCTATACCCTTTTATAACGCATCGAAGCATACACATTTATACATATTCATTCCGTGTAGATATGTAAAGATATGTTTTCCCTTTAACTGTATTTGTTGGAGTAGTATGTTTGTGTGTGTGTTATTTTAGTGAAGTGCTGGCACAAAGTTAGCTGGTTAAAATATGTAGCGCTACTTTTACATCGGTAGTTAATAGCAGTAGGTTTTACACCTAGAGTTGCCAGATCCTGAAAGGCTGTTGTCGGGACAAGTCAAGAAAATTGCTGAATTTCTTATAAGTCGTCGGGACAAAAAAATCTCATTTGTGTACTAGTGTTTGTATTTGATAAACATAAACATAAAACAAAAGCATAAGCTATATGAACATAAATTGAATCTAAATGAAAGCAGAATAATAAAAACAAAACAATTCACAACAATAGAACATTGATGTTTCATAAAATTAAAATAACGTATAAATTTGGGAGCAGCAGAACAAAACCGGATAAGTTAATTTTTTGATTTAAACCAGTATCGCATGTGGCCGAAACTCGGCCATATCAAAATCGGCTTTTCTTTTGTTTTTTTCTGAACGCACCAACCCATAGCCTGAACATATGAATATGTTATATGAAGCAAGCAAGAGAGAAATTAAGAGAAAGCACCATCAATAAGGATACACAGCTCTTTTGAAGTGTCTGCAAATCTTTCGCATTCTACTCTTGCTCGTGTATGCTACAGCAACGATGATTAATAGAGCTGTAGCACTCACCGCTATGTACTTTGTTGTTGCTTTCTCATTGTCCCATTGGGAAAAAGGGCTTTAACATTTGCTTAGTTTTAGCTATCTTAATGACAATATATTCCAATAAAGAACATATTCTGCACACCTACTCGAAAATACCTTTCCATAGATATAAAATTTATGTGAATATGTTGAAGTTAACACGGGTTAAAAGGGATCACAAACTTTTTGTTTGCTTATTAATATATAGATTTTACAGGAGATACAAAAATATAAATGTAATTTCTTAGTTTTTGTATTACTTAAAGGAGTTAAAGTTATATTTAGTCCGTGATTTTTGGTCAGTGGATCCGGTAATGGTTGAAAATGCGGAATCGAAAAAAGTCACATGTTCATATTGGATTTGTTCTGCTGTTCCTCAATTAAAAAAGATATTTATTTGAGCGAAGGTTCTCATGAAACTCGATCAAGAAACTTAATTTTTTCGATTTTTCGATAGTTTATGATATGTAGTATATGTTCCCCAAGTGGTTTGGCCGATAACGATTGCACAAAAAAGTTATCGCATAAGAAAGGAACCCATCTTTTTCACTAAAAATTATGAGTAAATTGTAATAGTATAATAAAAATTTGTTAATCTTTTTCACAGAGTACACAGTAACTTAACATAAAGTAGCAATTTAATATTAAAAAGTTATAATTTAATTGAAAAAGATCTGCAATCTGTAGTTCACAAGGAACTAGAGGCGATTGCAGTTACAAATCATACGATTATGTCATACGATTCAGTTACAAAATAATCATTGATTGTGTAGTGAAATTGAGTCAAAAAATAAATAAAAACAAAACAGAAAAAAAGAGTGTAATAAGATAACGAAAATTGTATACAAGAGAAAAATTAGGTGGTTTTTTTTTTTATTAAAACTAAAAAAAAAAGAAAAAATTAATGAAAATTTATGGGAGGAATTAAGTCGTTGTAATTTAGACCGAAAAGCCAAGCCTTTACATTTCAAAGAAACTTAGATTTATTGCGAAGGCACCTTGAGCTATAAGGCAAATTGTTAAAAAGTCTGGGAGCTACAGAAATATAACAGTGTAAAAATAATTGCAGTGAATGCTGTGGTACAGAAGCAAGATTCTGTACGTTCATTCTAAAATTGTAGTTAATTCAGTATCTACTAAATAAATACCCAGATTAATTGAAGAATAACTTTAAAACCCTAAAGCTGTATAAATGTCTAAAAGGTAAAATGTTCAAATTTCTAAACAGAATCAGACTCCTATGACGGCAAGATCTATGCAAATCAGACGGATGACATGCTTTTGTGAAATCAAAAGAGGAGTGATTTTGTTAGCATAAGTGCCACCCCAACACACTAAACTATACTCCAATTTAGATTGAAAAATCCCATAATAGAAAGACTTAAGAAATTCAAGACAACAAAAGGGTTTTAACAGAAATAAATTTCTAGTAGCGGCCATTTGATAATTTTTAAGAGCTAGAGTATGTTCCGACCAACTCATCTTATAGTCCAGCAATAGTCCGAGGTATTTAAAAGAAGTAACAGACTCAATACCGAAACACTTTGAGGAGCAATCAAAATTTTCACAAAAGATAAATGTATTACAGGAAGACAAACAAAGATTTTTACTAGATAAAAACTTTTTACATCTGCCATCATGAAAGTAGAACTTCTTTGCCTAATGCATTGAAAAACATGATTCAAGTTTTATCACTGAGGACTAAGCGATGAACTTTAAACCAGTGACTTAAAACCGCCAGATCATGATTTATATGATCATGATGTAAGGTTCAAGGGTATGTTACTCTTAAACGTACTGGCCAGGTCATCAGCAAAAACATTTGTGTTAATTTTGAATTTCTAAAAGAGAAAAGTGAATTAATGAAAATTAGAAAAAGAATCGGACCAAGCACCGAGCCTTGAGGTACACCTAATTCTACGTGCATCGAAGAACGACGTTTTGATGACGCTGTGCACAAATATTTTAAAGAACTTCTAAGCTGCTTATCCGATTGTATTGTATACAATCTATTGTATACAATATAAAACTTGAAAATATATTTTTGCAAGCGATCGTTGGCACACACACACAAATCATGATTTCCAACAACTTTTTCTCATGATTTTCAGATGTTGAAGCTACATTTTGCCGAAGTTCTACGGTTTGAGAAAATTTTTTATCAAATTGGCAAATGAAATCGAAAATTATTTATATCAACTCCCGAGTTAAGCCGGGTATTCAGCTAGTATATCTATATATATAAAAATGAATGTATGTATGTGGGTATGTGGGTATGTGGGTATGTGGGTATGTGGGTATGTGGATATGTGTGTATATCACGTATAGACTCCAAAACCACCGAACCAAACTCTATGAAATTTTGAGGGATACTGAAGCAACATTAGGGAAGTGTTCCTGTGAAGTTTGGTATTGATTGGGCAAGGGGGCGTGGTACCTCCCATACAACCCAAATTGGCTCTATCGCCCACAAACCAAAAAAATTGCTATATATCAGACGGTTTTAATCATATAAAACTTAAATTTGGTTATTTTGTTCAGATGGTTACTTTCGGTGACTGTACAAGAAATGGGCGTGGTCACACTATATCTACGCCCACTTTTCAGCAATTATTTTAATTCCTAAAATGTTCAAGTTTTGATAGTGAATCTTGATATGCAGGTGCTATGCATACAAGTGGCAGTCACTATGTAAATATAAACGTTGTAACGCCCACTTTTACCGCCCACAAATAAGTAAAAATGCTTTATATCAGACGGTTTTTGCCATAGAAGGCTAAGATTTGATAATTTAGTTTATATGATTACTATCCGCCAATATACAAAAAATGGGCGTAGCCGAACTATATCTACGCCCACTTTATCGGAATCATGCTTATTCTTGAGTTGTACACGTTTTGATAGTGAATCTTAGTATGCAAGTGCTATGGATCTAAGTGGCAGTCACTATGTAAATATAAACGTTGTCACGCCCACTTTTACCGCCCACAAATCAGTAAAAATGCTTTATATCAGACGGATTTTGCCGTAGAAGACTACGATTTGGTAATTTAGATCGTATGGTTACTGTCGGCCAATGTATAAAAAATGGGCATGGCCGCACTATATCTACGCCCACTTTATCGAAATCATGCTTATTCCTGAGTTGTACACGTTTTCATAGCCAATCTTGGTATGCAGGTGCTCTGGGTGCAACTGGCAGTCATTATGTAAATAAAAATGTTGTCACGCCCCCCTTTTACCGCCCACAAATCAGTAAGAATGGTTTATATCAGACGGCTCTTGCCGTAGATGACTAAGATTTGGTAATTTAGTTCATATGGTTACTGTCGGTCAATGTATAAAAAATGGGCATGGCCGCACTATATCTACGCCCACTTTAGCCTGCATAGCCAATCTTCGTATGCAGGTGCTAAGGGTGCAAGTGGCAGTCACTTTGTAAATATAAACGTTGTCACGCCTACTTTTACCGCCCACAAATCAGTAAAAATGCTTTATATCAGACGGCTTTTGCCGTAGAAGACTAAGATTTGGTAATTTAGTTCATATGGTCACTGTCGGCAACTGTTTAAAAATGGGCGTAGTCGCACCATATCTACGCCAACTTTTTCGAAATCATGCTTATTCCTGAGTTGCACACGTTTGATAGTAACACTTGATATGCAGGTGCTCTAAGTGGCAGTCAATATATATATATATAATTTGCCACGCCCACTTGTACCACCCACAAAAAAAACAAAACGAAATGGCCAATTTCAGTCCTTGAAAGTACTTTGACCGAGCTTCTTATGATCAATTGTGTTGTGAGTGTTGTGGAATGTTTGAACACAATTGATCGAGAACTGGACCTACATGTTTTATGCCGACTCCGAACGGCTTACGTTCTCAAGAAACTTTTCATGGCAGTTTTTATTCTCTGAGGTTTGCCATTGTCTGCAGAGAGATGACGGCCAAACAGAAAAATTAATTCAATCGAAAAACTTTCCGTGTCAGGTGGGATTCGGACCAGGGTTCCCTCGCGTATGGGCCACACACTCTACTCGCTACGCCACGGCCGCCACTTGGTTTCTTTTTACCCACAAATTAATAGAACTTCTATAAATCAGACGATTCTCATCGTTAAATACTAAAATATGGTTATTAATTTCATACGCTTACTCTCGACAGCTTTGCAAAAATTGTGCATGGTAGGACTATATCTGTGCCCACTTTTCAGAAATAATTTTATTTAATTTATTTATTTACTTATGTATTAATGTACTATAGTTCATTACAATTTAAAAATTATAACTAAGTTAGCTGCCTGGGCTATCGGTTAGAAATAATTTTAATTCCTGAGATGTGAACGTTTTGATAGACAAACTTGGTATGTAGGTGCTATGGGTCAAATTGGCGTTCACTTTATATATAAATGTTGCCACGCCTACTTTCAATGCCCACAAATCCATAAAAAGGATATATATCAGACTTTTTTTACAGTAATAGACTAAAACTTGGTAGATTAGTTCATATGGATACTGCTAGAACTCTTAAAAAATGGGCGTGTCACACTTTATTTAAGACGACTTTTCAAAAATCATTGTAATTTCTGAGCTGTACGCGTTTTGATAGTGGAACTTGGTATATAGGTGCAATGGGACCAAGTGGCGGTCACTTTATATATAAATGTTGCCATACCTACTTTTTCTGCTCATCTATCTATCTGTAAAAAATGTATGTATGTATACTAAGGCTGCTCACAAAAAAAGGTGTTCGGGTCGGTTCCTCAAAATAATGCTTTTTGTTATGATGATTCCCCAAATATTTCGACTGTAGCGATAGTCATCCGTGAGCTGGAATGGTTTGAAATAAAAAAAAAAAAAAAACAAAAAGGAAATGGCCATTTCAGACTTTGACCGAGCTTCTTATGCGTGCGTGTTGTGAAATGTTTGAACACAAATGATCGAGAACTGGATCTACAAGGCTTATGCCGACTCCGAACGGCTTATGTTCTCAAGAAGCTTTTAATGCCAGTTTTTACTCTCTGAGGTTTGCCATTGTCTGCATAGAGATGACGGCCGAACAGAAAAATTAATTCAATTGAAAAAACTTTCTGTGTCAGATAGAATTCGAACCTGGGTTCTATGGTATACAAGCCTCGCACGTCAACCAGTATGCCACGGAATGGTTTGAAATATTCTGTAAAAATCGAGTTTTTTATTAAAATATTTACTGGCGCGGTAGTTAAAAATAACAAACGGTCAGAAATAATAGTAATTAAAAAGTTCTTCCAATCTGCACTAATAAATTTTAAATTTTTACTCTACTCTATAAATTTAAATTTTTTAACTTTTTTTTTTGTATTATTTTCACTAAAATGCAAATTAAATTTTTTTTTTGTTTTGCCATTTTACTTTTAGTCAAATAAATTATCTATGGATGATAAAATAAAGTGTAAAGTGAATTGCTAAATTGAATGAAATTACAAAAAA
Source organism: Coremacera marginata (assembly GCA_914767935.1). Lineage (NCBI taxonomy): Eukaryota > Metazoa > Arthropoda > Insecta > Diptera > Sciomyzidae > Coremacera > Coremacera marginata. Next base: position 74,864,763 of record OU612043.1, read on the forward strand.
ATGTACACATTTTTTACATTGTACAATTTATTTGACTAAAATTAGTTTAGGAAAAGATTCGTTTGAATTTTAGTGAAAATAATATGAAAAAAGTTAAAACAATCCAAAAAATCCGCATTATCTTTGGTCCAACGGAAAAAATATAAGATTTTTTGATGCAAAATTTTTTCCATTACTCTTATTTCTGACCGTTTGTTTTTTTCTAACTGCCATACCAGCCAATATTTTTAGTCGCAATATTTTGTGGATCATCAAAACATAAGCCATGGATTATTTTGAAGAACGAGACTGAACAAATTTTTTTCTAAAGAGCGTGAGGCGACTTAATGTATATACGTATGTGGGTATATGTGTATATCACGTAAAGGCTTCGAAACCGCTAAGCCAATTTTTATACCAAAGCGTTGAGAGGGTTCCTGTGAAGTCTGTTGCCGATCGTAAATACACCTAAAATTTTCGATTTCGAACAGTTTTGTAATTATAGGTCGCAAAGCCTCGGAATTCAGTATTCGACCTCAATTTACACATGCCGTTGCACAGGTAACATTTTATGGGTGTTGAACGAGGGGCGTGGTACTTTTTCCGCACCCAAAATTTTCGGTATAGCTTTCGAAATAAGTCACACATTAATAAAACTCGTTAAGAACTTACTATAAAAGCATGGCTTCACTAAAGCTACGCCCTCTTTTAGGGGATAAGCGCTGAGCGCAGCGAAGCGCGCCGGGTATAAGCTAGTATATATATAAAATTGTAAAAAAGAAAAATCTGTGCATGAAATATTTTTTTGAAATTCCTTCTGCGATGGACATTTTGAATGACCCTGAGTCCGAAAATCGCATTTTTAAAATTTTTGTCTGTCTGTCTGTCTGTCTGTCTGTTAAAGCATCACGCGAAAACCACTGGATGGATTTAAATGAAATTTGGAATCTAGGTTCCTAATATACCCGGTCATAACATAGGCTACTTTTTATCCAGTAAAAAAGGTTGGACCCGGTAGGGGGCGCTGCGATCGAAATCCAGGCATTCGTTTTTTCAGCTTATCTCCGAAACCGTTCATCCGATTTGCATGAAAATCTGTATGTAGAGGTTCTCAGACACGCTGAGTTTTTTTGTATTATCTGCACTGTTCTATCTTGAACACCAGAGGGCGCTGTAGTACAAATATTTTGAAAAACCTTGAAAAACTCATAAGCCGTGCATCCGATTTGCATGAAAATTGGAATATAGGGGTTTTCTGATACGGTGAGTGTTTTGGATGTATTTTTTTTGTGCTATCTTGAACACCAGAGGGCGCTGTAGTACAAATATTTTGAAAACGTCAAAAAACTCCTAAGCCATTTATCTGATTTACATGAAAATTGGTATATAGGGATTTTCGGATGCGATGAGATTTCATGACTTATCTTCTCTGTTCTATCTTGAACACCAGAGGGCGCTGTGGTACAAATATTTTAAAAAAACGTCAAAAAACTACTAAGCCGTTCATCCGATTTGCATGAAAATTTGTAAGTAGAGGTTTTCGGATACAGTGAGTTTTTACGACTTATTTACCTGGTTGTATCTTGACCACCAGAGGGCGCTGTAGTATTAATATTTTGAAAAACGTCGAAAAACTCCTAAGCCGTGCATCCGAATTGCATGAAAATTGGAAAATAGGGTTTTTTTATATGGTGACTGTTTTGAACTTATCTTTTTTTTACTATGTCGAACACCAGAGGGCGCTGTAGTACAAATCTCTTAAGAAACCGTGAAAAAATAGAAAGCCGCTCATTCGATTTGGATGAAAAATTTAATTAAAGGATTTTCGTGTACGGCAACTGCTTTGGCGTTATCTCTTTTGCTCTGTCTAGAAAGTAGAGGGCGCTGTTGTACAATTTGTACGTGTGTGTGTTATTAAACTGTTCCTAAACGGCTGCACCTATTTTGATGAAATTTTTGTGTGTGTTTAAGTGGATCCCTGGATGGTTCAGATTGCACCCGGTAGGTGGCGCTGCGATCAGGTTCCACGAATTTTTTTTATTATAGCTTGTCTCCGAAACCATTCATCAGATTTACATGAAAATTTGTATTTATGGGTTTTCGGGTACGGTAGTTTTTATGACTTATATATTTTGTTCTATATTAAACACCAGAGGGCACTGCAGTACAAATGTTTTAAAAATCTCGAAAAACTCCTAGCTGTACATCCGATTTGCGTGAACATTTGTACATAGGAGTTTTCTGATACGGTGGGTATATTGGACTTTTTTTCTGCGCTATCTTAAACACCAGATGGTGCTGTATTTCAAATCACTTAAGAAATCGTGAAACACTCAAAAACCGCTCATCCGATTTAGATAAAAATTTGTATATCGGATATATAGGATTTGATTATCGAGTATGGAAAGGGCTTTGACTGTATTTTTTTATTCTATCTCGAAAACCAGAGTGTGCTGTTGTACAAATACTGCAAAAAACTCAAAAAAACTCATCCGATAAGAATGATTTTTATAAGTGGTTTTCGGGTACGGTGAGTCTTTGGATGGGTCTGTACTACAAAATACAGTAAGGCGGAGCAAAGCGCGAAGGGTGATACATATCTTCTTTTCTTCTTTATGTGTATTTATATTCAATTTTATGTGTATTTATATTCTTATGTTCGCATATCAGGACAGCTGATGCCAAAAAAAAGGTCTATAATATTTAATGTTTTTTAAAAAATGGCGCAAAAGTTTATGTTGCCAAAATAATTTAAATTTAAAATTTAATTTTTTACTCATTTTCATTGACACATCAAACTTGCTTGCTTAAAACTTGCTTAAAACTATTTTTTGCTCTGAAGTTTTTGAAAATGTCCAATGTATTGAATAAAATATAAAATTTGAAAATACACTTTTGCAAGCGATCGGCACGCACAAACACATCACGATTTTCCTAACTCTTTCTTATAGTTTTTAGATGTTGAACCTACATTTTGCTCATTTCGCGGATGTTATCGGTTTGAAAGATGCACACAAAATTGCTTCTAAAGTTTGTGAAAAGTTTTTTAAATCGACGAACGAAATCGAAAAATATTTATATCCACTCCCGAGTTAAGCCGGGTATTCAGCTAGTATAATTTATAAAATTGTTCTGGTTTTTTTTTTTTATGACATGAACGTGCTGTGCGATGGAGACCGTTTGGGTACCTTTTTTTCAATGTCATGTTTGACGGCGTATTGACACTTCACATTACACTTTTATTCACCAAAACAAATATTTTCCTACACATCAATCAATCAATAAACTCAAGGTGTTGATTTACTTGCTTTATTGATATTTATAGATGAGAAACTACCCTTAACCTATGTTTCATTTCCACGAGTTACTGTAAGCATTTTTCATCAAATGGATTATTTAATAATTTCTTTAAATTTAGACAATATTCATTTACATCAAGCCTTATTAAAAGCTCAGATTTAATGAGCCTAAAAGCATTTTTACTCCAAAGACCCTTCTACACTGCCCTGTAGTGAAAAATCATACTAGTCAAAAAATACTGGACACTTTACTAGTCTAGACAAAAAGTTACTAGATAAGTTACTATCTGTAATATAGCTACTTCAACAAAGAGTAGGTGTTTTACTAGTATAAAAATAACTAGTTGCTTAATTTTATAGTTAACTAGCCAGTCGCTTTTGAACTACTTAAAAAATACCAGCTATTTTTCTAGCTCATAACTAAGCAGTCATAATTGTACTAGTGCTTTGCTAGTTGCTTGTTTTACACAGATTTCCTAAGAGGCGGGCTTGGACATAAATACAAAAAATAAGTTTAAAGGTGCGATATAGATTTTTAATAGTAAAACAGTTATTTATGTAATGAACAATTTGCTATTCACCAGTATTTTTTCACTTCAATCAATGTGTTTTTTAATTCACTGAAAATCAAGTTTTTTTTTTTTAAATTAATTTAATTTCTTGAAATATGCTGACATTTCATTTCAAATTGAATAGTTGTCAAACGGAGCATGAAAGCGCGGAGGGGTAAAAACTGAAATGTGATTTGAAAATTCGTAAACACTCCGAAGAAAACAATTTGATTTCCACAGATTACGGCTTTATATCGATCGTCATGAACCCCGCGTAGAGTCGGACCTGAGCATTAGAGGGTTAACAATAAAACTCTCACGAACAGGTAACAGGTTAAACATATAATGAACTAAAAATAGCGATTCTTTAATAAATTAGCATGACGTGTTATTGCAATAAGCCCAGTATATACTTAATTTACCAGTACACAGGTGGTCAAAATCATGCCAGTAAAAATCCCACTTTGATTATACTAGAATTCTACTGGCTTAAAAAATACTACTATTACAACTAGCTCAAAAAATTCCAGTTAAAATACTACCTTAAATCATATCGAGAATGGGGCAATTGTCTTTTCCTATGACACCTACACAGGAAAATAAACGCAATGCGCAATGTAAAAATCATTTGGGCTGAACTAGTGTTGGTATTTTTTGATGAAGTCCATTTACTAGTATTTCAACTAGTTTGCTACACTGCAGGGTGGTTAAGACTTAACCCTTCGATGAGTGAGAAGGTCCCTAGGGACCTTTTTGCCTTTTCAAACTGAAATTACTCCTACTTCGGCCACTACAACCCCCCCCCCCCCCAAAGTTACTCTGTATTCCAAGAGTATTTTGTTGCGCATCTTTTGAAAAAAGATCAATCTTTTGAATCAAACCGATCGGATCATTACTTTAGGAGTTATTGAGGTTTTAGTGAGAATAGTACGCGGACGTGTGAATAGGTCCGTATGGACCTTGTACTGAATTTCACTAATAAATGCATGTTTTTGGGCATCATTATAATTTTTTTATTGTTTCAACACATAAGTTACTTGTTCTGAACACAAAGACCTAAACTCAAAGACATTAGGGATGATGGTAAAAACAAAAAATTCTAAGAAAAATTCGAAGACATGAACTTTATTGCTTTCAAGGAAAGGCACAATATTCTTATTTTATACTACTAGCAATAAACCAGTTCTTAGAATTTTTTGTTCTTAGTATTTTGTTCTTAGTATTTTTTGTTCTTAGTATTTTTGTTCTTAGAATTTTTTCTGAGAATTTTTTGTTTTTATCATCATCCCTAATGTCTTTGAGTTTAGGTAGACGTACGAAAGAGTATAAAAGAAGTTGTAGTTTCGTAAACCAAATCAGTCAAAATTTAGACAGCGAAGAGTAAAATCGTGTGTGATAGAAACAAAAATATAAATATGGCAGATGCAAGTAATTTGGACGTTGCTGAAATTGTTGTACGCCGTAGTACACGTTACCAGCAAATGACTGCGTATGAAAGGCGTGCAGCTGATAGTAGATTTGCTGACATCGCTGCAACACTTGCGCACAGGGCGGGGGACAAGAAGTACACGCTCAACAACAATAATTTTTAAACATTTTTATAATAGTCTTAAGAAAATTCAAGCAAAAAAAAAAAATTAAAAAAATTGAAAAAATTATTTTTGTATGAAGAATTTAGTTATAAACAATAAAAACAAAAAAAAATTAAAAAAAAAAAAAATTTTTATATGAAAAAAACATGATTTACAAAAAAGGTCCGAGGGACCTTTTCACACGGCCGTGAAGTTCAGAACTGTCACTCATCGGAGGGTTAAAATCGATTTTTAGATTTTGTAGACAAATTACAGTGAAACATGAGCTTACAATTGTTTTTGTAAAGTAAATTTTTTCAATTGTCCGATAACAAATGGTCCGATAACGGGACACGGGATAAGCACTTCAATAACTGGACAATCCCGACGAACCCCGGCCACCTGGCAACTCTATTTAAAGCTCATACCGTTAAATAATTGCTACAATATTACACACATCTGTGAAGGGGAAGAGAAAAATCGAGTGATGTTGAAAATTTTTCATACCAATTGACATAATTTTCCTACGCTCATCCCGAATCTAAGCATGTGCATATGGTGTACTCATTTCTATCATGAGTTGCCTTTGACACATTGAGCATTTCATTACCACAATAATTTAGGTAATCGGCCTTATATATTGTTTATTAATGATATTAAATCGGGCTTTGGCCGTACAAAAGACTAGAAAATTTTTATCTTTTGCTGTTTTTTTATTTAGCTATATTTTGACTCTCGCTGAGAGTCATCATCAGGCTGGGAAGAATACATAACTTAAATTACATAAATTACAAAAACAAATTCACATTAATTTACCTATATAAAAACATTACAATTTTTATATTGAGACGTTAAAAGTGTTCACATTTAAATAAAATATTGTACTGTCAACAATAAGAAACATATTAAAACATTAAAATAAAGCATTAAAAAGATTAAGGGCGAGTTTTACAGCACGAGTTTAAAGTCCTGTCAGATATCGCTATATCGATAGATCGAGTGATCTCGTCAAAATAGAGAATCTGACTTCAGTTGTACCGAAGATACAGGAGTTGCCGCAAAACTTTAATATGCTTTTCTGCTGTTTTATTTAAGTGTAGATCATTGCAGTGACTTGTTCTAAAAAAATGTAGTAACGCATTTTGTTGTCCATTTCTGGAAATGAATGAGTTAATTTTGTTTTGATTGTTGAAAAAATTTAAGAATACATCGTTGAAGTCGATACAAATATAATTAAATAATTGGCTTGTACACTTTTTTTTTTACTTTGATATATTTCACTGATTCCCTTATTTAAAACAATCAAGAAATTCTTTACTTTTCAAATTAGAAATATTTTTCAATAATTTCAATTTTTTCAGTTCATTATAAAAGGAATTCTTTTTCAATAAACATCACAAAAAACTTCGTCTTCTCTCTTCTTCGCATCTAGGGAATTAGCATGTACGAGTATATAATAAATAATTTCTTAGGCTTATAGTCCACTTGAGATTGAACGCAAATATGGTCCTTCGAGCCGGATTGAGAATCAAGCACAATTATGCACAACGTAGAATATATAGACATAGACTGTACAAGATATTATAAAAACCAAACTTAATTGTACTGCAATGCTTTCCAGATAGTTTGTCGAGTGTATTAAAGATGAAGAATAATTGAATAACTTGATGTAATCAAATGATGCAAGGGTATGCGCATTTTAATTAATAGGATCTGCTTAAATTTTTCAGTGACAAATCAAAATGGAAATGGAATTGGGAATCGGGGAAGATGAGCAATTATTTTCGAACGATAAAGGTAAGTTGAAAACGGATGCAGATAGGGCAGGCATATCTGGTCAGTGTTGCAATCAATGGGCAATATTTTGCAAATGTGGTTGACATATTGCATGTTTCGTTAGAACAATTTGTGCGATGCGATGTGCGATACGATGTGCGATGCTTAGAGCCAGTTTCAAGAACATTAGTTAGCCACTGACCAGAGGTTAACTAACAGATTTAAGTTTGACAATCAAAGTTAACCCAGTGTTTGTGATCTAAACCATAAGTTAACTAACAGTCTTTAGTTAGTTAACCGATTGGTTATCTAAGGGTCGTGAAACTGGCCCTTAGATGTAGAAACATCGCGCATCTTACGAATTGAATGCATGGTGCAATACAATTCAATTCTGTTCAATTTGAGATATCATTCTGTGTTTGCATAGAATCAATAGCATCTTGTTTTGTGAAATGAGCAGACTAGACTAATGCGCAGCCTAGCAGAATTTTTTAAATTATTACTGACAATGTATTTTCTATTTTTGGGCATGTGCAGGTTCACCTGACGCTTTCATTCGAATCACGCGTGAACATCAAAAAGAAATCGAGGCAGAATTGGTTAATGTGGCTCGATCTGCTGCGGTGATATCACAGGCGCTTCCAAGGCGTGGACGAAAGCGTCCGATTCTCTCAAGCAATGAAGAGTTCAATGGAGCAGTGCCACAGTCCATGCACTTGAATGCGGATCTGATGCGTCAATTGATGGCCAAATACTTTGAAAAATCAACCGGCCAATGTGTGTTAAGCGAATTAAACGTATATGCAGAACAACTCGAGCAAATGTGGTGCGAGATAAATTCTGGATGGACTTTGTTGGCAGGTCAAACAATGTCAGCTGCTGCTTTAAATATTTGCAGTACATTTTTTGCAAATATAATGAACGAATACCTTCAATTCAAAGCAAAGCATCGCGAACACCTCGTTAAAGAGAATAACGTAGCCAGTATTAAGATTTCTTCAGACGATTTAGCAATAGCAAGAACAGCAGGTGGTCAAGTGATTCAAATTCAACTATCTGAGCCTCCGAATATACCAAAATTCTCTGATCTAGAGGTAGATAAGGCCAATTTCCGAGCAGGTTTCGAGACTGAGGTGCATACAAATCCAAGATTTAATAATGCACAAAAGATGAATTACCTTCTTGGCGCATTGCAAGGTCGTGCTGCGAGGGCATATGCAAATTGGCCAATCTTGGGCGATAGTTCATATCAACAACTTTGAGGTGAAATATGCTCACAGTATAGTAATGAATATAATACAATCAGAGCACACTTGTTAGCGCTCAGCGAGCTAAAGCCCATGCAGCTTGCAACACGAGAAGCAATCCATCATATCATAGATGTCGCACGTGGGCCATTTCGTCAACTTCAGTTGCTATTAAAGCCTGAGGAAATGGCGGAATATACGTTGTTGTATCAGTTGGAGAGTCTTTTGGATGCAGAAGGCAAGTTGCAATGGAATTTACGTCGCTCAATCGAAACTGTGCCGACATTGAGCCAAATGTTTAATTTTTCGCAATGGCGTGCAAGTACATTGGATTCTCAAGCAAGAACAGCAATATTGGGATCGCGAAATGATTTACAGTGCAACGCATTGGACAATAGAGCAAGGTTAGCTGCACAGCGAGGCTTAAGTGTTGGGCGTAGGGACGAGTGACTTATGCATGGGAGAGTCACATTGGCCATTCAAATGTCCAAAGTTCAAGGAAAAATCTATTACCGAACGAACAAATTATATATTGCTTCATCGAATGTGTTTCAACTGCTTCAGTTTTAAACATTTGACTAAGTCTTGTCCGGATAAAGGATGCCCAAAGTGTCAAAAGAAGCACAATAGCTGTCTTTGTCCATGTAATGTGAAAATCGATGTTTCGGCGGTTCCATTTGATCGTATACATCAAGAAGCCAATACACAGTTGGTTCCAAGGTCTAGCAAAGTTGGTGTCATTCAAAAAGATAAGAAATATCAATCACTGACTGATCAAGGGTGTAGTGACCTCGGTGCACCTATAATAGCAGTTGTAAGCAAAGCAGAAGGAAATAGTTATGCTGCGTTGCTTGCTACAGCTGTTATTCGTCTTAAAATTGACAAGGAAATTTCACCGCCATTAAGAGCAATGTGTGATCTTGAGCCCAATTGAATTTGGTCAATGAACGAGTAATTCAGCAACTGCAATGGCCAACGCATCAATGCTATGTACATATACATGGCATTAGCGGAACAAATAAACGCCCACATACGCGGAAGTTGATATGCGAACTATTGTCTCGTTTTGATGATACACCGTTGGCAAAAATAGAGGTTATTATTACTTCCACGTGGTTGCCACGATCGCCAATTGGTGACGATTTAATTCCAGCAACTTTACATAAAAAATTAGCTGACCCAGGAGTAAAAACTCCGGCACCTATCGATATGCTACTCGGTGCAGGCGTTTGGGCGAAAATGATCAAAGACGGTTGCCGTACAAATGAATTGGGTATTGCATTCCAGCCAACTTTGCTTGGGTGGCTAATATTTGGCGGTGGTGTTCAAGATTTCAAAGAATCAGCCGTGACATTCACTATTTATAGTGAATCAGAAGATAATTTAGATGTTTTACTGCGTCGATTTTGGGAAATAGAAGAGGTGTCTTTAGTGCGAGCACGCACATTGGAACAAGAAAAATGTGAAGAAATTTTCATGCGCACTCATTGCCGGTTGCCTGATGGACGCTTTTAGGTCAATATTCCTCTTCGGGACGATATCTATCAACTAGGTTCATCGAGAGCAATTGCTCTCCATCGGTTTCGGCAACTAGAACGCCGTTTTCAGCGCGATCTTGAATTAAAGGAAAAATATTTTAAGTCAATTGAAGAACTATTAGGCGCAAATCAGATGCAATTAGCAGATCGCTCTCCTGGGGAGTTCTGCTATCATATTCCACACCACGCCGTTCTTAAAAAATTTCGAATTGTTAACGATGCGTCGTGTCTAACCGATCGAGGCAAAAGTCTTAATGATTTGCAACTAATTAGTGAAAGACTTCAAAATAATTTAGCGAGCTTAATTATGCGATTTCGTTGCCACCCAGTTGCTGTGACGGCTGACATTAAAAAAATGTACTTGCAAGTACGAATTAATCCAGATCAATGGGATCTGCAAAGAGTTTTCTGGCGCCCTACTGCTGACAGTGAGATTTTAGAATACTGGCTCACAGTTGTGACATTTGGGATGGCTTCAGCACCACACTGTGCAGTGCGTGCAATGATACAAGGTGCGAGAGAAGGACGATCGGAATTTCCCATGGGCGCAGCGGCAGTGGAATATGATTTTTATACAGACGATTGCTTGACTGGAGAACAAAATGACTCTGCTGCTAGGCAATTGTGTAGCGAAATGGATACATTGTTGCGATCTTGCGGTTTTATACTCGACAAATGGCGTTCAATTCGTGAGCATGTGGTTCCAAGGAAAGAGTCTTTAAGTACTGAAGATGTTTTAGAATTAAATGAATTTAATGATACTATAGTACTAGGACTTCGCTGGTTTCCCAAAACGGATAAATTAACTTTCAAATTCCAACCGTCAATACCGCTTCAGAGACATGAAGCAACAAAACGAAAGGTGCTTAGTTGCATTGCGAAAATATTTGATCCAAACGGATATATCGGCCCTGTTGTTATAGTGGCCAAAATGTTGATGCAAAAGTTTTGGAATGCAAATGTTAGCTGGGATACATTAGTACCAGATGAAATTTTCAGAGCTTGGCAGCAATTTCAACAGCAGTTGCCATTAGTCATGGAGATGCGGTTGCCACGCTGGCTGGGTATTAGTAATCAACGAAATGTATCATTGCATGGCTTCGCGGCTGCATCGCTTATGGCATATGGTGCAGTGCTATATGCACGAGTAGATTCAAACGATCACATCGAATGCATTCTCATCGCAGCGAAATCACGTGTGGCACCACTCAAGCCAATAACTGTTCCTCGATTAGAATTATGTGCAGCTCAGCTGCTAAGTGAATTAGTTCGCGCATTCAAGGTGGCATCAAAGATGTCGCACGTGAAGACGACACTTTGGTCCGATTCACAGATTGTATTGGCATGGCTGGCAAAGGATGCTGCGGCGTTAAAAATGTTTGTAAACAATCGTGTGAAACGCATTGGAAGATTGACGTCAGATGCAGATTGGCGCTATGTTCCATCGGCTGACAATCCTGCAGATTTGCTCAGTCGAGGCCTTACAGCTGCGGCATTACAAAATGCAAGCTTATGGTGGCATGGACCCGAGTGGTTAGTACGATCAGCAGTTTATTGGCCAGACATTCAGCCAATTTTATCGGCAGAAACTGCACAAGCGATAACCGACGAAGCAAAAACAGATAACAGGAATAATGGCAAAAAGATTCGACAAACTCATAAGGCGCTAGCGGTTATGAGTGTGTCCATACAAAATATTGATTTATTAGAACGAGCATCAAACGCATATGCGTTGTTTCGAAAGACAGCATGGATATTCCGATTTATAAACAACTTGCGTCATCGGGGTGATAGAACAAATCATCGCCAATATGGAATATTGTCGAATGCTAAAGTAGAAGCATCACAGGAATATTGGATTCGAGAAGAGCAACGTATTTACTATGCAAAAGAGATAGAAGTGCTCAAAGATCCGAAAAAAAATGGAATTGAAACAGATAGTTCAATTCACCATTTCAATCCATGGCTCGATAAGAAAGAGGTGTTACGCATACATGGACGATTAGAGCGTGCGTTGATTCCTGAGCATCAAAAATACCCAGTGCTATTGGCCGACGTGAATTTGTTAGCGAAGTTGCTGATTCGTGAGGCGCATGAGTGTACACTACATGGTGGATTGCACGATATGATTGCATATCTTAGCCAGAAATTTTGGATCACTAATCTTCGATGAGCTATCCGGCTAAGTAACTTTCAATGTATACGATGCACGCGTGACAGACAACAAAATATGCAGCAAATTATGGGTGCACTACCGTCGGATCGAGTGCAGCAGAGTCGAGCGTTACGACATTCTGGTGTTGATTATGCTGGACCTTTCTTACTTAAAGCTAGAGAAGGTCGATGCAACATTATGGAACAGAAATGGGTGGCTGTGTTTGTCTGTATGGTAACAAAAGCTTTACAGGCATTCGCGGTGCATGCACGAGACTTTGGAGTGATAATGGAAAGAATTTCGTGAAAGCAGAAAATGAATTGCAAAAGATGCTGCGAACTTGGAAGACATTTTATATGAGTCAGATGCTTCAAAAATATGGCACAGAATGGCGTTTTATCACTCCTTCGGCTCCACATCAAGGCGGGCTATGGGAGGCAGCCGTGAAATCAATGAAATATCACTTGCGTAGAATTATTGGGCCACACAAGCTGATGAGCAGTGATTTCCGATCGATTTTGATTCAAACAAGTGCCGTCATGAATTCACGACCGCTATCCGCTCAATCCGATGATCCAGAAGATATTTTAACACCAGCGCATTTTCTAATCGAGGAACCTATAGTACAACCATTTGGAGCAAATGTGCAAGACGTGCCAGACAATCGACTGAAAATGGCTGCGCAACGTCAAAAAATGACACAAATATTTTGGAAAGAATGGTCGCAGGATTATCTTAAAGAGCTTCAGCAAAGGCCAAAATGGCGAAAGGTGCAACCAAATTTAAAGCCAGGTGATTTGGTCATCGTAAGAGAAGACAACACTCCACCAACGCTATGGAAATCTGCGCGAGTGTTAGAAGTATTTCCAGGCAGTGATGGACTTGTTCACAATGTTTCACTTAAAGTAACTACGTCAGACTGGAATACAATTGATAAGAACAAAACCACAGAACCATTAAGGCGTCCAATTCAAAAACTATGTCGGCTTCCATTGGAGGTTGAAGCAAAGTCTTCAAGGGCGCAGGATGTTGAAGCCGACACAAATATAATTAAATAATTGGCTTGTACATTTTTTTTTTACTTTGATATATTTCACTGATTCCCTTATTTAAAACAATCAAGAAATTCTTTACTTTTCAATTTAGAAATATTTTTCAATAATTTCAATTTTTTTAGTTCATTATAAAAAGAATTCTTTTTCAATAAACATCACAAAAAACTTCGTTTTCTCCTCTTCTTCGCATCTAGGTAATTAGCAGGTACAGGGTTGTCCATATTCGAAGCGCCCATCTGGCAAAAATCGATTGTAGTGCGGCTTGTGTGTGGTGGCACGCCGTCTTGTTGAAACCAGTAGTGCCTGATACGCTTTCAACGAACGATTGGTATGAAAAAATTGTTTATCATATCGCGATAACGCTCCTGATTGACAGTAACTCTGTGGCCATTATCATCTTCGAAAAAGAACGGCCCAATGAGCATTTTAGCACAAACGCCGCACCAAACAGTGACTTTTGCATCGTGAAGAGGTACCTCTTGAATCTCTTGTGGATTTTCAGTTTCATACAAACGATAAATTGTTTTCTTGGAAGGCGCACTTTTCACTTTATTTATTTTTTTGAAAGCACGTTGAGTTTTCACTATTGACTTGTTTTGCTGAATGTAAATTTCAACAATTTTAGAGCATTTGCGTGGCGTGTACTGTTCCATTGTAAGCATTTGCTTGGAATGACGCTTCAAACGCGGTATGTCATTAGTCGATTTGGCATCACTGCGAAAAGTTACAGTGTTGCCAGATGGGCGCTTCGAATATTGACAACCCTGTATATAATTAATAATTTCTTAGGCTTATAGTCACTTGAGATTGAACGGAAATAACATCGTTTAAATAAACATTCATGTATAAGTTCTAAAACAGTTTTTAATACTAGTATATAGTTATTTGTTTTATCTCATTTATTATTTTATTTCTTAATTGAAGTTAAGAGAAGCTCACAATCTGAAAGAAGAAGAATAATTTGAATGATTTTTTCATAAATTATGTAACACTTTAAGGGGGTTAGGGGGGGACGGGGATAGGGGGTCGAACATTTGTGAAGAAGTTCTACATGGGAGGGGAGGAGGAGGTCGTTCGTTACGTCACAAAAAAATTTTTGAATTCAGTTTAAAAATTTTAAATATTTATAAAACTTAATTTTATTGAAAATATTTTAATATACATATTTTTTTATCAATAAAAAACGTAAGTAATAAAACAAACAGATCACAAATCGAAAAAAACAGCTAAAACAATGTTTAAATCGAGCAAATGTATAAAAGCCATTTGAAACACCTTCAACAAGTATAGCAGCTTCAAAAAAAGATGTGTGTGGCCCCCACGCACGGTAGAAGTAAAACTTTTACCCAAAAATGAAATTTCTGGGAAGATTGCTAATTTATTTTATTAACATTCCCTCCTTTAGTGCAACCAAATGGTTAAAAAGCAGTCTGCTTTCATAACAGTATTAGTTTAACAAATGTCTTTTTTTCGTAAAGCCAACTAGTATTTTCAACATGGTGATATCACGGAAAATATCAATTGTCCATTTTGTTTTTTGGCAGTTACAGAAAACTTCAATATTCACGTACAGAATTAGATCGCAGTTTTTTTTTACTTTCGTGACACCAGATCTTGCTGTTTAATTTTGACGTAGAATTACGTCTTACAGCGCGGTTTGTATGGGGGTATTTTCCAGGGATCGCAAACAAACACATTTTATAGTTTTTAATACACTTTTTTTATAATATTTTCACTCAAATTAGCACAAATTTAACACCCGCGACCGCACTGTTTGCAACTTGGAAACATAAAATATTTTCTTCATTTGCAATTTCTACGAAATTCGTCATTTTGACATATATGTTCCTTCTCATTATCCACTCTTCGTTGACGCGTGAGATCACTCAGCGATGCGGCCCTACCTTATCATTGTATCATGCTCTCACTGTTATGCCTTTCAATCGCGGACACAAAAACAACGAAAGAAAAATATTTTTAGTGATCTTTTGCATGTTGATGACTGCTGTCGCGGCTGCGGACAAAAGTCGAAAAATATTTTTTGTTGGAATTTAAAAAACTAAGTATACTGAATTACAGACATCGATTATTCTCATCATTTAAATATATATTTTCGGATCAAAGAAGCAGGCTTTCTCCGTCCAATTTAGAACACATTTTGTTGATAAGAGTAAATGGAGATTTTAATTATGAACAACTTGAAATAATTCCACTTACATACGTGTTATTTTTACCCTATGCAGTGAATTCTTTAATGTTGCTTTTTTTATGTTCTTAATTATTTACTTCTATTGAAAAAAAATTTTCTTATTAATACATTTAAGCTTAAAAATAACTACAGAGTTTTAATTGTTCACATTCGTTTGAAAAAAAAAATCTCTGCTCAAAACTTATAATTCTTTTAGAATTTCCGTAGTAAAACGAAGGCAACATTTGTTTCTTGTTGTGTTTGCGATCGTGACAACAAAATCAAAAAAAATCGAAATACATGTTGTGTTCGTATAACACCGACACAATAGTTTTATTTCTCTTTTTATTTTCTGCCCTCTTTGGTACGCATTTCTGTTTGTAACAAAGAGCCAAACGTAAGCAGATAGTGAAACTATTTGCTTAATGGCTCTATAGACGAGCAACTAATCGCAAAACTGGTTGATAAACTGGTAGCTGGTTTTTGAAAACAAGTCGTGTGTAGATGAGTTGAGGTGTCATTTTCAGTTTTCCAACCAGTTTATCAATCAGTTGACAAAAATTAAAAAATTTTGATATTTTGAGATTCATATCAACCAGTTCTTCAACTGGCGATGTGTTTGTTTTGCTACACATCAACAACTAAACGTAAGATTCATAGTAAAAAAAATTATTTGCATTCATTTTCTATATAATATGCGCGATGTTTTCAAGAAGAAAAAGTTTTTGTACTGGATTTGAAAATTTAGTCCAAGTGTCTGTAGGTAAAACCATCAACTAGTTTTTCAATCAGTTTTGCGATTAGTTGCTCGTCTATAAGGGCCTTTACGCAGCTGTAGGGTTGGTTTTTTCGTACAGTTTGTTTCCAATCTCTGGTATTTTCACAAATATTTTCAAGGTCATGCTTACGTTTTTTGGAGAACACTTTAGGGCCTTATACATCCCTTAATATTCATCGAGCAAAGATAAAATTTATGCCAAAATTTCAGTTATTTTATGCATAAAAAGAATATCTAAATTTGGATTTTGTCACTTCTTTAATAAAGCCACACGATAGCAAAAGAAAAGAAGAAAATTTCACATTTTTGTATGAGAAAAATGTATTGATGATTCAGTTGCTACTGACGTTCATATGCTTGTTGCTTTTGTTCGTGCCGAAATCTCAAACGCAACATCGTGTTACTTGTTGAATAGAATTGTTTTACTAATTTATCAGAACTTTACAAGCAATGCATGCGTTTATAAATGCTTGCGCCGCTAAAAACCAAATTCAGTCTGCTGACAGACTACAATCAATTAGGACGGTGCCACTTTGTGCGCCTGATGCCTGAGAAAATAAGACGTTGCAATATGAAGAAGCTATGCATAGTTCATTATAATAGTTTATATTTGGTATTTAAAAAACGCAGCGCTACTACATATAAACCATTATATAAATCAAGAATTGTTTTACGAATATTGTTCAGTAACTACTTGTATTGTTGTAATTAATACGTATGTATGAAATATTTCCATACATCTAATTCTTTCGTTTATTTTTAAAATATCATAATAAATTCGAATTATTTATTGAACTAAATTTATATATATTACATAATAAAAATATATTTTGTTGTTTAAAACTTACATTTTCAACTAAATTTAAAGTATATATAAGTTCTTTACTGCAAGAAAAATAATGAACTGATATTATTCCGAAATATTTATTTCAATTCTTTTTTTAACAAAAGATTGAATTATATTTATTTTTAACCAACATAAAAATGAAGAAGAACAACAAATACATTAATAAATATATCAAACAAAAATTCTACGTCCACACTTACGATACTATCGAAACTGTGTTTTTTTTTTTTTTTTTTTTGTTAATTATATTTTTATTTATAAATATTAAAAAGAAACAATTTTTCGGAAAACCTGTGGCGGGAATAATGCATTTTTCCCTTTCCATGCTTCCATCACACCGCGTATAACTCGGCTGCAAGTTGAACGTGCTACCATCGCTTCATTGGCTCCATTGTACGAACAAACTCGAAAGCAAGCATAGCATACATCTTTCAATTTATTTCATAGAATTTATGACAAAAAAAATTATTGTTTATACAAAATAATCATTAACCGATTAAGCTGTAATTATATAATTTATTTTCATTTTTTCTTAAAAAAAACAACAAAAGCTGCTATTATAATTGTGAATATTTTTAAATAAAAAAAGCACAAAATTTAAGCTGCAGAAAGGGCCACTAAACCTTTCCTTCGTGGTCAGAAGCATTGGCTTTATGCTACCGCTCATAATTGTTTAGGTTTATTATTCCAAGTCTACACAGTTAAAAATGTTGATGCATTTTTCGGTGCAAGACTTGCATCGTATTTTATGTTGCATTTGCAACGATATTTCCCAGTAGTCCAAGTCTTAAAGAATTGAGAAACGAATCATGAACGATTTTTCTTCATCTTTGCCAAAACATGCTGACTCGGCCATAAATTTCATTGACGAAAATCCCATATAAAGTTGCTACGAACGCAATAGAGAAATGTTGAGATTTTGCGTGCATGAAAATATTACTTGTTGCGGAATCGTCAACAAACAAAACAGAAATATGAAAAAATTCTTTTCCATTTTTATATATTCTTTGATTTTATTTTACATGTTTGTATGGATCAGATTATTCCATAAAATCCGCGTTTTTAAAATGACATATATTGTAACTTTTCACGATAAAATTACCCTGAAACACAAGCCTTTGTAAGGAAACATAAACAAACACAAAGCAGAAAGGTTGAAGAATTTTCGACATATTTTTTAATGAACGAACAAAGCCGGACGCGTTAAAGAATTTTCGACAAGAGAAGAGTTATCGTACCGCGTGTTCTACTGTTTTCGTTGTTTCCTTGTTCTGTTTGTTTTTTTTAAACGAAGCAGTTTGTTTCATTTATTTAAAAGCAGAGTAAGTAGCTAAAAACGCAGCATGCGATTTCTTTTAATTTCGATGTAAATGTGTGTTAAAAACTGCATTTGAATTATATGAAAGATATTGTATTTATATAAATATTCACAGATCTAAGAATAAAACAAATTTTAGATTCAAAGTTGCATTCCTGAATATTGCAGCATGCGCTGTTTCTAAATCAATCAATGCAAGGCCTACTTCGCAAATTGCTTTCTGAATTTATCAAAACTCAATTTGAGAACTGCCTAAAAGTATGCTAATGTTCTGAAAAAAAGCTACTTTTAGATTCAAATTTTTATACCGTAATGTACATTCAGAGTATTGAACGAAACTCTATTCAATCATAAAAGAAAAAAAATATAACTACTACGTAAGCCATCTACTAAGAGTAGAAAACTGATCTAATTATTTAGATAGCATTCCCACTTAAGAGTGGAAACGGTACCTACATATTTAAGGAAAATGATCTATTTAATTTGATAGTTTACCAACTTTAGAGTAGGAAAAATAAACTACTTATTTTAGAAAATTAGCCCAATTCCTTAGATAATTTTTCAACTTTAAAGTAGGTAAGAAAACTGTATTTTTGTAGTCAAACTATCCAATTATTTAGATACATAAGCCAATCGAAACACATTTTTTTATGTTATTTTAAAATTTTTTTAATTTAATTATATTATTCGCAAATAAAATAAAAAATTCTCAAAAAAAGTAGTTTCTTTTACGCTGAAACCCTTACTCTCTCATTAAGAAATCGTTATTGGCTTTGCCAAAGCCAAAATATGCATCTTTCTGTGCAGTCCATCCATAATATTTGTGAATTCAAATCATTGTAAAAAATATTACCAAATCCAGTGTCTAAAATGTACTGTAACGTTACTTAACTTAGCACATAGAAAATACTGAGTAACAAATCGAGTGTTGGTTATGCACAACGTAGATTAACTTCGGACATGCTGAAATATATCAGCTATTTATGTCCATAAATTAACGCACAAAATCTTCTATTAAAGACTAACTGTTCTTTGGGTAAACCGGGGCAAGACACTTAACAAATACGACAATTCAAGATGAAATTGAATTAGATCTTAAGTTTACGTTCATCTCAAATTTGTAAAATAAAATTTTAGTTTTATTCTTATTTCATTTCATCTTATTTATTTATTTTTATCATTGGACAATAATTACTTACAGATTAACAAAATAAAAATAAATATTAGCTATAGACAACAAAGTATTTTAAATTTAATTCAAAAATTAAATGAAAATTAAAATAATTATATATATTATTTAATTAATTTGATACAGTTTTATGTAGAATATGCAGAAATATAACTTCCAGACTGAAAAGAAAATATTATTAAAAAATAGAATTTAATACAGATTTCATTTCATTTTCAAGAACGGAAAATCTAGATTAAATTTAAAATTTATGGAATTAAATAATAGCAAAACCTCGATGTGAGACATTTCCAAGTAATTGCATAATAATTTCTGGGTGCTCTTACAGAGGCATTGAAGTTATCCATTTTCAATATCGCAGGGCAATCAACAAACCCATTAATGATATCAAAAACAAAATGTAAAGACAAAATACTTTTACTACTCTCTAAAGATTTTTATTTTATAAAGAGACATCTGGTATTATATGAGCACACACAGAGCATAGCCCGAACATAATATTTTCATTTATTTATTCGTTAGTTCGCAAAAAAAATTCTGCGAATGAACAAAATTGTAATTTCTATTTTCTACGAACGAACGATCGACTATTTTCTACGAACGAACATCTATTTTCTACGAACGAACGAATGATCGAAATATTTATTTTTTTTTCTCTACGAACTAACGAACAAAATATTTTTATTTTTTCTACGAACGAATGTTCGTGCAAGGCTCTGGGTAGACCCATGGTATAATGATTTACAAGGTAGGAGTGACAGTTCTGTTGGCGATCTGGAGTTGTCAAAAACGCATTGAAAAAGAGAAAACGAATAAGCAGCAAAACAGATGACAAGTTAACCTTTGTTTTAATTTTGACAACTACCGATCGACGCTAGTGAAAAAATGGTAGTTTGTCAAGGCTACCTGGTAATCATTGTATCATGGGTAGACCATCAATATTAAATGAGCGCAAGGCAAAAACCGGAAATTATGAGCATCATAAAATGGGTTCCAAACAATAGCTGCATATTCCACCCTAGATCTTACAAGAGAGTTAAACAGAGCTTTCAAAGTGTACGGATCCAGAATACATACACTATTACGACAAATGAACGAAAGCCTGGCATAGGCTTTTGAAGCAATGTAGTCCAGATGAGAAATAAAAGTCAATTTACGATCAAAAATTATACCTAATTCCTTGAATTGGGAAACAGAACCTAAAACAGTATGAGTTTCATCAGCGCAATCTAAACAGGTTTTAGCAGCAACAACAACAGTATCAGCACCAACATAGAAATCGAAATAGCGTCTAAAACAGGCAGCACAACAACTGCGTTTGAACTAGGACTTCATTAATTCATGATGTTCATTGAACATCAACACAACTAGACAGAGTTTGACGTTGTTCTGAATTGAGAGCAGCATTAGATGGAGTTGGGCTTGAACATGGCAGAATTATAACGTAGGGCCGACTCGAGAGGAATGAAGTGAATTTCAGGTTTCATTGCAATCATGATAATTTAAAGGTATTTTTGCATATGTTACTAAAGTTACACAATATTTTTTCGATTTTAAGTTTATTTAAGGATGGTCCAATAAACAATAATGGCTTTTTCATGTCTTCAGGTGAAACATTAACAATTACCTGGAAAATAATTTCAAAGAACAGTAAAACACTCAAAACCAAACCCTGACCCTAAGGTCTGACCCTGACCCTGTTGATCCCATTATTCAAAAAAGTCTGTGTTTCATAAAAAAGCTTTGGTTTAACCAAATAAAGCTTTTTAAGCAATAAAAATTCTCTAAAATAATAACTCTAAATAAAAGTACAAATTAACCCAAAGTAACTAATGTCATGTGTCACCAAAATTACCCGAAAAATATTGAAATAAAGCTTTTTCATATATGTTTTTTTTCAAATGAACTCTTCCGCTTCCTCTGCTTTTTCTTGTTAGTTCTTACAAATACTCCTAACAGAGCATCTAGGTTTTTACCACTACACCAGTGCTTGAGTCTCGCCGTCGTTTGATGGAAACGTTCGCCATGCTCATCAGATTCGATTGGTGATTGTTGACAGAATTTTCTGCGTGACAATGGAAAAAAATTATTTTCAGCTCTAGATGCTCTGTCGGGAGACGTTTTTTTAAGTTTAATTACAAGAAGAAGCACATAGTGAGATACTTGATTTTATTTCTTTTGGGTCATTTTGGAGACCCATAAAATTGGTTAAAAAGCTCAAATTTTTTGTTTAAACAAAGTTTTTATACGAAACACGGGCTTTTTTTATTTATGTGGTCAAATTGGATCCAACGAGTTTAGTTTTGGGGGTTAAATTGTTGTATGAAATTATTTCCCAGGTAATTTTTAATGTTTCTCCTGAAGACATATAGCCGCTGATGCTAATAAAAAACAAGTTTTTCTAATAAAAACTGCATTAGCATGTTCTTGTCTTTGAAACTCTACTAACTCGAAAATGGACCGAAGGATTAAAAAACAGAAAACGCCATTAAACTCAGCGTCTCTGAATTATGCTAAAATGTTATGTCGCAAGCTTGTTTACAAAAAGTGCGTTTCATGCACAGTGTAGTTATTAAATTTTTTAATTTTTTTATCAGATTTGTTCCATTATTTAAATTTTTTGAATTCTACTTGAGAAGGAACAATATCACAAAATTGTTTCAACAACGTATGCAAGTAGCATGCAACGTATGCAAGATATATGAAACGCATTCAAGTTGTATGCAACATATTCAAGATATATGCAATATGCAATATGTGTGCAATATGCAGAATATGCAACATATATGCAATTGCATAAAAATCCGCAGTGTACTTATTAAATAGCCATTTTTTTTGTTTTTATACAACCAGTGCGGCGAATTGCTGTGTTGTTGTTTTCATAAGAACCATTTCGTTACAATGGTTTTACCCCCCATCTAGCTCGCCGTATTGTTGTATACGCGGATATAAAAGTTTCACTTCAAAAATATGACTGAAACTAACTGCTCTTTAAAAAAAATCTTTTAAAGTTGCAAGATGTCACGTATTGATTACAAGAATGTAATAGTTTTTTTTAATATGAAGAATTTATTTCATATGCATCTCTTATATGCCAGATTAAGGGCCAAGGTGTGGTTAATATTATGGTTTTTAATTCATCATTCTATGTATAATAGGAGCTGAGGAATATAAGATAACACAAATGCATATATCGCTATAGGTGGCAAAGGAAATATGGCCGCCATTATGAAAGAACTAGAAGAACATTTTTTTTAAAGTAGTTCTGAGATTCAAATACTTTATGCAACTGTTAATAGTACAGTTATGTGGTAGTTTTGACTGGAAAGTTTTCCGGGAGTTCTGAAAATGGGTAAAATGCACCCAGATTTCGATGGGCTCTTTCCGAATTTTAACTATGCCACCTCGTATTGTTGCCGCTCGCGCCGCCATATTGGAAAAATGGCGGCTAAAAATAGTTTTCTGCTAATATCTCCTTTCCAACTCATTCCACGATAAAAATTGATATGTACCAAATGAAACTAGAGAAATTCCCTACAATTCATGTTATAACCTTTTTTTTCGTAAAATCCTTAGTTTTGGCGTACAGCCAAAGTGGAGCGCAGCAAAGTGTATTTCAAATAAAATAAAAAATTTTTATATTATTAAAATATATGGGCATTTCCTTCGTAACTCACGCGACATGCGCACGACTAATTAATGCTATTAATGTAAAAAAATTCTTATATACATATGCCTTTGAAGAAATAGTAATGGTATGGAATACCAAAATTGTCAATCCTGTAACAAATTAAGAATAACAGTGAAAATATGGGGAAATTAGGTGGCCGTAACAACCCGTGTCCGGGTTTCGGCCGACATCATCAGCTCTCGCCAGGCGCCTCTGCTTTGCGCGTGCCTTCTCCAATCGGATACACCAAGTGCGGTTAGGGCTTCCTCAGCCTGGTCCATCCATCGGAGGCATGGTCTCTCTCGTCGTCGTTGACCAGCGACCCTCGCCTCGAGCACCTTTTTCGCTGGAGCTTCGTCGTCCATACGATGGACAAGACCCAGCTTTATCTCCCAGTTCTTCGCTTTATCTCCAGGCTGTTTCTTTGTTGGCATTAATGGCAGTGCCAAGGTATACGAACTCCTTGACTACTTCAAAGTTATAGCTGCCGGATGAAACGTGGGAGTCTAGACGCCGCGCTCCCTTGCTTGTAGACAGCATATACTTTGTTTTACCCTCATTTATCGTCAAACCCACTTTGGCTGATTCCTTTTCGATAGCGGCGAAAGCAGCGGTAACATCTCTTTTGGTTCTGCCGACAATATCAATATCATCAGCTTACGCAAGGAGCTGGACACCTTTGTTGAAAATGGTGCCATTACGATGCACACCGGCCTTTCGTACGATCCCCTCCATGATAATGTTGAAGAGATCGCAAGACAGTGGATCGCCTTGCCGGAAACCTCTTTCGGTATTGAATGTTTCGGAGAGGTCATTTCGTACCTTGACGGAGCTGCGTGTGTTGCTGAACGTCATTCTGCAAAGTCTAATCAGCTTTGCAGGTATACCGAACTCAGACATTGTTGCGTATAGGCAATCCCTTCTCGGGCTATGGAACGCAGCTTTAAAATCGACAAAGAGATGGTGTGTGTCAATTTGATTTTCTTAGTTTTTCTCCAGGATTTGTCGTAGCGTGAAAATCTGGTCTATGGTGGACTTTCCAGGTCGAAAGTCACACTGATAAGGTCCAATCAGTGTTTTTGTAATCGGCTTTAATCTTTCACACAGTACGCTTGAGAGATCCTTATATGCGATGGAAATAAGACTGATACCTCTATAACTTGCGCAGATTGTTGGATCTCCATTCTTAAGTATAGGGCACAATAGATTTGTGTTTAACGTTGACACCTGCCGTGGAGGCTTAATTCAACGTTGTTCCATAACAATTGGGACCGATACAAAGGGTCGGTCAGCGCCCCTTTGAGGATTCAAAGGTACCAAATTAGCTCCATGTTGTGATGACACTTCGCAACCCTTGGTGAGGGTGGAGGCCTATCTAAAACCTATTCCATACTAAGGGGTATGACACCCGGTTTGAGAGTGCAAACCACACCGAGCTAGATAGCTCTGCCCGCGATATGGGTGGTAAACCACAGCCACCACGAAGACTCCCTGAAGGGCCAGCCCAATCCAGTCAGCCCAGCGCATGCTAGCAGAAGCCAGACATACACCGGGGGCCGCTGACTGCCCGTGGTACCAGTTTTAAAGTCCTTGGTCAGACCTCGTAGCACTAGCCCCGGCTACTCCCAGTTTTAGCCCATCACTGCTCTGGTCTGGTCACCAATCGTATAGGGCACAGTACGCTGAGGTTCTAACTGTCGGGCATGCTTTCTGCTAGCCATATTTTGCTGATGAGCTGATGCATGCGCCTTATCATTTCATCGCCGCCGGTTTTAAACAATTCAGCTGACAGGCCGTCAGCACCCGCTGCTTTATTGTTTTTGAGTCGTTGGATAGCAACTAGAACCTCTTCATGGCTAGGTGGTGATACTTCCACTCCGTCATCGTTGATTGGTGGCACCAATGTGCTCTCCATGGGCGGCATTGGTGGAATCGTCGCCAGTAAGTAAATTGGAGAAGTGCCGTCTTCACAATCTCAGCACAAACTGTGTATCCGTATTCAGATCTCCATTTTCGACTCTACAAGTGGATGCTCCGGGCTTGAAACCTTGGGTTAGACGCTTAACCTGTTGATAGATTTTTCGTGCATCCTTCTTGCCCTGGTATACCTCTAGTTCCTCACCTCTTTTCTTGCGTCTGAAAAGGCACCTCTCTTCCTTCCTCTTTTCATGGTAGTTTTCTCGCACGGCTCGCGTTGCAGCTGACTGCAGCGTTTTTCTGTATGCGGCGTTTTTTACTGCTGTCGCGATGCGACACTCCTGATCGTACCATTGGTTCCGAGGTTGCGGGTGCCGGAAACCAATGACTTCTTCAGTGGCAGAGCGCATGGAGTGGGACTTATGCGCCCAAAGTCCGCCGGCGTCGTGGGGTTCAGAGGTTGGTTGGTTGAGCTTAACCGAGAGTTGAGCGGAGTAGGCTTCGGCAGTCCATTGTAATTGCAGCTTAGCGACATCTAGCTTTCGTTTTATTCCTGTGCGTATGTTGACCCCCCGAAATGTACACACATCTAGAACACTAGAGGCATGCCTTCCGTCGATTACGTTATATATATTACGATATGGGCGTAACTCAAGCGACAAAAAAAGGAACTGTGTCTTACAAGCATGTTTAGATTGTAAAATTTCAGAGAATTTACTATATAACCTGATATTGTTTTTAATTTTTAAATAATGAACTAATTTTTAAATAATGCATAATGAATTACCGATGAACTTTGCTTATTTAAAAATGTTTTGAGATTTCAAAAAATATTTGCCGTAACTTACGTGACATAACCCACGCGACAAAATTTCCGTTAAGAAAATGTGTAATCAAAGAAGAGAGAAAAAAGCTTTAGAAGAGCAACTAAAATCTTAGTTCGGCCATGGTCGAAGCTTACTAGGTGTCATGTCCTATATCTTCAGTAGACGAGGATTTTAATAGTAGTAAAGACATTGAAATTTTCAGAATGCGAAGTTTATATACCACCTTGTTTAAAAAAAAAGGTTCATTCACACTGTGAACCGGACTTAACTGTCTGATTCAAAAAATTTTTTAGTAGGTTGCCACATGTGTTTATGACAAAGCTGCCAAATATCAGCGTCTCTCGTTGACATTTGGTAAAGAGACAGTGTTTTGTTTACAACAACTTTTTTCGTGTCTTCGATTTTTACGATGGAAGAAAAAATTGAGCAACGAGTTTGTATCAAATTTTGTGTGAAAAATGGTTTCAACTGCGCCGATATGCGTAAAATGTTGGAGAAATATTACGGTGACTCTGCTTTATCGTATCAGAAGGCAAACAAGTGGTTTAACCGATTTGTGAGTGGCCAAGACGAACTAGAAGACGACCCTCGTACCGGGCGAACATCGTGTTCGACTACCGAAGAAAACGTTGAAAAAATCAAAGAAATTTTGGTCAAAAATCTCAAATTGACGATTAGAGAGATAGCAGAGGACGTCGGAATTTCAATTGGATCCGTTCAGAACATTTTGAAGAATGAATTGGGCTTTAGACGTGTTGCTGCTAAATTGGTACCGAAAGAACTCATCTTATTCGTGACTTTTTGGCCAAAATCAACACGGCAACCATCCAGCAGACGGCAAATTCACCTGACCTCGCTCCGTGTGATTTTTTCCTGTTCGATCGAGTCAAAAATCCGCTTCGAGAAACGCGTTTCACCAGCAAAGAAGAGGTCACGGAAAAATCGGTGATCGCTCTGAAGGTCATACCAAAAACCGTGTTCCAGAAAGGTTTCCGTGACTACATCAAGCACGGGCATGAGTGCGTTGCAGCCGACGGGGACTACTTTGAAGGCGACAATATTGATTTGGATGAATAAACTTGTACTTTCATTTTTTTTCAATAAATGAACCTATATTTTTGAACAAGGTGGTGTATCAGTATTTTACTAGATAAAAAATTGAATATCGAAACACAATAAACTTTTTTTTTGGTTGAAATTTTTGTGGAAATGCCCATATATTGTATTAGACTGCGTTAGATTTGTATTTAAAATGCTTAAATATTTGGGATCCGGCGTGCCCCCCGGAATTGAGAATGAAATAATTTCACCTATTAAAAGTTCAAAAATTGTCGAAACCGGTTTCGGTTCTATTCGAAAATCCGTTTTATTTTGGGATTTTTTATATGATATTTTTAAAATAATAATTTATTATTTGAGATTTGTGGAAAATAAAACAAACCATCTATTTCGATGTTAAACTTGGGGAAGAATCTGATTCTGGACTTGGAGAAACCGAATAATTATTATTTCGATACTATTTTTATCCATGCTTACGCATTAGGCCGATCCTGATAAATTAGAAAAAAACTTTTTACGCATTATGAAAGGTGTACACAGTAACTAAAAATAAAAAGTTGTTAAAAAATCATCAGGGTCGACCTAATAATGGGTTTGCATGAAAAGTATGAAAATAATCGAAAAATCTCAGTTTTGCAGTGAGTTTGGTGGCACCGGACTAAATTTTTCGGTAATTCCAAGTCCAGAATCAGATTCTGTCTTCTGTCGTGCGTTGTGACTTAACGCGTGTTTTAATACAGATTTAAAAATTTTAAATCTGTAAGTTGCTTTCATTTTTCATTAAAAGAAGAACGAACCTAATAAAACGAAAGATGACAAACCGAAAAAGTATGTTTAAATCGAGATAATTTGTAAAAGGCATTTCAAATACCTTCAACAATTGTATCAGCTTCAAAAAACAAAGATCAAGAGCAAGTAAGAGTGGCAAACGGAGCTAAAGTAACGTTGTTTTGCTGAACTGAAGTGAGAAATCTTACTCTAAAGCAATCATCGAAAATCACTTGTAAAGCAAACATCAAAGTGTTATAGGAAAACTAAAACAAACATAACAATTTTCACAATTGTTGAACATTGAAGTTATAACGTATCGCCACTGTTTGGTGTTCTTGTTAACGTCAGAAAAGTTTTTATTTGTTTTTTTTTATTTTAGGAAAACTAAAACAAACATAACAATTTTCACAATTGTTGAACATTGAAGTTATAACGTATCGCCACTGGTTGGTGTTCTTGTTAACGTCAGAAAAGTTTTTATTTGTGTTTAGCTCTGTTCACATGATCACATTTTTCATCAAATTGCTGGTCAGTCTCAATAGAATAATGTGAAAGTTCCATAATAATAAAACTTATAATAAACACAACGTGTTCTTTGCCTTCTTCATAACAAACTGCTAAATTATAAAAAGAAACCTAAAAAATTTAAAAAAATAAAAGTGTGTCGTTACGTCAGAGGGGGGGAGGGACACTTTGTACCGAAGTGTGATATAGGGGGAAGGGGTCTAAAATTGCCCAAAAACATGTTACGTTTTTTATGGACAGCCCCTAAGGCAAATCAAAAAAAAAACGAAATGGCCATTCCAGCCCTTGAAAGGACTTTGACCAAACTTCTGATGATCAATTGTGGTGTGTGTTGTGAAAATGTTTAACAAAATATTTATGCCGACCCCGAACGGCTTATGTTCTCAAGAAGCTTTTCATGGCAGTTTTTACACTCTGAGGTTTGCCATTGTCTGCAGAAAGGTGACGGCCGAACAGAAAAATTAATTCAATTGAAAAACTTTCTGTGTCATGTGGGATTCGAACCAGGGTTTTCTGGCGTATGGGCCACACACTCTACCCACTACGCCACGGTCGCCACAAACGGCCCTAAGTTAATAAAAGCTCCTATGTTTTCGCTGCGTAAAAGCTGGTGCCTACTGATAACATTTTATTAATCAGTATTTTATTCTTTTTGTTTCTTCTTAAGACCACAAGTATTTTTGTTTTTTTTTTTGTTTTCGCTCTCCGATCCAAACAGTAATACAAACCGAAACAAGCAGAGATAAAGAGAAAAGCAAAATGCAATTGACTAATATGGTTGTCGCAAGGGAGAGAGCGAGTACCTATAATTGTCAAATCGAAGTTGACAGCACCAAGGTTGATTTATAAGGCTGTCGCAAGGGAGAGAGCGAGTACCCATAATTGTCAAATGGAAGTTGACAGCTCATAGAAAATCTGTAAGTGCTTTCTTTTGTCATCAGTTTTTCTTTCGTAGTCATTCGCAAAATTGGCTGGTTTTGACAATTATGGGTACTAAGAAGAGAGTGGGATCAGCCCTGCGACAACCTTATAAATCAACCTTGAATGTAATGTTTTGTTTTTGAAGTATAAAACACCTCCTCTCACTGTTATGCTTTTGAATCGCGGACACAAAAACAACTAAAAAAAAATATCTTTAGTGATCTTTTGCAAATTGCTGACGGCACACAGTGTCACGGCTGCGGATAAAAGTCGAAAAATATTTTTTATTGGAATTTAAGAAACTAAGTATTCTGAATTACAGACAGCGATTATTCTCATCGTTTAAATATATATTTTCGGATCAAGGAAGCAGGCTTTCTCCGTCCAATTTAGAATACATTTTGTTAGTAAGAGTAAATGGAGATTTTTATTATGAATAACTTGAAATAATTACACTTACGTGTTATTTAACCCTAAACAATGAATGCTTTAGTTTTGCTTTTTGTATGTTCTTAATTATTTACTTCTATTAAAAAAAATGTTTCTTATTAATAAATTCAACTTAAAAATTGTTTACATTCGTTTAAAAAAAAAATCTCTGCTCAAAACTTATAATTCTTTAAGAATTTTCGTAGTAAAACGAAGGCAACATTTGTTTCTTGTTGTGTTTGCGATCGTGACAAAAAAACGAAATACATGTGTGTTCGTATAACACCAACACAATAGTATCATTCTCTTTTTATTTTCTACTCTCTTTGGTACGCATTTCTGTTTGTAGCAAAGAGCCAAACGTAAGCAGATAGTGAAACTGTTTGCTTATGCAGCTGGGTTGGTTTTTTCGTACAGTTTGTTTCCAACCTCTGCTTCTATTAGGCACTTGAAAGCATTACATTTCTTGTAACAATTCTGCTTTATTTCATTACTCCAAAAAGCACTAAAATTTCTTCAACTTGAGGAAGTTACTCAAACTTACCTTGTAATCAAAAATTTCGGTATTTTTGAAAACAAGAACGCATTTATTTTTAATTTTAGTTAATTTCTATGTTATCGCCTTTGAAGTACTTGCAATTAGAGAGGATACACATATGCCAGCGTTTAATCCATTCATTCATACATTTTTTATAAGCTGCTGACGGTATGGCTTTAAGTTGTCCAGCGAAATTTTTTTAAATGACCTCAATCGAGTCAAAGCGCCTTCACCGGAGTGGTATTTTCAGTTTTGACAATAGAACCAAGTCACATTGGGCCAAGATTGGTGAATATAGTAGTTGGCTAATAGCATTAATGAAGTTTTTTGCCAAAAATTCACAAATAATGAGCTCGGTGAGCAACGGAGCATTATCGTGGCGTAAAATCCATGAGTTGTTTCGGCACATTTCTGGCCTCTTTTTCGAACTACCTCATAACATGTAAGTAATACCCTTTGTTAACTGTTTGACCATCTGGAAGTAGTTCAGAATAGACGACTCCGCCATAATTAAAGAAAACCGTCAGTAAAACTTTAATTTTTTAGCAACTTTGCTGTGTTTTTTTGGCTTCAGCTCATTATGTACCATTGCACCGATGTTTCAGCACCAGTTATGATGCGTTCCATGAAAATAGAGTCTGTATTTGCGTTAGAAATCATCTGTTTAGCAATATCAATTTGGTGCTGCTTTGCAAAAAATGTATCTCTTTCAGAACTAGCCATACTTCAACGCTTCTCATTCCCAAAATATTCGCCAAAATGTGTTCAGCCGACCCAAATATGATATCAGGGAATATAGCCATCTCATGGTTTCTCTTGATTTTTTTCGGTTTTTGAAAACAAAATTGTAAACGGCAGTTAAGTTTTCAGAGGCAATTTAGGTCGAAAGTCGTCCGGACTGCGGCAGGTCACTGATGTCTTCACGTCCTTCTTTAAATGCTTTGGGCCAAACAAATACACGTTCTCGCGACAGCGAAATCTCATCAAAAGCTTCCTGCAACATTCTGAGTGTTTCAGCTTTACTTAATCCGTTTGCAGCACAAAAGTTCACACAACACGTCATTCTTATTTCTTATTCAATATGAAAATCGACGAGTCTTTGTTTTTCAAACAATAAAAACAGCTGTTAAAACAATATTAAGGTATTACGCACTTTACCTTAGATATAATATCAAAAATAGTGTCGCCAACTTAACATACACTGAAAAGCTTTTATCAAAGTAATAAGGACTTTTTAAAATAATGGAATACCGGAACTTTTTGATCACAAGGAACTTCAAAAAGTTTTTCATTTTGGGTCCCATTGAATAATGATACGTTCTGTTATTTCATTATTTTTTTACCCTTGTTTTTTTTCGTCCACCCAAAAACTACGAAAAAAAAAAGTTATTCCAATCTAAACTAACTTTATTGACACCACTTGAGTTGAGTTAGGATGTGAACTAACTTAAAAAGGTTTAACTGCTAAATATTTCCTTTTTTTTCTACCTGATGCCTCAAGAGATCTACTCACATTTAATTTGCATACGTTTGTTGGAGCACCCTTTTCTCGCCTCCGACATTCGCTATAGCCGTGAAAATTAATTACTGTGCTTGAATGTTCATAACTTAAACAAATCCTTGTTTTAAATTAAAAACAACATTTATTTTCCATATACTTGTATATGAATGTCTGCTATTTTGCATACTTATGAAGCGAAACCTTTTGGCAGCATAAGAATGTCCACATCCCCACCTAAACCAAAAAAAAAAAAGGACTCATAATGTCTGCTATTTAGTTTCATCTTACATCATTTTAATTTATTTTCATGTTTTTCAGGACTCTGCTAAGTCAGCACCTCAAGGTTTTTTAATAACGAACCCTTTTATAAGTTGCCAGTCTGCTGTGCTCAGTACTCGACACAAGTTTAATTTTAATTAAGAGTCTTAAGAATGTGTAAGTCGTCATAAACACACAATGATGTGGATGATGCGATGTTTGTTGTGTAAATACACCATTATACAAATGTATCTCATGAAATTATAGAGAAATGTACTTTATGCAGAACTTTTTTTTGAAAATAACTTAATAATTAATAATATAAAAATAAATGTTGTGGATCGTTTCATCAAAAAACGACAAAGACCTAAAGCTCGAAAAATATAAAACATATATTTTTTAATAGAATATTTATTTAATTGAAAAATAATTAGATTTATAAAAAACACATACCATAAAACCTTATAAAAAGATTGTAATATTCCAATAAGTATAAGATTATACAAAATTTTGACATGTTTTTCGTTGAAATATGAAATTGCAAGTAAATTTAATCTTAAGCGGCATTTGGGGTCGTGGGCGACCCCACACCAAAATTTCTCCTGTACAAGTATTAGACTCAAATAGAGTAAGAGGCGATTAAAAATAATTTTGACATAATAGAAATTCCCACTACTATGCTAAACAGTATGTGTACTTTTATAAGCAGTAGAGCATTTAGAATTTGCAAAAAAAAAAATCTATTTTCCACATTTTCACTACAGTTCTGTGTCAGAATAAAATTTCTAAATATAACTTGCGAGTTTTTTATGAAATATTAAAAAACTAATTGTAAATTATAAAAAAAAATATTTCTTCCTAATTTTTACAGTACATTAATTGTGCTATACATTTTCATCTACC
The DNA here is from genome assembly GCA_914767935.1 of Coremacera marginata. Lineage (NCBI taxonomy): Eukaryota > Metazoa > Arthropoda > Insecta > Diptera > Sciomyzidae > Coremacera > Coremacera marginata. The sequence continues at coordinate 74,897,573 of OU612043.1, forward strand.
AATTTTTACAAAATTTTTGATTTGGGGAAGTGAACGATTTCATAGTGCCAGCATGTTAAAAATTTAATAGGCGCCGCCTGTGGTTAAACTTTATTTCCGTATTTTTATTAATTTAAAATAAATAAAAATGTAATTCCAATAAAATTTTAATTAAATTTCAGATATAATTTATTTTCCTTTCAAATAAAATTTAATTCAGCTTCAATTAAATTTTAATTCAATTTAAATAAAATTTTTATTCGATTTAAATTCAATCCATTCAATTGTAATTCAATTTTCAGTTTTGACTACAATTTTGATTTATTTTCAATTTCATTTTAATTCAATTTTTTATTCAATTTCAATTCAATTTCAATGCAATATCAATTCAATTACAATACAATTTCAATTCAATTCAATCAATCAATCAATTCAATTCAATTTCAATTCAATACAATTCAATTCAATTCAATCAATTCAAATTCAATTCAATTCAATTCAATTCAATTCAATTCAATTCAATTCAATCATTCAATTCAATTCAATTCAATTCAATTCAAATTAATTCAAATTCAATTCAATTTCAATTCAATTTCAATTCAATTCAATTCAATTCCAATTCAATTCAATTCAATTCAATCAATTCAATTCAATTTCAATTCAATTTCAATTCAATTTCAATTCAATTTCAATTCAATTTCAATTCAATTCAATTCAATTTCAATTCAATTTCAATTCAATTCAATTTCAATTCAATTCAATTTCAATTCAATTTCAATTCAATTTCAATCCAATTTCAATTAATTAAGATTCAATTTCAATTCAATTCCAATTAAATTTCAATTCAATTTCAATACAATTTCAATTCAATTTCAAATCAATTTCCATTCAATTTAATTTCAATTTCAATTCGATTTCACTTCAGTTTCATTTCAATTTCATTTCAATTTCCTTTCAATTTCATTTCTATTTCATTCCAATTTCATTTCAATTTCATTTCAATTTCATTTCAATTTCATTTCAATTTCATTTCAATTTCATTTCAATTTCATTTCAATTTCATTTCAATTTCATTTCAATTTCATTTCAATTTCATTTCAATTTCATTTCAATTTCATTTCAATTTCATTTCAATTTTATTTCAATTTCATTTCAATTTCATTTCAATATCAGTTTAATTTCATTTCAATTTCATTTCAATTTCATTTCAATTTCATTTCAATTTCATTTCAATTTCATTTCAATTTCATTTCAATTTCATTTCAATTTCATTTCAATTTCATTTCAATTTCATTTCAATTTCATTTCAATTTCATTTCAATTTCATTTCAATTTCATTTCAATTTCATTTCAATTTCATTTCAATTTCATTTCAATTTCATTTCAATTTCATTTCAATTTCATTTCAATTTTATTTCAATTTCATTTTAATATCATTTTTTTTTATTTCAATTTTATTTCTATTTAATTTCCATTTCATTCCAATATATTTCAATTTCGTTTCGATTTCATTTCAATTTTATTTCAATTTTTTTTCAATTTCAGTGCAATTTCTCTTCAACCCATCTTATACTCAGTATTGCTATGAAAAAATTTTCATATAGTAACTTTTGCAATTGGCTCATAGGAACTCTAAAAAACAACAACAACCTAGAAATTTTCGGTAGCATCTTATATTAAACAATAAAAAAAAAAATGCAATGTTGATGTATGTTCAACATTTTATTAACATATGGTTTATTTATTCAAATTACATTGAACATCATTTCAATAGTCAATTCATTAAGTGCATTTTTTTGTATTTTTGGCGGTTAACTTTGAAAAATACAGTTAAATTTTATGATTTGAGTTTGGTATGCTTCGTTTTGTTTACTAATAAAAAGAACATTTTTAATGATTCATACAAGTCCAGAAAACGATCAAAAACAAAGATGGTAACATGTTTGAGCAGGGCTTAGAATTCTTTTAGGTCTTATTTCTACGAGCCTTATAGTTTTGTTGAAACAAAACTTTTTACGCTTCGTTCTGTGATTTGCTTGAGTGAAATCTCAAAAAAAAAAACAACCGACTACAAAATCACTACAAAGTAAAAAATAATTTTAAAAATACTTTTCATTTTAATTTCTTAGTCATATTTGGTAATTTATTCAAACATATTATTATATATGAAATCTTATTATCTTAATTTTTTTTTCTTATTTGTTTTATTATCATTATCATATTACTTTCTTGCTGATTTCAAATGCTTTTAAGGTCGGCGCTAATATAATCAGACTGTTAATCAGAAGCGCCAACTTCAGAGCATTTGTATTCATCAAGAAATTAATATATTTATGATAATAAAACAAATAAGAAAAAAAATATGTTTAAATAAATTATCAAATATGACCAAGAAATTAAAAGGAAAAGTATTTTTATAATTATTTTTTAAAAATTTTTATTTTTTCCTTTTCAGAGAATATGATAAATTTTCGAAAAAAGAGTATAAGCAACATTAGTACAATTGTTCCGAAAAAATTTGTTCTATTAAATTCTGAAAGTTTGTTGGTTATTTCAAATATCTGCCTCTTAAATTTAAATTAGATGTCACATGTTTTGAAATTATTATACCCATTCTTGTAACGAGTTTTATTACCCTAGTGTCAATATTATTCGAGATAAAGTGTTTTTCTAATATTTCCACGCCCCTTTGTTATATAAGCGCCCACTTTCTTGAGCATTATTTCCAATTATTGTGCCTACCCCTGTACTTTATTTCAGTACTTACTTACTTACTTAGGTGGCCGTGACAACCCGTGTCCGGATTTCGACCGACCTCATCAGCTCTCGCCAGGCGCCTCTGCTTTGCGCGCGCCTTCTCCAATCGGATACACCAAGTGCGGTTAGGGCTTCCTCAGCCTGGTCCAACCATCGGAGGCATGGTCTCCCTCGTCGTCGTTGACCAGCGACCCTCGCTTCGAGCACCTTTTTCGCTGGAGCTTCGTCGTCCATACGATGGACATGACCCAGCCAGCGTAGTCGCTGCACAGTTATACGCCGAACTACGTCAATGTCTCCGTAGAGCTCATACAGCTCGTGGTTCATTCGGATGCGATAGTCATCGCCGACTCGAACAGGACCGAAGATTTTGCGAAGAACTTTTTTCTCGAACACTCCCAGAGCGGCTGCGTCATTTGCGAAGAACTTTTTTCTCGAACACTCCCAGAGCGGCTGCGTCAGTTTGCGAAACTACCCATGCCTCAGCGCCATAAAGCAGCACAGGTAGAACGAGCGTCTTGTAGAGTGTTAGTTTTGTCGATCGAGAGAGGGCTCTGGAACTTAGTTGCTTACTGAGCCCGTAGTAGCACCTATTAACAATTATTGTTCTTCGCTTTATCTCCAGGCTGATTTCGTTTTTGGTATTAATGGCGGTGCCAAGGTAAACGAACTCCTTGACTACTTCAAAGTTATAGCTGCCAGATGAAACGTGGGAGTCTAAACGCCGAGCTCCCTTGTTTGTAGACAGCATATATTTTGTTTTGCCCTCATTTATCGTCAAACCCACTTTGGCTGATTACTTTACGATAGCGGCGAAAGCAGCGGTAACATCTCTCTTGGTTCTGCCGACAATATCAATATCATCAGCGTACGCAAGGAGCTGGACGCCTTTGTAGAAAATGGTGCCATTACGATGCACTCCGGCCTTTCGTACGATCCCCTCCATGATGATGTTAAAGAGATCGCAAGACAGTGGATCGCCTTGCAGGAAACCTCTTTCGGTATTGAAGGTTTCGGAGAGGTCATTTCCTACCTTGACGGAGCTGCGTGTGTTGCTCAACGTCATTCTGCAAAGTCTAATCAACTTTGTAGGTATACCGAACTCAGACATAGTTGCGTATAGGCAATCCCTTCTCGGTCTATCGAACGCAGCTTTAAAATCGACAAATAGATGGTGTGTGTCAACTTGATTTTCGTGGGTTTTCTCCAGGATATGTTGTAGCGTGGTAATCTAGTCTATGGTGGACTTTCCAGGTCGAAAGCCACACGGATATGGTCCAATCAGTGTTTTTGTAATCGGCTTTAATCTTTCACACAGTACGCTTGAGAGAACCTTATACTCGTATGCGATGGAAATAAGACTGATTCCTCTATAACTTGCGCAGATTGTTGGGTCTCCTTTCTTATGTATAGGGCACAGTACGCTGAGGTTCCAATCGTCGGGCATGCTTTCTTCTAGCCATATTTTGCTGATGAGCTGATGCATGCGCCTTATCAATTCATCGCCGCCGGTTTTAAACAATTCAGCTGACAGGCCGTCAGCACCCGCTGCTTTATTGTTTTTGAGTCGTTGGATAGCAACTCGAACCTCTTCATGGCTAGGTGGTGGTACTTCCACTCCGTCATTGTTGATTGGTAGCTCTGAACTGCGCTCTCCATGGGCGGCATTGGTGAAATCGTCGCCAGTAAGTAAATTGGAGAAGTGCCGTCACCACAATCTCAGCACACACTGCGTATCCGTATTCAGATCCCCATTTTCGTCTCTACAAGTGGATGCTCCGGGCTTGAAACCTTGGGTTAGACGCTGTGCGTTCTTCGCATTGCATAATCGCATGCGGATCTTAGCTGCAACAAGATAATGGTCGGAGTCAATGTTGACCCCCCGAAATGTGCGCACATCTAGAACACTAGAGGCATGCCTTCCGTCGATTACAACATGATCAATTTGGTTTCGCGTTTTTTGATCCGGGGACAGCCAGGTGGCCTTGTGGATGTCGAGGTGCTTAAATCTGGTGCTACTAACTACCATTTGATATACTACTACCTTTAATAAAGAATAACTAAAGCTATGTTGCAGTAGATTGAAAAATCTATACATTATAAGGATTTCTTACTGGCTTTTCTACATATCCAGTATATTAAGCAACTATCTAAATATAACAAAAATGTTGCTTCTAACAAGTAAAAGATGCCACCACACGCAGAGAAATTTTTTGTTTAGCGCAACTGAAAAATTAGCCAATTATACTTCGTTTGCGAGCTGTAGTAGCTGCAAGCGAATAATCAGTTGTAACTGACGAAAAAATAGCGAAAAAATAAAAAAAAAATAGCAACGCAATTCGCTTTACTAATAATAGCATTTTTATTGAATTTTAATATTCAAATTTTTATTTTATTATAAACATTTCTTCTAACACATAAATCCGATATGATTTGAAATAATTGATATTTATCTTACTTACATTGGAATCAATCATTGGAATTCGAACCCGGACTCGTCGATGTTTGGTTTACTGCGCGCTCTGCTTAACATGTTGCACCACTGTCAATTGAATTTTCAGTCGGCTAATATTCGCCTAGTGCTGCTACTTGGAGTTCAATTGTATTGAAGTAAAGCTACACAATGTTTATCCGTTTATGGCAAAAGTTCATAGACAAATGTCATGGACAGAAGCTCGACAGAAGCCCGACAAAAACGAAAACTTTCCATCAGATTTTAGTGGTGGCCGTGGCATCGTGGTTAATGTGCTTGATTTGAATGCGAAACAGCCTAGGTCCGAGTCCCAAGCTGATACAAATTTGTTTTTATTATGTTTTGTTTGGTTTTATTAGAAATTGAATTGAATTAGATTTAATTGAAATAGAAATTGAATAGAAATAGAAATGCACAAACAAATTCTTTATTTGCCGCAATTAAAAAATTGCACGCGCTTATAACAAACGAAATTCTTTTCCTGCAACTAAATAACCCGTTTTCCGCAACTTTTTCCGTTTATCGTAACTGTTGAAACATTTGCAAAAAACGTTTCCAAGCACGATAAACGAAGTTCGTTTACTACAAACTGACGATAAACTTTTTTTTCTCTGCGTGCAGCATCGGCAAAAATTAACAAATGCCTAAGAGTGAGTTGAAATAACAATAAACGAAGCACGTAATAAAAGAACTAAAATCATAATAAATTGTATTAAAATTTGTTGGTGTGAATACTAACGTGTGATTTTTTATTCTTTTATGTTATTTTAAATTTTTTAATGTAAAAGCTATTTTATTAAAAAAAAAACACTAAGTTATTTAATCTATGAAACTGCAAAAAAACATCGCTTCTCTCGTGTGTCCAACGACGCACCTGTGTTTTTAACTGGTCTCTTCTTTTGGTACTGTTGGAATGTATTAATTTGGAAATGATTCAACACATAATGGAATTTTAAGGCATTCATGCGATGTACATTTTGCAAACGAATAACAAATACATTTAAAGTCAATGCAATTTGGGCAGTTCTTTGATAGCAACGAATTAATTGATCCGTCTGCTGAGTAGTCAGTGATTTTTTTAACCTTGTCTCAAGACTGCCTCCACTTTTTTTTATTTTATTGTTTTCTTTGCGTCTACATTTAGAAATATATGTGAAACCGGATGTCGGATTATTTTTTTCTAAAATCGCAACATTTTGAAGAATTTTGGCCAAATATCGGATCATCGGATTTAAGTCTGAAAATCGTAACATTTCCGATGTATCGGACCATTCGGCAAGACTGCTTATACTATTTGAATAGTCGCGTATTTTTATTTCCTCTCCACTCCTTTTAATCATTTTTTTCCGCTCATATTTAATGGTTGGCATCCCCTTGTTGATGCCAAGCTCAACCTTATTCTTTATACGGTTAAGTCCTTTACTTATTTCTTGCTTGCTCTGCAGCAAGCAGTGAACATCACGTAGTCCATGCAGTTGCATTCCTCTGTTTATTCTGTTGCTTCTCTTCACCGCAGGACATAAAGCTTTGTTATAGACCGCGAGGCTTGGATAATTTGAGCAGTCGGTTTTGTCTGAGGACAACCGTATTGGCCTCTCCTAGCGTACGTTGAACTTTACGCCGGTCTTTTAAGCATCACCACAGAAGTCCTTCATGGCAGGAAATGAGAGCTCTTAGATACTCTAGAGTAGCAAAATTAAATTAAATTTTTAATGAATTTTGAATTTTTTTAAACGCTCTCCAAATCTTCTAGATTTTGGATGGAGGGTACTTTTTTATATTATTTTTTTTAACCACAAACTATCAAATAAATAGGTGAAGCAATGTCAGCCTGGCATTTCAGCGGAGAATCAAATCAGAATTAATATTTAATAATGAGAAGCTATTATTTTTCCCACCCTTCACACTGTTTGTGGCTTCATACATGAATCTTTTTCCTACCTTAGCGCTATATTTACTTCAGTGCTTTTTCAACCTGATTTTATTACCAGTTTTACTTTTGGTGTCTGCTCTGTCAAGTACGTTTGTTCGCATATATTAACGTTTTATTAGAAAGGTCATTTATTTAAAACGAACATTTTAGTAACATTTAATAACCTTGCATGGGAATACATAAAAAAAGAAGCATTTATTGCACTTCTTTTTAGTTTCGCCATCCTAAATGATCAATGATAAAAGGTCAGAAAAGCTCCAGTACTGGTTTATTATACCGATTTTAGCTGTGCCGATAAGTGGCTACAGCTGAGAATAAAATAGTTGCTTTTTATTCGAATTGGCTTAACTTCAGGCAATAATTTGTTAGTCACTAACTTGAGGACGTTAAGTAGTACTTAAGAAAGGTCGTTCATGAATTTTTTTCGAATTTATAATTAATTCCAAGTCACTGTTTATGAAGCTAAAATCATTTTTAATATAAATTTAGTTAATCTCTTAATCCAAATCTAAACAGTTTGTTACCAAGAGTGGTAAATGAGCAAAAAAAAAAGATATGTATTAACTCTAAGTCAAGACTCTAAGTGTTAAAATCTGCTCTTTACGTAATTTTTATATCCATTTACATTTTCTCCCTTTCTTTATATTCCAATTGCATTTCTTAATATTGATTTAAGCATAGTTAATCAATTTTATTTACATGTTATTTTCTTAAATAATTTATATCCTTACAAATTCCCTATTCTAATCATCTAATCAAGATCGCAACACTTAACTTATACAACCCAGAGACATCATGCTCTTTAATACAATAATAATTTTTTAGCATTTTATATCCGCTATAGTATTTAAGCAACCTCGTCGTCTGTTCATAGATTTCGTTTTCAGTTATTTATTGTTCTTGGGGATGGCATCCATTCGATAAGAGTTCTGAAAGGAAATTAATTTCGTGGTAAACGAAATTATAATGGAAATATTCTGAAAACAGCTCGTGCCTTCAAAAGAAATTGACCTATCAAGGATACAAAATGAAAACAAAAGTTAATGAAAAAAATCAATTTTGTCCTGGAAGATTGAATTTTGTTCATTAAAATATTTGCTAATTTCTTTATGCTGATTACTTTTTTGTCACATTAAGCAAAGTTGAAATAACAGCACAAAATCAAATAAATATTCTTTTTAATTGCATAACACAAAATAGAAAAAACTAAACTCATAAAATTCAGTCAACCATCTTCAGTGATTGACTGGGATAATAGTAATGCTGGGATAAGCAAGTACTAATTATGATATTAAAATTTAAATTTTATGCCAAAAAATAAAATGAAGCTTGGAGCAAATAATTAGAAAATTCAAGATTTGTGGAGATAGTTTTTTAAGAAGATTAAACAATCAAATTAACAGGCATACAAGGATAAACACATTCTATTGAAGTGATACTTATTTTCAAACTAATGCGACGCGTAATGGTTTGACGCCATACAAATATATATATTTATATATATAAAAATAGAAATACTTCTTTCCAGTCACTGTGAATTGTCCCATGCACTAAAATCAAATGAGTTTGTGTATTGGTAGATTAATAAACAAGTTGCGTAAATATGAGTGACAACAGCAATTTTTACGATTTAAATCTATTTTCTATAAACTACAACCTTTGAAAGTTAAAATATTTTTTGAAAAAACCGTGAGCATTGTTTGAATGAAGTTATTTAATTTTAAGTTTAATATTTTTCACTTCACGTTTAACAGTAACAAAGCCTCTGATCCTGATGGCATACCACCACTTGTGCTTAAAGCTTGTGCGTCTAGTCTGGCTCGGCATATACAAAACCTGTTCAACATCTCCTACAGGACACGAGTATTTCCATCTTGTTGGAAGGTCGCAACTGTCCAGCCTGTACCAAAAAAAGGTGATGTCACGAAACCTGCAAGCTACCGACCAAAGGCGATGTGCTCTACGCTCGTCAAAGTTATAGAGAGTAATTAACTTCAACCTTATGAACTATCTGGAACACACCGAATTGCTTCGTGACCGTCAGTATGGTTTTCGTAGAGTCCTCTCTACTAGTGACCGTATGGAGCAGTGATGTGATTCTGACTTAATGAAAAATCCCGGTCGCTTCCTGACTTAGACCTCCTTTTCCCACATAAATGATACGAAAAACCCACAAAAAATCCCACCCAAATATTTAAAAAAATAAAAAATTTTAAAATAATAAATAAGTATTAAAAATTTTTAATATCAGAATTTTAATAATTCATTGAGATCAATTAAATTATGAATACATACATATGTATAAGGAACTTGTGCTACCACAAATAATGAATTATTTAATTTATTGTGAATGAAACTGAAAAAATTTTATTCGAAGCAAAACGAACAATTTGGGAATGGAATGACTTGCCTTTTCTTTTCTACTTGTGCTAAGAGAGCATTTATTTACTTTGTTAATTGATAAAAAACGCACAAATTTTGTTTTTTTCTTGTGGAAAATTTGTTATATGTATAGAAAAACTTTACTATGCTTATTTAATATTTTTAGAAAAACTTTATTTTAAATATTATATTTTTTTAGTAATCTCTTTTTTATATTTCTAAATTTTTTATAATTATTTATAATTATTTAAGAATTCATATTTTTAAAAATTATTACCAGAGACTGTAAATAATAATCATTTTTAGATTTTGAAACCAAAATAGCAGTGTGAAATTGTTGTTCAGATTGACAATCTGACAAACATGCACATTTGCATTGTTTTGATTTTATGGTCAATGCAAATGACTAATGTTACAATTGCGATATATTTTAACTAAAGCAGTATCAGCATTGCTTGTTACTGCGTAACAACAAGCTAAATCAGGTGCAAGCAACAGCAAGTTGTTGTTTACCTATTGACCGACAAAATTGCATCGGTCAGCAACGCAACGCTATGCACTCTCGCTGCATTGATCTACTTGTTTACTTCCTATGTTTTGAAAATGTATGTATTTAATTGTTTGTTGTTTTATTATAAATAATCGATTAAGCATTTTTGTACTAAGTTAAGGCTTTGTATTTAGTTATAAAATCAGTAGTTAATAATAATAAAAGACGAGTTGACCATAAGATCTAAACCACTTTAATTCTTTGTGCTCACGTACCTTCAAATGGTACCTGGTATCACGCGCCAGTTGCCATCTTCAACAAAGCTTAGGTGCATCACTTACAGCTTAGCCCCAAACAATTGTTGTACCGCCGTTTTGAAGTTACCATGTTTTCGTTTGATTTTAAAAATTTTGAGCAAAAAATAATAATTCTTTCTCCTTTTTTTTATTTTTTAGGCAATAATAAAAAGCAAAATCTTGCCGATATTTTTTTGAGCAGTAAATAACTGGTTAGTTTTAATTGGTTAAAGCAAAAATAAAAAGAAAAATTTGCCCAATATTTTTTGAGCACTAAATAACTAGTAAGTTTTGATTTTTATTATGTAAGGCAAAAATAAAAAGCAAAATTTGTCAAATATTTTTTGAGCAGTAAATGACTGGTAAGTTTCGACTTTTATTTTTAAGGCAAAATAAAAAAGCAAAATGTGGAAGTAGACAGTTATACGTACAAAAGAGTTCTTGTTGATGTAGAGACTTACTTGCTAGAGTACTGGAACCGAAAGAAGTATAAAAATCCTTGACTTCGACGGCTAGTTTTAATTTCAAACGCTATTCCTGCTATTTAAGTAAGCGTGGAGCGATCATTTTCTGTCTTACAACTGGTTATGGGGTATTAGAGATACAACCTTAGCGAGAAACATTTATACTCCATCTTTATGGTTAAATTAAATGCTAACTTAATTTGATAACGAGCGTATGTAATTTAGTAATAATTTCAATTATAATAAATGATATTGAATAATATTGAATATTCAATTATAATATACGAAGCACTTTCAAAATGATAAGATTCGCCTTATTATAATTGTTTAACTTTGGTTCAATCGTAAACTTAGATCCACAGTTTACTTTTTATTTTTTATATGCAGTGTTGCGCAAAACAAAAGCAACAAAATAATTGCGCTGCTACAAAATTGTCTCTCTTTTTTAATATTGGGAACACACAAAAATTATTATAGGAACCAAAGCATATATTCATACATCATATAAAAACAAAATCATATTGAAGTTTGGTTTGGGTTTTTTTATTAAGTTTAAAATTAATGTGTCTTCAATATGTCTGAGTGCAAAACAAAAGCAACAAAACTTCAAAAATGTAAAAAGAGAACAGAAGTTCCAAAAATGATTGGTAAGAGTTCCATTGTTGTAAAGCACTTGTTGTTTGTGAGTCATAAACATTTCAGTTTAGTTTTGTTTTTGCGCTAGTTGTGATATTGACTGATCCCATTTATAATGGCACGTGTAAAGCTCTAAAATCACAAATCATTTCTGAATATAAAAAGGGAAATTCGCTAATATCTATCGCGAAACAGTTTGGCATTAATCGGTCAATAGTTTGTAGATTAATAAAGAAATATAACATCACAAAAGACGTAACAACGTTACATTCAGGTGGGCGGCCGCGGAAGACATCGCTGCGTGATGACAGGAACATTTGTGGTGTTTTCAAACTAAATCCATTTGCCACATCTAAAGATGTTGTTCGGACACTTGGTTTAGATATTCATCACAGCACTGTTTGCAGACGAGCCGTTGAGAACGATTTAAAAATTTACCGACTCGCAAAGAAACCTATGCTTACAGCTAAGCATAAACAAAAAAAAGGTGAGGTGTTATAATTCGAACAATTCCATTTGAAATTGTGACAAAGAGTTGCAATTTATTGTTTTTTAGGCTCACTTTTGCAAAAGAACACCTAAATTGGACCGTTCAAAAATGGCAAACCGTTTTGTTTAGCGATGAATCAAAGTTCAAATTGATTGATTCAGATGAGATGTGCACGGTACGGTGCCGCACAGGTACACGACTTGAAGCCCGAAGCTGCAAAAAGAATTTTAAGCACGGAGGCGGTGGTATCATGGTCTGGACTTGTTTTTCCTATAGTGGAGTCGGACCATTTCATAAAAACGATGGAATTATGGATCGATTTGTATATAAAGACATTTTAGAAAGCAAGATGCTACGACATGGAGAGTGGAATATGCCGCTTCAGTGGACATTTCAGCACGACAACGACCCGAAGCACACTTCAAAGCTCGTCAAAGATTACATTTCAGACAATGGGATCCAAGTCCTTGATTGGCCGGCACAGTCCTTGATTGGCCGGAAGAGAAAAGTTTCTGGTCAAAAATTTTCCAATAAGACTGCACTGTATGAAGAAGTTAAACTTAATTGGGAACAAATAAATTATACCACCATATCTAATTTAATAGAGTCGATGCCGCGTAGATGTGCAGCGGTAATCAAAAATAATGGGACTTAAACCAAATATTAATTTTGTTTTGCACTCAGACAAATTGAATGTAGACACATTAATTTTAAATTTAATAAAAAAACCCAAACCAAACTAGAATATGATTTTGTTTTTATATGATGTATGAATATATGCTTTGGTTCCTATAATAATTTTTGCGCGTCCCCAATATTAAAAAAGAGAGACGGTTTTGTAGCAGCGCAATAATTTTGCTGCTTTTGTTTTGCGCAACACTGTATTTCAATTTTGTTGCATATCATTTTATACAGGAAACACAGATGTTTGTGCCCAATCATAACTAAATACTATTGTTACACTTGATAAAAACACTTCAGCGTTTTCCCATGCAATTTTTTTGGCCGTTAAAGCCAATTTTTACATTTAAATTTTTTTCTATGAAAGCAACATACCAAGCTTTCATAGCTTTCATATCGAGCAAAAATATGAACTTAAAAATAATTACCACCAATAGTGAAGACTCTTTGAAAGCAGCAATGATAGTATATTAGACGAATATTTCATAGTCCCGGTTTACACTCGACAAGAATTGACGATCAAGTCTTGCATTTGTGGATGGGAGACGCGGACATCAATGTGAAAGAGAGTAAATTTAAAAGGGAATAGCAAACAACTTACGTCAGTTCTTGGTCAGTGAAAATCAGGTTATACCATCGGATGATGAAGGAAGTGATGAAACCAGTGAGGTATATTTATTTTCATATAGCGGCTTATTACATTATTGCAAAAACAAGGTATTCAAATTGAAATTTCTTCGCTTTATGCATTTGAATTATAGGAAAATGGCTTATGAGAACGCAACAATGAGTTGCATAATGAAGATTCTGAAGTGCTAGCGGGAACCAGCCAGATATTTTTTGTTTGTTTATCTTATTTAAAAAGAAACAGGTCTTATCACGTAAAATCAACAAACATAGAAAACGAGGACGAAATCGCAGAAATTGTTGACTGAGTTCTAAAAATTAGTATATATCAGTAGCGCAACCAAAGGGAGCTTTGGGGCTTAACCCCCCTCCCTCCTCCCCTGAAAATTAGCGTAGCAAAAAGAGAAATAGGACACAATCAAAGTGACTCACACGATAAGTAATCACAAGTTTTTATCAAAAGAATGAGAACCCAAAATATAAATTTCAAATCTATTGTCGTTGAACAGTAATCATTTCAACTATCCATGTTTTAACCGTTATGTGACTGACGAGGTACCCGGGTACCTTTTGAAATTAAAACAAAGAATTTGATCATTAATAACCACTGTAAAGGGCCAAGCTAAATTGTTTGAAATTGTAGAATTCACGAAACATCGATCTAGCTGAACATTAAAGCACTTACACGCTATTTTTCTACATAAATTTTATGAAAATACTCGGATACTCCGTCAGTCTGATAAAGATGTTTTTTCGTCAGTCACATAACGGTTAATCGTTCAGAATACATGTGTTTAAATTTTTTTAGTTGTAATTCTGACCACTTGGGGAATTGTTGGCAATTCTTCGATTTGAGCATGGTGTGAGAAACAAGGTGGTAGCGTATTTTCTCATTCTATTTGGTAGCGTATCTCTCTCAGCTAAAATGTTCCTAGATCTGTTAAAAACATGTGATGGTTAATTTTAAGCAAAACCCATTAGCAAAACGAAGGTTTCGATATATGTGCTTTTTGCTAGCTTTTAACAATATACGAGTATTTAATTTAAAAATGCATAAATAATAATAAAAAATTATTAAAAAGTGCATAAATAAAAAATTGCATAAATTTATGACCAACTAGTGTGAAAGAGCGTTTTGTTCCCTAGAAAGAGCTATGGTTGAAGTACTAATAATTTATTATTCAATTACCACACATACATTTGTTACTTCAAAATATAAAATTTTACAGAATTATTTATAATACTCTAAGCTTTATAAATAAAAAAAAACGAAATGGCCATTTCAGCCCTTGAAAGGACTTTGATCGAGCTTCTTATGATCAATTGTGTTGTGTGTGTTGTGAAATGTTTGAGCACAAATTATCGAGAACTGGACCTACATGTTTTATGCCGACTCCGAACGGCTTATGTTCTCAAGAAGCTTTTCATGGCAGTATTTACTCTCTGAGGCTTGCCATTGTCTGCAGAGAGGAGACGGTCGAACAGAAAAATTAATTCAATTGAAAAAACTTTCTGTATCAAGTGGGATTCGAACTATGGTTCTCTGGCGTATGGGCCACACACTATACCCACTGCGCCACGGCCTCCACTAAATCTAGGCATAAAGCCTACAAAATACAAATTGAGTTGACACTACTGTCAACATTTTTTTACAAGCGTTTATTTATCTCAGACCTAAGAGTTCGATTTTATTTTATTTCATTTCATCACTATTTCCTGACGATAGAAAACCACTGGATGTGGCGCATTAGGAGTTTTTGAAAAACTAATTGGATTTTGTTAATATGATTTGGAATTAAATTTTGATGATTTAAAAATGAAACTGAATGTTTGGTATAAAGTTAGTAATTAAAGTAGCAATGGAATAAAGACAGCGTTTGAAGCCTTAGGACTGTGCAATAAAGAAATATTTTCTAATATATTTAATTCACCAATGCTTATTTAACCTTCCTATACTCGCACGTTTGACTCTCGGACCGACAAATGAAATGTTATTGATCAGTGGCAATAGATAATATTTTATGATTTTTGTATTTTTATATACTATAATTAATATTACATTTAAAAATAAGAAAATAAAAGATATAATTATCTTTAGTAGCTATTGATGGAACAATTAATGATGGTCGATTAGTCTGAGAGACCAACGCGCGAGTATAGGAAGGTTAAGAAGCACGATGTTGCAAGATAGATAGGTCTCCAATTGCTAATTCTGTACAGAGATATGACGGCATCAATGGACTTTATTTTCGACTAGCTGAATACCCGGCTTAGCTCGGGAGTTGATATAAATTATTTTAGATTTCATTCGTCGGTTTGAAAAAACTTTTCACAAACTTTAGAAGGAATTTTGTGTGCATCTTTCAAACCGATTACTTCGATTACTTCTGAAAATTATGAGAAAAAGTTAGGGAAACCATGATTTGTGTGTGTGTGCCGCCAATCGCTTGCAAAAATATATTTTCAAAATAAATCAGAGCAAAAACGAATTCTTGGCAATTCGCGAGGAAACTGGACAAAAATTAATAAGCATTGAAAATAGAAATTGAAATGTCAAAACAACGCCAACTTACGACGCAACTGACTTGCGCATGTGTAAATGCGTACTCAAATACCACAGAATTCGGCATCAGCTGTCCTGATTTGCGAAAAATGAAAGTGGAATATATATACACATAAAGAAGAAAAGAAGATATTTATCACCCTCCGCGCTTTGCTACGCTTTACTGTATTTTATAGTACAGCGCTCTCTGGGGTTCAAGATATAGCAAAACACATAGCGCCAAAAGACTCACCGCACCCGAAAACCACTTATAGAACTCATACTTATCGTGAGAGTTGTTTTGAGTTTTTTGCAGTATTTATACAACAGCGCCCTCTGGTTTTCGAGATAGAATAAAAAAATAACGCCAAAGCCCTTTCCATACTCGATATCAAATCCTATATATCCGATACACAATTTTTATATAAATCGGATGAGCGGTTCTTGAGTGTTTCACGATTCTTAAGTGATTTGTACTACAGCACCATCTGGTGTTTAAGATAGTGCAGAAAAAAAGGTCCAAGATAACCACCGTATCCGAAAACTCCTATGCAAAAATTTTCACGCAAATCGGATGTACAGCTAGGAGATTTCGAGATTTTTAAATCATTTATACTGCAGTGCCCTCTGGTGTATATAATATATAAATAAAGAAAAGAATACATAAGTCATTAAAACTACCGTACCCGAAAACCCCTAAATACAAATTTTCATGTAAATCGGATGATTGGTTTCGGAGACATACTATAATGACAAAATTCGTGGAACCCGATCACAGCGCCACCTACCGGGTCCAATTGCGAACCTGAACCATCCAGGGATCCATTTAAACACACACAAAAAATTTCATCAGAATCGGTGCAGCCGTTTAGGAACAGTTTAATAACACACACACGTACAAATTGTACAATAGCGCCCACTACTTTTCGAGACAGAGCAAAAGAGATAACGCCAAAACAGTTGCTGTACACGAAAATCCTTTACTAAAATTTTTCATCCAAATCGGATGATCGGCTTTCTAATTTTCCACGATTTCTTAAGAGATTTTTACAAAAATCTTTTTACAAAAAAGATAAGTCCAAAACAGTCACCATGTTACAAAACTCCTATACACAAATTTTCATGAAAATCGGATAAGCAGCTTAGAAGTTTTTTAAACATATTTGTACACAGCGCCCTCTGGTGTTCAACAGAGTAGATACGTAGATAGTCTATATACAAATTTTCATGCAAATCGTATGAACGGTTTCGAAGACAAACTATAAAACAAAATGCCTTAAACACGATCGCAGCGCCACCTACCGCGTCAAATTGTGAATCTGAACCATCCAGGGATCCACTCAAATACACACAAAAAGTTTCATCAAAATCAGTGCAGCCGTTAAGGGACAGTTTATTTTCCAATTTTCTCGCAGTTCGGATGCACGGCTTAGGAGTTTTTTGAGGTTTTTCAAAATATTTGTACTACAGCGCCCTCTGGTGTTCAAGAGAGAAAAGAGATCTACTCTTTAAGATCTCTTTAGATCTTTAAGATCTAAGTCAAAAAAACTCAGCTTGTCCGAAAACCTCTACTTGCTAAATATTATGCAAATCGGATAAACGGTTTTGGAGTTTTACAACGTTTTTTTAAATATTTGTACTACAGCGCCTTCTGGTGTTCAAGATAGAACCTAGGTTATAAATCATAAAAACTCACCGTTAGCGAAAACCCCTATATACCAACTTTCATGCAAATCGTATAAGCGACTAAGGAGATTTTTGACGTTTTTGAAAATATTTGTACTACAGCGCCCTCTGGTGTCCGAGATAGAACGGTGTAGATAAGTCAAGAAACTTAGCGTGTCCGAAAACCTCTACATACAAATTTTCATGCAAATCGGATGAACGGTTTCGGAGATAAGCTAAAAAAGAGAATGACTGTAACCCGATCGCAGTGCCCCCTGCCGGGTCCAACCTTTTTTCCTGGATAAAAAGAAGCCTATATGTTGACCGGGGGTATAAGGAACTTAGATGTCAAATTTCATTAAAATCCATCCAGTGGTTTTCGCGTGATGCTTTAACAGACAGACAGACAGACAGACAGACAAAAATTTTAAAAATGCGATTTTCGGACTCAGCGTCATTCAAAACGTCCATAGCAAAAAGTATTTCAAAAAAATATTTAATGTACAGATTTTTTTTTTTACAATTTTATATATATAAATTGATAAACTCGCTGAAAGTAGGCGTAAACTGAATTTAAAAATATAGTTTTGGTTTATTTAATTATTATAATTAATCTTAATCACAATAATCATGTAACTAACTTTTTTTCTGTAAAAAGCAAACAATTGACCGTAATTTTTTAAATTTTTAATAATGTTTTAATACAAATAAAACACTTTTTATAAAAACTTATTTTTAGTTATCATTAGGTGCATTCCCGTGGTCGTTGATCTAGAGCGTGGCTCTATTTTATTCACAATACAAGAACCAAAAATAGAACCATCTCTTTTCCTGCTTCTATTTCTGATCTTAAAATGCTGCCAAGTTTTAAGAATTTTGTTTTAAAAAGAAACATAGTTGGCAAATCTGAAGTACTCTTTGACGAGTTTTCGTCGAACTGCTCGCACTCGTATTTTGACACTTCAGCGCGAGTGGTGCCAAATTGTAATAAAGTTGAACTAAAACACACTCTAAAAAATAAATACAAATTTACTATAACTTTAATAGTAATTTTTTGTTTAAAATTCAACTGGAGTGTAATTTCACTGCAAGTTTCATTGTAAATTTTTAATGTTTAAAATTATATACAAACTTTAGTAAAGTTAAGCAACATATGTTGAATTTTGATGCAATATTAATATTAGACTTTTTTTTCAATTTAAATTTAATTGCCAATAGACATATGTAGGTGTGCTGGATTTTCAACATCAATTGTATAATTGCAGCATATTCTCATTCACGTTTGGTCATGAGCAAGTAAGCAGCTTATTATTCAGTCCGGTATCCGCTTCTCTAATTACAAGAATTGTGTGAAATAACGTGTTTTAATTTTAAGCTAAGATTGTAAATTTATATAGGAATGTGAGTGTGAGAAGTGCTTAATAATTTTTTAAAAATTGATTTTAAAAATGCTTTGTTTTATTTCTGTTTTATTTCTATAACTCCAACGACAAATTGATATAGCTGCTTGGTGCAACGGACTTGAAAGTTTTTCTTTTTTTTTTATTCAGATTTGTGTGTTTTATTAAAATTAAATCAATCATAAAATTAGTTGAAGCTTACTTCAGTTTTAATTGACAAACACATGTTAAATATTAGTAAATAGCTGTAGTATTTTTTATATTACTACATTATTGTAGTAAAAGTAAACAAAAGTTGTTGAATATTATTCATATAAAGGTTGTAATTTTGCAATAGTAATACAAAAATTATATCAACATTAAACAACTAATGTTTAAGTTTACTACAATACATATATTAAAGCTTAAATATTACCATATATTTTAAGCAAAATTAAACACCATCTGTTGAATTTTACTACATACGAACAGTAAGCAACAAATGTTGAATTTTATAAAGGTGTGTAAAATTACTACAGTTATAGTAGCTAAACTGTTGCCTACAACTATTGTAGTAAATTTCAACAAAAACTTTTAAGAGTGCAGTTCCACTGAGATTTGATATGATTCAGTGCCACGGAAATGCAGCTATTTTTGTATGATATCATTGTGTTGGAATTCTTTGTTTGTTTGTTAACTTTACCATATTACTCCCATAGTTATTAATATTACTCCCAATAGTTGCAATTTACTACTGTGAGGTGAACAGTGACAGACTGGAAAATTTGACCTGACAAATTACGACTTGTCCGGCCCTCTCACCTTAAGGCATTATTCTTCATTATGTTTATATTCAAAACGTTTTACAATGTTTTAGGATACTTTTGAAGTTCAGAAAAAATAAATTTTTCTAGTCAGAAATAAAGGCGCAGCATGTTCTGAAGAAGATACCTTTCAAATAAAAACACAAATGGATCAAGCGATAGCTCGATAGCCTTTGTCAATATTAGTCAAAATTACAAAACAAAAAAATTGCACGCATGTCTTAAAAAAATTCACGCAGTCGTAAAAAAATGACAAATGGCATTTTACCAGCCTAAAACAGGTAAAAAAAGTGGGAACCAATTCTAAAAAATGTCCATGATCAATGAACTCATCTTGTAACGTATAAGCTGCCTCCTGTTCATTTTCTCTGAAGCTAATTCATATTTTGCATATTATTTATATAATGTTAATAATTCTTTTAAGATGATCACACCATTGTATTAACTGGAGCAGAAGACTACTTCAGATATTTGATTGAAGCAACTTAAGTTTTCAATACACCAAGTTTCAATGTAGGTGTAAAAAAGAAATCAGCTTCAGAAGAGTTTAAATGTCAAAAAGTTTTTGCATGCTCTTCTACAGATTGATGCATATACCTTCTACTATTTTTTCTTTGAATTATAAAATTAATGCAGTAGCAATTTTATCACTTTCATCTTCTTTCGATGCTTTTTGGCTATTTCTTAACGTTTTTGTTGCATTTTTAGCCGTATTTTCGCGGAACCTATTTTAATTTTTTTTTTTTTTGTGAAGTCATTTCTATAAAATATTTATTTTATTATTCCTAAGAGCTCTATGGTCTACCTTCCATAAAAAAATACCAAGAATTCTAGCAAATGCTATGTAATTAAGGTTTTATAAAAATGTATTATAAGTTAGTTTTGAAAAATATTTTCATTTGATATGTAAACATGTGCTTTCAAATATTAATTATTTGAAAGATATGTAATAAATGCAAATATGGAACAAAGACTAAATTTTGCTAATTAAAACTGTTAGGGATCATTTTCTTATGTTCTATACGCCAACCGGCCTCAAATTGCACCGGCCCTTCTGGAATTTTCCAGATCCTCCCGTATGGCCAGTCCGCCACTGGAGGTGAAAAAGTTGAATGGTAAGATGATGCTTGCCCTGGCTGAGGTTTTAACTAGGAACTATTAATGCAAAAATCGGACTCACTAACCAGTACACAATAGCCGCTGTAGTAACGTGTTTTTTTATATGTAGGTCCGACCTATTTTAAAAACTTTTCCCCCAAAAAAAATTTCTGGTTGCGCGCCTGGTATATATTATTCCGTTTTTGTCAATAAACAATTTTTAAAATAAATTTTAAGCAAAAAGCCACAGGTTTTTTTTGTAATTATTGTTTTCCACTATCCTTTCTCCGTTCATTTTTGGCCATATTTAGAAGGCTTCTAACAGCAATAACTGCAAGTATTAAAGGTACGATTACATGGAATGTCTACTTTATACATTTTTTTAAAGATTTAAATGAGATTATTTCAAAATTCTTATTTTGTGGCTTATAATGTTTCTGTAAAAAGCCCTTCAATTGTTTTTTTTTATTAATTCTTTTTTTTTATTTCTAAACCGCTTGCTGACGTATAAGGCAAGTACAAAATATTAAAAACTGAGTTTTCCCATAAAGATAAATGCTAAATATTTGGCTCCCCTTATGATAGAAGAAACTGTTCCACTTCTTCTAATTCACTAAAAAGATGAGCTTATTTCGAAATCATAGTAAAAAAACGAGTCAACTAAAAATCGCCATTTTCTAAATCAAAATGAAAGAAAATCGACACGTCATAATTGTTTTATGCCATAAGTCCATTTTATTAATTCCATTCACTTATTGACAAATGTCATATAATTCACAATTGCATTTCAGTGTAGTAAGAAGTAGTAGTAGTAGTATTTATATACATAGTAGTATAGGCATATATTGCATATATAACATCCCTTTTCTTAAGTATAGTATATATCTATGTATTAATAGTTAGGTACACATTTTTTTTTAAATATAATATCTTATTCTAAACAATCGCTTATTAAAGTTTGAATAAGCATAATGATGCTTATATATGTATTTTAAAAATTATTTAGCTGTATAAAATTGAGTTGGCTTAACAATCCTACCAGACTTTGTTGCGTATTGTTCCTTTTCAATATTTAAATTGTTTTCCTCTACCCTACCATCATTCCCATTTATTTCTTCTTTCCTAAAATTTTCTGAAGGATCAGACAGGATTGGTAAAGTGTCATTCATTGAAAAATCAACGCTAACACATCTGTTTTTTAAATGAATTCTATTCCTCCTATACTGAACTTTATTAAAATCTTCTTTTATGTAAGACCTGTTGCACTTTAATACTTTAACAATAGTTGCTGGTATCCAATTTGAATTAGGATTCTTTTTGAAATATACTGGATCACCCATTTTTAACAAACTTAATTGCTTTTTATCTCTGTTATAGTATTTGCAACTTTGAGTATTATTTTTTTCAATACATTTTTTGTATTCTGAGAACTTGACCACTTTTGGTTTTAATCTATCTTGCATGACTGGTATATTTATTCTTAAATTTCTTGACATCAGTAATTGTGCTGGTGAAGGTGCTCCACTTTTCGACGAATTTCTATAATGCAAAAGTGCAATGTATGGATATGTCTCCGTTTCTTTAGACTTTTTCAAAATGTTTTTTACGATTTTATTTTATGCTCTACATCCCATTCATGTAAAAAACTTTTAAATTTTGCTGATTGAAATGGAGGACCTCCATCAGACACTAAAGTCATTGGAATGCCATGACGTGCAAAAATAGAATTTAAATTAATAATGACATTTTCTGCCGTTGAATCATTTTTCAATAATGCAATTTCAATATATTTTGAATAACAATCTGTTACTACAAGATAAGTTGAATTATCAAAGTGCATTAAATCAATTCCTACTTGTTGCCATGGAACTTTACAAATCTGATAATTTTGCAAGGGTTCTTTTTGATTCGATGGACTAAACTTAGCACATACCTGACATTGTTCTATAATGTTTTTGATATCTACTGTCATGTTGGGCCAATATAATATATCCCTGGCTAAACCTAGACATTTGCTCATACCTTGATGCCCCTCATGTATTTTTCGTAACACAGTTTGCATAGACTGTGGTACAATTAATTTTATACCTTTGAATATAATGTCGTTAATGACATTAATTTCATTTTGAAAACTCCAATAGCACTTCAACATAGGATGTACTTTTTCCTTACTATTTGGCCAACCATTCAAATAATTCAAATATTGTTTCAATAATTTTAACACTTCATCGCACAAAGTTGCTTGACGAAATTTATGAAGATATTCTTCACTAATAGCCAAATTTGAATAAATTGCATTAACATGACAATGCAAATCTGATTCACATTCTGGTATAAAATTATCTTTTATAGCAGCTCTGGACAAAGTATCTGATATATACATTTCTTTGCCAGGAACATGTATGACTTCCAAATCATACCTCTGTAAAGCAAGCATCATGCGTTGAAATCTAAGTGGAACCTCATGTAAAGGCTTATCAAATAAATAAACTAAGGGTTTATGATCAGTATGGACTGTTATCCTGTGACCATAGACATATTGATGAAATTTATTGCATCCAAATTGTATGGCAAGCAATTCTTTTTCACTTTGAGCATGTGAATCTGTGAATCTGTCAGTGTTCTGGAACTGTATGCTATTGGACGTTTACTTTGCATTATCACTGCACCCATTGCTGACTTTGACGAATCAACTGATAAAACAAGGGGTAAATTTGGATCATAATGAGCCAAAACTGGAGCATTCGAAATTGTATTCTTTAAATCATTGAAACACTTATTGCAATTTTGATCCCATAACCATTGAGAATCATTTTTCAACAAATTTCTTAAAATTTTGGTTTTATCTGACATATTTTCAATAAAAGGACTCAAATAATTCACCATACCTAGGAATCTTTGTAGATCTTTAACGTTTTCTGGAGTTGGCATGTCTTTTATGGCTTTGACTTTTTCAGTATCAACTTTGACCCCATCTTTACTAAAAATATATCCTAAAAAGCAAACCTCTTCAGTTAGAAATTTACATTTGGTTTTGTTCAACATCAAATTCAATTCTCGTGCTCTTTCTAAAACTTTTCTAAGTCTTTCATTGTGTATTTCAACGTTTTCACCATATATTAAGAAATCATCTACAAATATAAGAACTCCTTCTATGTCACCAAATAAGTCTACCATGACTCTATAGAATATTTCTGTTGCAGCGTTAATGCCAAAGGGTAATCTAAATATTTGTATCTACCAAATGGCGTTTGAAATGTACAAAGTTCTGAGCTAGAACTATCTAATTTTAAGGACCAAAATCCAGAAAAAGCATCTAGGTGAGAAAAATAAGCTGCACCTTTTAATTTTGACCTGATTTCATCTATATTTTGAATTGGATAATATTCTCTCATTATGTTTTTATTAAGATTTCTCGGATCAAGACATACTATTAATTTCCGATTTGGTTTGACAGTAATAACTATAGAATTTACCCAGGGTGTAGGCTTTGTTACTTTTTCTATGACTTTCATATCTGTCATATGATCCAATTCTGCACGTAAATCATTAAGTAATGCAAATGGTACTTTTCTGGGAGGATCAACACATGGAACTGCATTTTCACGTAACTTGAGATGACAGACGAAAGGAAGACACCCGAGACCTTGAAAAATATCATCATATTCATTTATATTTGTTTGACAATCATTTTTACTGAGAGTAAATACTCTTTTTAAAATGCCAATTTTTCGACAAGTAGGTAAACCTAAGACAGTAGGGCATTCTAAATAAGTGACTATGAATACGATATTTTCTATTAAATTGTTGAATTTGCATTCAAGTTTACACTGACCAACTATGGGAATGTCTCTGCCTCCAAATCCTGATACCTTTACTTCAGATTTACTTAAATGGTTTTCTGATAAATTCAGATTTTTGAAAGTTACTAATGACATTATGTTTGTGTCTGCCCCTGAATCTAAGATACACTTAATAACTTTGTTATTTATACTGACATCTTAATTCCATGTTTTGTCTGAATATTCATTTTTTTTTGAGAGACTGCCTATGAAGAATCTTTCAGTACTCTGAGTTGTATCAACATTATTACCATTATTATCATATACATTATAATTATGAGACTCTAAATTTCTTACATTCTTATTTTTATAACAAAATTTAGCATAATGACCATATAAATTGCAAAACCTGCATTGGGCATTCACAGCTGGGCACTTGTACCTGTGCCTTTGACCACACCTTCCGCATGCATCCACTGAAGTTGACTTTGACTGCTCACTATATCTGCTATTTTGGTTGAGAGCTGACTGTGACTGATGATTGTATCTATTGCGTTGACTTGGAGACACTCGCCTTTTTTCACTATTTGACGTCGCTGATGAATTTGTTTTTGTCTGCCTCAAGTTTCTGTTGTTTCGCTGATGTTTTACATGTAGAACATTCTCAGACACGTTCAATGCAGAATCTTTCATAACTTTTTTCAGAATTTTGTTGAGCCATTATAATAGTTTTTGCAATCTCTTTTGCCTTTTCCAATTGTAGATCGGGCTCCTGTAATAGACGTTGTCGTATATGCGATAGACTGGAACACATATTAGCTATAAGATATCCCTTACTAATGACGTTCTTAGAGAACTAAACTCACAATTGGCACTCATATTCTCTAAGTCGATTATGAATTCATCGATGCTTTTAGATGTACCTTGTCTTCTGGTGAAAAATTTATGCCTTATCATGGTTAAATTTTTCCTTGGTTCAAAATATTTGTCGAATTTATCTTTAACAATTGCTAACGTAGCAGCATCCATATCCAAACTAAACGAATTGTATATTTCCAAGCCTTTGCTTTCCATGGAATGCAGCAATATGGCAATTTTACGTTTTTCCGTGGCTTTATCTAAACCTGTCGCTAGCATGTAAAGTTCAATTTGTTGCCACCATTTTTTCCACTCTGCGGCATTATTATTTGTAACATCAGATGAAATAATTAATCTTGGCAATGATGAGCTCGAACTGGATAACACATGCTCTTCGGCCTTAACCTCAACTTTTGCACCAGCTCCACCAGTAGTAGTAATTTTCTCAGTTAATAAATAACTTGCGACAAATTTAATTTAATTATTTGTTTACTATTGTTTTAAATGACTTTTTTTTGACTTTTTTACTTTTAATTTCTCACGCACTTCTGACACCATGTTTTATGCTATAAGTCAATTTTATTAATTCCATTCACTTATTGACAAATGTCATATAATTCACAATTGCTTTTCAGTGTAGTAAGAAGAAGTAGTAGTAGTATTTATATACATAGTAGTATAGGCATATATTGCATATATAACAATAATTAATGGCAAAAATCGTCAAAATGACGATAAATCGTCAATGTTCCCAACACTGGCATGAGTACCGCAGGACTAAGTCTTATCACAAACTTTGTTTCCAGTTTTCATCAACGACCTTCTGGCGTTGATTCACAACCAAGTTCATTCGTTTCCGGATGACAGCAGCATGTGTCATTCATATTCGAACAAAAAACGCCCGAGCCTCTTAGCTCCCTTCAATATGAACAGAGTAGATCTTGTGGAGTTGATGCTCTTGACGTTCTGGGCATATCAATACAATCTGATCTTCGTTGGAATGATCACATTTTTGATGTGTCAAAAGAAGCAGCCAAGTGGTTAGGTTTTCTAAAACAGTGCAAGAAATTCTTGACTTCAATTGATCTTCATATGATCTATACGTCATATATTAGGCCAAAAAAGGGGAAGCATTTGCACATTTGGGCAGGGGCTCCAATATCATATTTGGAGCTTCTGGATCGGATTCAACGTCGTGCGATATATATGATAGGGGAGGAAAATATTTCATCTTCTCCCAACTCTCTTGAGCATCGTCGCAATGTTTGTTGCCTAATCCTTCTATACAGGTACTACCATGGGAAGTATTCAAGAGATGACCTGACGCCACCAGCTCGTGTGTTTCCTAGGTCCACTTGGGCAGCTCTCCAAACCCATCCCTATCAGTGTTGCCGCTCGAGAATTTTAAAACGAAGTGAAATAAGCAGCAATATGGAAGTGTTTTCAGAATTTTCGAAGTGTTAAAAAGAATTGAGTAATTTCGTCTTTTAACATAAATTTTTATTATACTTCTTTAGGTACATTTTCAATTAAATTAAAAATATTACATACATGTAGTAATGAATAACGAGAACAAAAATGTAAATCAATAAAAAAAGTTTAATCAGAAAAAACTAAAGTACATTTCAATCATTTATATGTATAAATTAACAATGTTAATGCAAATATTGCCAAAATTCACTTTGAATTTATTTGATTTTACGAACAGCAATTTCTTCGGTTTTAGTAGTAAGCATCAATGCTTTGACAAAATATTCTTAGGGGGAGTAAAATCAAAAAAATTATGATTTGGAAACAGGACTTTTTTAACATTATCGAAATTACGGTGCTATCTTTGAACTTATTACTCATTGGCTTTTTAATTAGTTTGGTTTGTGAAAGTGCTCTTTCAGTTGTTGCACTACTATGTGGTAAGGTTAGCAACACTTCTACGATTTGTATTTTTGGCTACAATAATAGTACTTTTCTGATTTGAAAACGTTAAGCTTAAACTCTTCAGATATTTTTTATTTGAAAAATCATTTAGTGTCTAAAGACGTCATTCTCTTTTCGTCGATAAGATTAGGAAAACATTTTATGAAGGACACCAAACTATTACCTAAAGAACTTTTATCCAAGCTGTGTAAATTTTAATCAAGTTTTCACCCACATTATTCCATCTTTCCACCGTCCAACTAATTATCACCCGTCTTCCGAACCAACACAAATTCTTTCGCATTTATAGGCACCATTCCCTGAGTACTGGTTAAGTCTAAGCAAAAAAAAAAAAAAATACCCTAACAAGGAAAGGTGCCCAGGTGACATTCACCAATTTGAATGATTTTCAGATAATGATTTTCAGATTCAGTGATAGAGAGGATCAAAATCAACGAAATTGTTTTTTTGTAACCATTTGATATAAAACAAAACGTGTTTAAGAGTCACGCCTAATGGCATCCAATTTATAGGGATAAATTATATTGTAATTTTGTTTTTATAATTTTAAGCAGTATTTAGTCAATATCATGAGAAACCCGTAGCCCCAATTTCTTCATTTCACTTATGTTTGATCTAAGACAAACAAAAGTAAAATACAATTTTTTAAACTTTAAAAAGTAACCTTCAATTGTGTTTTTTTTTAGTTTTTGAGCTTTTTATATTAAAATTGTTTTTATTTAAATATTCACGAATTTTATTGAAAAGATAACCTTTATTATATATGAAGCCCACAATATGGGTGTAAAAAATAGTGTTTTTTATCGGCATTTTCATGTGCATAAATACAATATTTGAATGGAAAAGTTTATATTTTATTGGACTTCCATACAAACTGTGATCTTCTGACCAAGTGTTTGTTTGTCCAAGTGGCTCCTATTTTCCAAAAATGTTTATTCAAGGAATCCACTAAGCCCAAAAATTTAAAATGACCCAACTTGTTCCAAGAAAAAATTTAAAGTGAAACCTATTTGCTCACACGGAGCCAATTTGTCAAAAAATTTTCTGTGTAACTAGTCTACTAGACTCAAAAAGGTTTCAATGAACCAAATACAGTGGTGCTCCAATACAAAGAAAGATATAATGCCCAGGGTCGTTCGGTATTTTGAAAAGTTCATTAAATCGTTAAAACTTTTGTTATCATATTACATATTTTATTCGCCAACCATATAAAGTTTAAAAGTATACATTTAAAAAAAGGACAAATCATATAATTTTGTTTATTCCGCTGCTTCACGAAACGACTTCACGAATTTAACATTTTTTTAATGATTGTCTTTAAACTTTACACAAATTTCCTTGATTTTTTGCATTTTTATGCACATCAATAACTTTTAATTTTTTACAAAAATTAAGACGCTTACGTATTTAAGGCATTATTTAATATTTTTAAAGCTCACTGGTCAACAGCTCTTATCTCTCAAAATGCAAACAAATGCAATTTCAAAAAACCATATAATGTTCTTAACAAAAGGGAACCATACATTATGCATGTAAGCCTAACGGGACTTTTTGGGAATAATATATGTATTTTTGTCGTTACAAATTCAAAAACCTACGAAGCATGCTTAGAAAAGCAAAATGTTCGTTAAATAGAGTATATGCACTTTCAAATGTTCGCAATATAGAGTCACCAATGCTTACGATAAAGGGGTTCGTTATATTGGAAGTTCGTTAAATCGGTGTTTGTTTTATTGGATCACTACTGCAGCTCAAAATACAGTCCAATTTGAACCTATTTGCTTATGTGAAACACATTTGTCAAAAAATCCATGATTTTTGTGTAAGGAGTCCACCTAGGAGTCTAAGTAATTGAATAAATAGTAAAATTTAAAAAAAAAAAAAAACAACCGACTACAAAATCACTACAAAGTAAAAAATAATTTTAAAAATACTTTTCCTTTTAATTTCTTGGTCATATTTGATAATTTATTTAAACATATTATTACATATGAAATCTTATTATCTTAATTTTATTCTTATTATTTTTATTATCATAAATATATTAATTTCTTGATGAATACAAAAGCTTTTAAGGTCGGCGCTGAATAATCAGACTTTTAATCAGAAGCGCCAACTTCAAAGCATTTGTATTCATCAAGAAATTAATATATTTATGATAATAAAACTAATAAGAAAACAATTAAGATAACAAGATTTCATATATAATAATATGTTTAAATAAATTATCAAATATGACCAAGAAATTAAAAGGAAAAGTATTTTTAAAATTGTTTTTTACTTTGTAGTGATTTTGTAGTCGGTTGTTTTTTTTTTATTTAAACGTTTATACATATCTCCTTTTTAGAGAATATGATAAATTTTCAAAAAAAGTTTATAAACAACATGATACAATTGTTCCGAAAAAATTTGTTCTATTAAATTCTGAAAGTTTGTTGGTTACTTCAAATATCTGCCTCTTAAATTTAAATTAGATGTCACATTTGTCAATATTATTCGATATATTTGAGCGTTATTTTCAATAATTGTGCCTACCCCTGTACTTTATTTCAGTACCCCAGCGTCAATATGAACTGCGATAGTGTTTATCTAGTATTGCCACGCCCATTTGTCAAATAACGCCCATTTTCTTCACGGCAATTTGTAATAATTGTGCCTACCACTACACTAAATTTCAGTACCCTAGTGTCCATATTATTCGAGATACATCCATGCCTCATCCATGCTTATGATGATGAGGCACTTCCATGCTTATGATATCTATCTGTTCCCCAAAAATTATGGCAATCAGGCATATGGTTTAGAAGTTATCGATGTACATACATTTAAAAAAAAAAACTGAGAAACCGACGAACTTGAGAACCTCCCCCTTTTTGAAGTCGGTTAAAAAGTGTAACCAATTTGTCAAAAAAACAAGATTTTTTTCCACTTCCAAAAAATTCCACTTCCAAATTCTAAAAATATTGAAAGTGGAACCTATTTATCAAAGAAATTGTTTTAGAAGGAGGAAGGAGTCCAAACTCCTGCCTTAGAGCTCTACTATCCACTTTTTCATGCATTGTCATGTACTGCTCATAAACCATCCCATGAGCATAAATCGTCTAATTTGCGTACACCCTCGTAGACGGGTACGCTAAATAATGTCTACCGTTCAAATTATGAGCTAGTTTTATTGCTTCGAAAATATGACTAGCTCACTTCCGCGGACGTGAGACGTTATAAAAGGTACACAAGCGTGAACCAAAATGAGCTGTGTGCTAGCTCGTGTGCGTACACGAGCGGACCTTTCCGTACCCTAGTTTTTATTCCTTTTGGAAATTTTATACGAATAAAAAAAAGAATTAGATAAGGTTCTTAATATCGTTAATGCACTTCATAAATTTAATTTAAGTTTTTTTCTATTTTTTAACTGACCGCGTTCGACCGGCTGGCTTCAGTCCCATGAAAAAAATCTCCAAGCAAAAAATTAAATAAAAATGCCCCCTTCAAATTAACGTATGCCTTTCCCTGAGTTAAGAACAATATATAAATATTTTTTTATTTTTTAATTCTTCAAGGCACCTTTTGCTGTATATGCCATATATCGAAGTGCTTGAATTTACCAAAAATCTCTATATTCTCAGGAATAAAGATATAATATAAAAATTAAAGCCCTTAAACTTAGCTCTTGGGTCGACCCCAAACTGAGTGTCACCAATGGATAAAGGTAAAAAAAAAAATATTAGAAAAATGATTTTTGTGGCCTATAATAGGGGGATAACATACATGCATTTTTGTCAACTTTTTGCTAGATGGTGAGCTAATTTCTTCTTTTTCGTTTTTTTGTGAAATTTCGAGGAAAGACCCTTTCTTTTTGTGAGGGTAGATATAAAAATTATTGAAAAGCAATGTGTATGTTTAAGTTTCTCAGAACATTTGCAATACCTTTTTATTTATACATTCAATTTTGATTACTGTATGTATTAAGAATTGTATTTTTCTTTAATTTTATAGGCAACTAATTCAATATTTTCAGCTTAAATATTAATCAAATTTCATTTTGGTTTTAAAAAGATGTGCTTATTAAAATAAAAAATGTCTTATTAAATCAATTAGGTTTCCTTATTAAATGTCAAAAATTAATCTTATTAATGTGAGATTATGTAAGATTTGCTTTTTAAAAATAGAGGAGAGAACTTTTGAAATCAATAAGATAATCGCATTTTTTTAACAAGAATTTTATATTGTTTTAAAAAGAGCTCCCAAAAAAACACAGCAAGATTCTTATTAAAACTATATGGCTTTCCTTGAAACAAATGCTTCATGTTTTAATCAGATTTTCACTATGGTCTTAATGAGGCTGTCTTCTTGGTTGAAAACCCTGAGGTTTTTTGGTATGGCATGGTATGATGGTATCAAAAATCTTATTGATTTTTATCTTTTTAATTATGTTGTTTTGTCTAAGTGTATCTATAAGATATATAATTTAACAAAACAAAAAAGAATATATCACATTAGGATTAAATGCGAATAATATTGCTCTCAAAAATACTCACACCAAGCCCTGTAATTTTATTAATGGAAACATTTAACAGTCCTTTCGCTCTTATATTTGTTAATTCAAAGCATAAAATAACTTTGAATTAAAATCATAAAAAAAAAGCTTTCAAAAAATTTGTTGGCCTCAGGTAAGAACGACATTAAAGGTTTTCTACACGCTTCTTTACTTTTTAATGGCTTTTTATTCGAATATAAGCTGGAAGTGTTTTGTTATTGTTTTCACATAAAAGTTTACAAAATTGTTGAATCATTGTATATTACAGCTAGATTTAATTTTACAAAAACAACAAAGTGTAATTTACAATACAAATAAAAAAGATTTAAAAATCTTTAAAAAAATATTGCAACTCACTCGTTGTTTTCGGTTTATTTTTCATTTTATTACCAGTTTCACATTCTTCCCTAATCCAATTTTGGCCACAATCGAATTCGTGCGATAATAATAGCTGATTCATTTCACTGCTCGGCTCATAAAGCTCAGCAATTAATTTTTAAGAATTTTCATAAGCTTCAATGCTTTTATAAATAGAAACCAAATTAAGGACAAGATTAGACACGGCTTACAGCGCTTCCTATAATGGTGCCAGCGTAAGTTAGAAAAAGTTAGCAAAATAACAACAGAAAAAAAAAATATTTATTTTTGAATAGCTTTCCAAAGTTTGTCATCAATTTATTAAAAAGGATTCTCAATCCTTATACTTTGAACTTACTTGTGGGAAACAAAGCTAAGACCTTTTTTAACCCCATTTTTTTCCCCGTTGTCATTTTAGATTTATTGTTATTTTTCTCCTACTTTCAATCATATCTCATTTTTTTTTTTGTAAAATTTTCTATTTATTATTCTTGCAGATTTGGTCCAGTTTGCCCGCAACGTGTGCCTAATATAGTAAACGAAACAATGGCCTTGGAACGCATGCCGAAAGGACGTTTGGAGTATCTAAAACGTTTGTTGCCATATCTGAAGAATCAATCGGAGGATTGCTTGTATCTAAATATTTACGTCCCGATACAAGGTAGGTGAAACTTTTGTTTGTTGAACCATTCCATTGATTAGGAGAGATTTCAAAGTTTTACATATAACCTGAACATATGACGTTCACACACGTTCACACACGTCATATGTTCGATATGAGAAAATTTTTAAATAACATGTTTATGCAAGAAAAATGTATACAAAAAAATAAATATATGTTAAAATTGTTTGCTGAACCGTTAAGGGTTAGTTCTCGTCGGGATACACAGGAGCACAACGGCACAATCCTTTTAATCGACTTTTTCCTTTTTGCCTTTTTTGCACTCACAAAACGGTCAAAAGACAAATGTTTTTACAATCCTGCCTTTTTTGGGTGTTGTTGTTACAGTGTTGGAATAAATTCGTAAATTTTTTTGTCAGACTTTTGTTGTTGATTTATTTTTTTCATCCACATAAATGTGATAAATTGCACAAAAATGTTGATTTACACTTAAGCTGTTGAAACACAAAAAATATTCCAAAATTGCTTGTTATAGGCTATCAGTGTGCAGTTGATGTTTAGCTGTGTTCGGATAACTTTTTTTAAAAATTTTTTATAACTTATTTGTCGGCTACTAAAACATATATACATACAAATTTTCGGACAAATGTACTGCAGAGTTTGGGTCAGTCATGAAAAACTTTGTTAGTTTTTTTTTTCTTAAATACAAAATAAAATATTTGCTGTATTTTTTCCCATGAAATAAAAATAACATTCAATCAAGCTGAAAATTGGTCATCATGTTCGAGTTTTGTTATTTTAATATTACATAAATGCTTTAAAAATTGCCTTAGGACACTTAATTTTCAGTAATTGAATAAACATTCGAAAAGGGTTTCTTGGAAAGGTCTTAATTAAAATAATGGTGTCTAATTTTATTATTAGGCTCATCACTGAGGTTATTCTTATTAAGTTTAATCAATCAATCAAATTTATTTGAAACCATTGAAATAAAATCAACAATTATAATTTCTTAATTATTTCAAAAAAATAGTGAGAAAATGTTTGGAATGTATTTAACTCGATGGGAATATTTTGATATTAACATTTTAATAATATTCTTTATGTCAAAATTATGTTAGAGTAAAAGAAATGTGAAACACAAAAGAGAACCTTCAATAAAGCTGTTTTTTTATAAGACTAACATCAATGAGGGGATGAAGACTTAATATTTTAATTTTTCGTATATTTAAAATAGTTAGATGACATTTAATTTGTTAAAACGCAAACCATATCTCGATGGTACAATTTATCTATAATATGTTGATATTAAAATAAAAACTTGATAGAAAAACATGTCGATTTTATTTTTAATACCTTCATTTCTCATGTAATATTAGATCTGTTCATTTTATGAGATCTTATTTATAAAATCAACTACTATTGAACTGCTTTTATATACTGTCATTTGCCGACATTGTTACAATATCATTTGGAATACCGGAACTATACAAATTATCTCGTTATACTGGTTATACTGGTTATTGTACGTAAAAAATCTATAATAAATTTTTTTTTTTTTTATATAATTTTCTGGCTTTCATATAGACGGCGCTAAATGAAATTGAAAAAAAAAGATATCCAAAGCGGTGCAATAGCATAGGTCTTTTCCATGTATCTGAAACAAAAAATCAAATGTTTTAAAATATAGACCATTAATTCGGCATCCCCCGTACGCACAACCGCCGGCAGTATTTGGAGTTTACTACTTTAGAATCAATTGCATATACATATGTATAGCCCACGGTACTTACTTAGGTGGCCGTTACAACCCGTGTCCGGTTTTCGACTCATCAGCTCTCGCCGGGCGCCTCTGCTTTGCGCGTGTTACTACGGACTCAGTAAGCAACTAAGTTTCAGAGCCTTCTCTCAATCGACAAAACTAGCACTCTACAAGACGCTCGTTCTACCTGTGCTGCTTTATGGCGCTGAGGCATGGGTAGTTTCGCAAACTGACGCAGCTGCTCTGGGTGGGTTCGAGAGAAAAGTTCTTCGCAAAATCTTCGGTCCTCTTCCAGTCGGCGATGACTATCGCATCTGAATGAACCACGAGCTGTATGAGCTCTACGAAGACATTGACGTAGTTCGGCGTATAACTGTGCAGCGAATACGCTGGATGGGTCATGTCCATCGTATGGACGACGAAGCTCCAGCGAAAAAGGTGCTCGAGGCGAGGGTCGTTGGTCAACGACGACGAGGGAGACCATGCCTCCGATGGATGGACCAGGCCGAGGAAGCCCTAACCGCACTTGGTGTAGCCGATTGGAGAAGGCGCGCGCAAAGCAGAGGCGCCTGGCGAGAGCTGATGAGGTCGGCCAAAACCCGGACACGGGTTGTTACGGCCATCTAAGTAAGTAAGTAAGTATGATGCAAGACCATTTGCACCTTATTGTGAACAGCCCTAATGTTATCATTTTCAAATTGTATTTTTTCATATAAAATTTTTCAATTTTATAATCTACATATGTCGTAGTATGTTGTGATTCTAATAGAAGAAATATAATTTTTTTACTATGATATTGATTGGAAGCGGTATCATTTTCTATATAATTCAGAAAATTTGAAAATTTCCTGAAGGCGAAAAATTTCTTTTGAAATTTCTTCAAATTTTTATTATATAATTAAAACTGAATTGCTGAACTTTTCACTGTAGTTGATCTGGGCGATATTTCTTTAATTACGACAAAGCTTTTGAACCACAATGAAGCTATCTCAATGGACACTCATAATTCTAATCAAGGTTGTGGTTCACCCGCTCATTTAACGCAAAGCAGTAACTCATCTGCTTCACATTCACCTGGTATTATCATGGCGTCTGAACAACCTTCGATATTAGCAGATAATAACTCTAACACTCTAAATGAATTTTCTCCATCCGCGAGTCTTCAATCCACAAATGATGATTCCGATTTTGTTTCTGTAAGAAAACGTAAGAGATCCGACTACGGCGTTCCTAAGCAAATTAATGTATCAAGTTTTCCTGCCATAGACAACAGTAATCGTTTCGCGGCTTTAACAGATCTTTCGATATAATCCACTCCAAAAAATATTCCAAAAATAATGGTAAGTTCTGACAAGTGCGGCATAGCTGAAACGATTGTTCCAGTTAATAAAATTTGTCCTCCAATTATATGTTGTATAATATAAAATCTCTTATTGACCAACTATCTAGTATAATAACTAAAATTGATTTCAAAATAAACAATAAATGTCCATTTAAAGTTAAGTAAACAATTTAAACTCGTAAGTCTCGTTTTGCGTGGGCTACATTATTCCTCTAGTTTAGAGGAAATTAAACTGGAAATTTATAAAATATCTCCTAATGTGGTAGAAAAAGTTGAAAAATTTATTACTACCTTGTCACTAAAGAAAAAAACTGACACCGGTTTATTTTTGGTAACTCTTTTACCAGGTAAAAGATTTAACGAAATTTCTAAAAATCGAAATTTACTATATCAAGTCGTAACATGGGAAGCTCCAAAATCAATAAAGCAAGAGGTTCAATGCAAACGTTGCCAAAATTGGGGTCACTCAGTGAAAAATTGTAATAAATCTTACCGTTGTGTAAAGTGCGACAAATCACATGATCTGGGGAATTGTTCCCTGAATGAACTCCTCAATGTTATCCTTACTGCATTATTTGTAACCAATTTGGTCACCCAGCTAACTGGAAAGGCTGTACTTTTTATTAAGATTATATAAATAAAAAAACTCTTATTAATGAAGCTAAGGAAAGAAAAACAAATGCCATTTCCATCGTCCAGAGTACCGTCAATAGACAATCACTTGTTAAAGAGGGAAAATCATATGCAAGCAATTTTTATGGTTCTGAGAATCATGATTCTTCAAAAATAGAGAATGAAATAAAAATATCATTAAAAAATTTTTGAAAGTACGAAATTTTATATTTAATCCAGAAAAACATACGCTTGAGCAAAAGATCGAAAATTTTTTTCGAAATTTTAATGCTCTTTCAAAAGAAAGATTAAAAAGTGAGTGAATTTTACTTCTTAAAGAAGTTCAGGCTAAATATGGACCGTAATTTTAAAAATTTCCTCAAAACATCCTTGGTTGACACCAGTAGAGCTTTTAGAACGTATTATTCAGGAAAAAATGGATACTTTAGTACGAGACTTATTATTTATTAAAACAAATCACGTTACAATTAGTGTGTAGGGATAAATTTTAAAAAATTATTGTGTAGAACCTGCGAAAGATATTATTTTAAAATAAGAGAGTTATATATATATATCAGAGTGATAAAACATTTTCAAACCAAGGATTGGCGGTGATAAACATGCGACCAGCTTGTCACCCTTCTACATGTCCAACACAACGAATCTGGGTTTATTTTATATAACAAATGATTTAAAAATGTGTGCCGCTCTTGCGACCAGCTTTCCGCTGTTCAACAAGAGCTGCACATAGAACAACAACGACAACAACACACCGACAAGGCGAGCGACCAGCTTGACGATGTTCAGCTTACCGAGCCAATGCATTGCCGCTAGAGCCAAACCTTACTTTACCTAGTCCCAAGGAGCGTCGCACAACAAATGATGCGATAATATGTTTGATCACTCTTATATATTGTCAAAGCTTTCAGGCGTTAAGCTTACGCCAGTGAAGTGAAGTTGGTTCTTTTTAAGTTAAAGCTTTCTGAGAATAAATGTGAAGTTAGTGGCAATGGTTCAATAAATAAATTTGATTTGATTAGTAGATTCTGCTACAGATTAATAGATGGCACTGCTACAGACTCCCCCTTTGGCGTGCGGGTGTCGCCCCTTCGCTAGCACGACAACACCTTAAGAAACTTCTTTCGTGGTCGGCCTCGTCTCTTTATGGGATGCACTGGAACAGGAGTATCATCTTTATTGGAACCTCTGTATGGGGTGAGTGCTGACGCATGATAAGATCCCAATGGTGTGTCCAAATCGTCAGGAGACGCGATTTCATACATTGTTGACCCAACCTTTCTTATGATGACATACGGCCCATCTCGCTTTGGTACGAATTTGGAAGTTACGCCCTTTGATCCTTGTGATCCAGCCCTTGGATCTCGGAATCATTCACAGCTTCAAGTCATATTACAGACGAAATATTGTCAGAAGACAGCTCGCTGCTGTAGAATGCGGAAAAACCGTGACTGAGTTCACGAAATCAATAGATTTGTTCAAAGCTTTGCACATAATAAAGCACAGTTGGTGGTTGGTTCAGCCACTATGCATACAAAATTGCTTCAAGAAGGAAAAAGTTCGCATTTTTATAATGAAGTTAACACGCAGAAATTAAATATTTGTGTGCATTTATTTTAGGCAGGACTTTTACCAAATGGCGCAGAGAGTAGAGACCCATCTATGTAGGAAAACACCGAAGATGTCTTTTATGTTGATGAAAGCTTTAACGCAACATACCGGGACTTCATTGATTGCGACGTCAACGAACAATGCTATGGACAATTAACAGACCAAGAAATAGCAGAGAGCGTTCTAACAGATTTATCCTCAGATGAGGAGGAGGAGGAAGTCTCACATAAGCCCATTCCAGCGAAGGAACTGCTGTCAGCAGTTGAACTTCTTCAGCAAAATTTTCTATCCGAAAATTCATTTTCGAACGAATTAGAGCATATGCGGGCTCATATTGTCTCTAGAAAGATATAACGTGCAAAACAAACAACAATAACGAGCTTCTTTGAAAAAAAATTAAATGGGTAACATTCATTTATATACGAGCTGTGAATAAATATGTACATAAGTTACGAGCTGGGAATATATTTATTTATATATAAATGCGTGTTTTTTTATTGTTGTGGGTTTCTTTAACCAAATAGTAACTCCATTCTGAGTTCTTAATCGAAAATATGGCTAGTATGCACAGAGTCACTTCCCGTGTTTCAATGCCCTTGACAGTTTTCAAGTTGAAAGACCTGGCCAATTAGTACCTTGTACCTTGGCCAAACTGCATATTGGGCTTGGGACATTTAGTTCCAAAGCCATTCGATATCAGAAATTGGAATTATATGGGCGGTGATTCGCCTCCTTCCTAAGAGCTCGCTCAATTTTTCCAGTCGAAGACCACGACTAAATAACAAGTTCGTACCGAGTTTCATCGATGTGTGGATTATTGTACTATACCGTAAATTTGGCCTGCTAAAGAAGTACCAGGCCCCTCGTCAAACGCCCACGAAATGTCACCAGTTTAACGGCACTTGTAAATTGAGGTCGAATACCGAATTCCAGGACTATACCTATAACTGTAACTCCAAAGCTAATCGATATCGCAAATTTCGTTTATATCGGTGGTTTATCTTTTTGCAATTTTTTTTCAGGCTTATTGAATACAGAAAAATGAAGTGCTTAATTGTAAGATTTTTTTTTGTCAAAAGTAGCCGCTTTGTAGCCAAAAAACGGCAGTGTTTTTTAGTGAAAATCGAACCATTTATGCATTTCAAAAAAGCATATTATTTCAAGTCCATGGATAAAACATTAGTTTGTATTATTATTTAATTAAATCCATTTACATTTTTTGTTTCAGATGATTCAGTTCACCACAATTTTTGTCGTAAGAAACTGCAATATTTTTACTTTTAGATGATTTATTGATCGTTTAAGAAAATTTAATTACTTTAAATTTAAAAAATTTAAACCCTTAAATTACAGAAACAGTTTCATCGATTGGACCTACTAAGATCATTCTAAATTAGGGAATATAAATTAATTTTTATATTTATAAAATATGTTTGGTGGTGAGAACTTAAAATTTCTCCAGTTAAAAATACTTAATCGTGGCATCAAAATTTTATAACATTTTCAGACTTGGTTTACAAAAAGCTAGAAACTAAAGCACAAAAGCGTGACATTAGAAAAATAAAAAAAAAACTAGATAATTGCAAAAAAAAAATGTTCAACAAAAAATTACTGTTTCAATTTATGACATGAATTAAAATATTTTTTGAACTTTTTTCGTCACTTTGTTTCGAGTTTTACAGCTCTATGATATACTTATGCTTCTATCACGCCTCAAACTATGTCATAAATTTATGCTCTCAAATAAAATATTATTTATGCGTGCTTATGTTCAAATATAAATCCACTTCGAGTATAAAAACGCTTAAAAAACAGACAGCAGGATAAAAAAGCGATTTAAGCGATGGTGAAGCCACAATCTTACAGCCAAAGTAAGTCCTGTCCAGTTTTTATTTATTATTCAATACAATCATAAGTTCTTCTTATATACATTCCTACCTAAATAAATAAAGTGGGGGCAGGCACCTAAAGCTGATGTTAAATTTGTTTGTCTTGTTGTTTGTTTTGTTTTTGCGTTTTTTGTCTTTTTTCTTTATTGTGTTTACCAAAACTTAAGCATACTTTTAGACTCTAAATATATTGGCCACAAAGCCTTAGCAGCAAGTCAGCAACTAATCCGTATTCTCTGCAGACGTGGACATGACAGTGAAATTTATACCTTTCCCAGCTACTTTGCTGCATCGTGCCATCTCGCTCTCCTACGCACAGTTTATTACAGCTTTCTGTCTCTTGGTGCAGATAACTTATTTATCACCCTGGTTTTTTGGCAGTCTTTTCGTTTTTTTTTTTTGTTGCAGTAAAGCAAGTTGTTGATATTTTTCTTCTTATCATGGTTGAGCAAATAATGCCACATTAAGCATGATTTGCTTGCTTTATTTTGTTTTTGTTGCTGTCGCTTAGCAGCTAGCATTTACTTTGAAGTGGCTGTTTAGGCGCATTATATGAAATATTCTTCACTTTTTGCAATTTTTCCAAACAAAAGTTGTTTTTCCTCTTATTTTTTATATATATATATTTTTTTTTTTTTGTCTACGCAAACGTCATAATTGCCAATCTTCAGAATTTCCATTTGATTAACTTTCATTCATCCATTTATGTCTTTGCTGCTGCGTGCCTATAATTCAAGAGGAGGTCACTGACCGTATCATTATACTAGCTAATGGCTCAAATGATATTGCATAAAAACTAAGTAATTTCTTGGTAATCACCACGCTCATCATTAATTTGTTAGTCCAGCATAAATTGATTAACAGGCAATTTATTTAATTTTGTCGAATTGAAGCTATATTTTTCCATGTGTATGCCTAAAACTAAGTAAAGCTAGTTGAACATAAAAAATAAGTTTTAGCTTGCCATTTTCTTTATAGTAACAGTTTAAAAAGGCTTTTACTTATCCTCAATTACAATTCTTAAAATTCTTAAGAACGCTTGCAATATTGTTGCTTAAAATTTCCCGGATTTGACTTGTCATAAGGTGATGTTTTTTTATGAAAACATAAATTGTGTTGGGGGATTTTTTTTTTTCTTTCGTGTGTGTCGCACTGAATGACGCCTAAAAGCACACTCAAACTTCGTGTTGATCACAGCTGGCAGTAAGCAAAATTTTAGACAAAGTATTTTGTTATTAATTTATGCTAACAGTGTTTCGCAAATAAAGTGTGAGCAACACATACAGCTTGACTCAGCTGAGACTGATTGCTGTCAAACATGAATTATTAAATTTTATTTAAATATATGCTTGAATTTAAATTTTAAATGTTTGAAAAATTTTAACTCTGAGGCAGCTTACTGTTATGTGTGGAAGAGGCAATCAAACAATGTGGTAACTGGTAAAGGCTTATTAAATAATATATAACTTATAACTAAGAAGAGTACTCAACGGTCTGATAGTAATGATAACGGACCATAACGAAAGAGTTAAACTCAACATAAATACAATAAGAGGTGGAAATATAATTTAATGCATTCATACACCCACGGAAAAAAAATCGTATAACCAGTGAAACGCACTTTGCAACAAAGACTTTTATTGGTTAGATTGTGCCCAATAACAAAACATCGATACGGCAAAGACACAAAGAATGTTAGATTTCTAAGAACAATATATTTTTAATCTAAAACTTAAATTCTTGTGGCAAAGACGTAAGTCTCTAAAAAGCATGGAAAAGTCGTAAGAGTAAAGAAAATGTACTTTGGCACAAAGACTTTTGTTCGTTACTGCAAAGACGCAGAATTTTATATGCTTTATTCATGGCTTGAACATGGCTTCATGAAATTAATGGCTTCTCTCGGCTTATCTTTGCTGCTTGCGTTTATTATAACAAGAACATTAAATTAAATTAAAAACCTTACC
This sequence comes from Coremacera marginata, assembly GCA_914767935.1. Classification (NCBI taxonomy): domain Eukaryota; kingdom Metazoa; phylum Arthropoda; class Insecta; order Diptera; family Sciomyzidae; genus Coremacera; species Coremacera marginata. Next base: position 74,939,575 of record OU612043.1, read on the forward strand.
TTCGCCTGCCGTGAAGATTTGAACCCACACCCACCGATACCACCGATTGAGAAGTTACTACAGTACGCATCGAGCCAAACTCCTTCGTTACGCAGAGTGATTGATTCAATATTAATTACAACTGAAGCTATGCTGCAGCATAACACAATAATCTATTAATAGATTTTTGTTGTATAGCTATCAACAGAATACTGTGGCATTCTGTATCTGTTAATACAGCATCTGTTAACATAGCTGCAGTTATGTCAGCAAACAGTAGCAAGGCTGTTTGGATCAGTGGGTAGAGCGATGGACTGGCACCAAAAATTCCAAGTTCAATTCCGCACGGTGGGCAAAGAAATATTTTATTTCTTTTTTTCTTTTCTTTTTGTTGACATAATGTAATAAAACTTACTGATTTGAATATTAACGTGTTTTTTTACAATTACAATTCAATGTTGGCACTAGCAAGCGATTTTCTTATTCTTCGCATACAAATATGGTTTTAAAGAAAACAAAATTTAAAGTAACAAACTTTGTCTTTGAAACAATGAAGCTTTCTCTCAAAAAAACAAAGAAAAGTTGCTGATTTTTTATACTTATTTCAATTCCTTGTCAACAAAGAACTAAATCGTTATAGTAAATATTTTATCTTCACTGCAAAGATTTCATTGATTTAGCTTCAAACTTTAGTCTTTTGTTTCGATGATGCAGCACTTGCATAGTTACAGGATAAATCATTTATAAATCAGGATAAGCAACTATCTTTTCATTGTGGTAAAGATGTGGTTCAATTTTCTCGGTGTATAGTCGTGTTCATTCTGTACAAAGAAACTAGTAAGGAATGGAACTTCGACAGGGTAACGAAGCTAAAATACTCCCCCGCGGCCGCATTGAAGTTTATTCGAAGTCTTTAGCCATCTATAAAATGTTTATGTAGAATCTGCAAAAATATTTGTGTCATACGCTTAATTTTATTTTACCCTTAGCTGTCACATAGAATAATTTGTGGACTACTCATTAGGCAAAAGAATATATGTTCAAAATTTGATTGATATGTGCAAATTCATAGAAACAGTGTACAATAATTTCGTTTAAAACTAAAATATCACGCCTTCTGTTCAATTCCGCCCAATTTTCTAGACTACTGACTGCTCATTCTTCCAAAGAACATGTGAGGAAAATTTGGAAGAAGTCGGACAAAGGCTATAGAAGAAGTTCGATTAAAATTAAAGCGGCACGACTCTTGTTCAATCCCACACACTTTTGTAGGCTTAAAACTTCTCAATATTATGAAGAATATATGTGCGAAATTTGGTTGTAATCGGAGAACAGTGTAGATGGAAATGGATTAAAAGTAAAGTTTCACACCCCCTGTCTAGTACTGCCCACTTTTATAAACTAACAACTTATCCTTACGCCAAACAATATGTGTGCAAAATTTCATTAAAGTCGGCGTGGAGGTGGTTCGATTAGAATTTAATTGACACGCCCCTTGTCCAATCCCACCCACTTTTTGTGTGGTTGAAATCGGACAAATGGTGTAGATGGATCTAGTTTAAAGATAAAGTGCCATGCCCCCTCTCTAGTTCCACCCAATTTTATAAGCTTAAGATTGCTCAAATTACCATCGATTATGTGGGAAAAATTTGGTTTGAAGACACACGGTGTAACTGAAGTTCGATTGAAAGTAAAATGCCTCACCCACTTTTCTAATGTAAAGGCTCCATATTATATCGAAGATTATATGAATGGTTAGGATAAACGATGTGGGCGCAATTTGGGCATATACAGACCCGATGCCATTCAGTTTTATACATTTACGAAAGTTTTTCTGTTTTGATGATGTCATTTTGTTTGGGGGTTGGCGTGGCTTTAATCCAATTTTGCCAAATACGTAGGGTGCCTTTTATATTTCGGGATTTGGCAACCCTGGTGTTGCAATCTGTCAACTGAAAGCTCTATCGCAAAGTTTGACATTTGTTGGCTTATACGTACTCAGAACGTTTTGACATACGAGCGCTATTTGTGTTGTTTATAGTAACTTAAAAGATTCATCTCGGTCTAAAAATGGAATTAAATCGTGAACATTTTCGTGCGATTATTTTTTACAACTTTCGACGTGAATTAACACAGCAACAGTGCATGAATGAACTTAATTCAATTTTTGGCGATGAAGCTCCATCAAGGACCAGTGTTTATCGATGGTATGGTGAATTCAATCGTGGTCGTAGTTCACTTCAAGACGAATTTCGTGAAGGTCGTCCGAAATCAGCTGTTGTTCCGAAAACCATTGATGCTGTGCGCGAACTGATATTGCAAGATCGTCATGTTACCTATCGTGAGATTGAGGCAACCTTAGGCATAAATGGGACCAGCATACATTCAATATTGCATAAACATTTGACTGTCAAAAAAATTTGTTCGCGTTGGATCCCACACAATTTGTCAATCGCTCAAAAAAAGGCTCGTGTCGATTGGTCGAAGGAAATGCTCAAAAAATACGATCGCGGTGCTTCGAAACACGTCTATGACATCGTGACAGGTGATGAATCGTGGATTTACGCGTATGAGCCCGAAAGTAAACAGCAGTCGACTGTATGGGTGTTTCAAGATGAGCCAAATCCAACAAAAGTTGTTCGCGCACGAAGCACTTCCAAGCAAATGGTCGCCTGTTTTTTCGGAAAATATGGACATGTCGCAACCGTACCACTAGAACAACGCAGAACAGTCAACTCTGAGTGGTACACAACCATTTGTTTGCCAGTTGTCTTCCAAGAAATCAGGAAAACCAACCGCCGAAGACGGATCACTCTTCACCACGACAATGCGAGCTCTCACACATCGGCTCAAACAACTGCATTTTTTAGCACCCAAAACATCGATTTGATGGGTCATCCGCCGTATAGTCCTGACTTGGCACCGAATGACTTCTTTTTATTCCCAACCGTGAAGAATAAACTGCGTGGACAACGATTTGCGACGCCCGAAGAAGCGGTTGCGGCATTCAGAATGCATGTTTTGGAGATACGTCAATCAGAGTGGCAAAAGTGCTTCGACAATTGGTTCAAACGCATGCAAAAGTGTATAGATCTTAATGGAGAATATTTTGAAAAACAACAAAGTGATTTTCGATGATTAATATTTGTTTTTGTTCTCTAATCCCGAAATATAAAAGGCACCCCTCGTATCATATGGATATTTCATGTTATATATCAAAGCTTATGTGCGAAATTTGAAGATATTTCTTTAATTTTTGTGGATTTTAAAGAGATTTTACGTTTAGAATAAAGCCATTTTGTCAAATAGCATAGAGATGGTTTATATTATCACATATGATATGAAAGCCTATGTGCAAAATTTCAAGGCATTTCATTAGTTTTTGTGGATTTTTAAGAGATTTATAAGAGAGGTAGGCGTGGTTTTCATCCGATTTGGTTCGTTCTTGAACTTAATCTTCATTTTTAAAAAAGAAGCTTATATTCTAAATTTCATGACGATAACTTCAAAATTACGGCTGTAATCGTGATCACACACGGACAGACAGACGGACACTTGGAAATCGACTCAGGAAGTGATGCTGATCAAAAATGTATACACTTTTCTATACCTGCCACGCCTACTTATTAGCGTTACATACGGAATGACAAAGTTAATATACCCCTTACGCAGTACGCGTTGGGGTATAAATATACCGCCTAACAACTCCAGATATCAGCATTTTCAAGTCTGGGTTCATTTCTAATTTCTGACTTCTTGCGGCCCTAATTTCATCATGAAAAATTACTCCAAGAAAAATAAAATTTGGTCCCAAAAAATTAAATATCAACCCAAATTGTTTCGTTGTTGCTTCTTGTATAATTTTTGGAGTTTTTTCACTTAATTTTTTTTTTTGGAGCCATACCTTATTGGGGTGCAATTGTATGTCACCCCACGATATAATTACAAATTACTAAAAGATGTTTTCTTAGGAAGGTACAAATTTAAATTGAAATAAAAAACTGCGATAACATTATTTAAGACTGAAAATTGTATTCATTAGAAAAAGAATTTTTGCCATTAGAGTTTAGGTATGATATCTGGCTCGTCTGACTCTGCTGTAGCGCATTCTGGAAGCCAAATTTTCGAGCACTTTTTTAAGTAATGGGGACGGTATTTCGGCAATTGTTGTCTTCGAATTCGTCAAAAGTTGCTGATTTGTACAGATAAACCAACGACCCCATGTAATCTTAGAGAAAAAAGTCAAAATGCGTTAAAATGCACAATCTTGTTGCCCAATTGACTAGTACAAATCGAAACTAGTAGGGAATGGAGCTTCGACCCCCCGCGACCGTAGTGAAGTATATTCGAAGCCGGTAGCCAAGACTAGTATTACCAGATTTGTTTTCTAATAAAACGTGGCAAAAGTACAATTTTTATGGGAAAAAGGGGTTTTTTAAATATTTAACTGGACATTTGAAAAAGGGTTATGTTATTAAATACAAATTATTAAGTAAAAAATATTTGACAAGGATGAAGGAGTTTTAAATTCAAGTCAATTAAGTTCACCATCCCATATATTCACCATACTAAATTCAGTCACCTTATATATATAAAAAAAAAACACGTTTTTATGAAGTCGAAATTTGAAAGCATTTTCCTTTAAATTCCATTGCTTTTTATTTCTCAAAACCACTTAAATGTTTAAATTTAAATGTTTAACGAATAAAATAGTATTTTAAAATGTAATTTAAAGAATATGGTGAATTTAAAGAAAATAAATTTGCATGAAGATAAATTGTCATCCGAAGTAGTGTACGAAGTGTGAAACGTATACCTAGAGAAAGCTCTTTTTAACAGACTTCAAAAAGGAGGAGGTTCTCAAGTTCGTCGGTTTCTCTGTTTTTTTTTTTTTTTTTTTTTTTTTTTTAAATGTATGTACATTGATAACTCCTAAACCATTTGCCTGATTGCCATAATTTTTGGGGAACAGATAGATATGATAAGCATGGAGGTGCCCGTAAAAAAGTGGGCGGTATTCGATAAATGGGCGTGGCAATAATAGATCTCGCAATAATAAATACAAGTGTATCTCGAATAATATTCACACTAGGGTACTGCAATTTAGTGTAGAGGTAGGCACAATTATTATAAATAACGGGCAAGAAAATGGGCGTAATTTGACAAATGGGCGTGGCAATATTAGAAAAACAGTGTATCTTGAATAATTTTGAGACTAGAGCACTGCAATTTAGTATAGGGGTAGGCATTATTATTACAAATTATGGTCAATAAAGTGGGCGTTATTCGACAAATGGGCGTGTGAATATTATAAAAACACTGTATCTCAAATAATATGGACACTAGGGTACTGAAATTTAGTGTAGGGGTAGACACAGTTGATACAAAATACGGGCAAGAAAATGGGCATTATTTGGCAAATGGGCGTGGCAATATTAGAAAAAGAGTATATCTCTAATAATATTGTTACTATGGTACTGCAATTTAGTATAAGGGTAGGCAGTACTATTAAATATTATGGCCAATGAAGTGGGTGTTATTCGACAAATGGGCGTGGCAATATTAGAAAAACACTGTATCTCGAATAATATGGACACTAGGGTATTGAAATTTAGTGTAGTGGTATGCACAATAATTACAAATTTCCGTCAAGAAAATGGGCGTTATTTGAGAAATAGGCGTGGCAATATTAGAAAAAGAGTATATCTCAAATAATATTGATACTATGGTACTGCAATTTGTTATAGGGGTAGGCATTATAAGTAAAAATTAAGGTGAAGAAAGTGGGCGGATTTCGACTACTGGGCGTGGCAATATTAGAAAAACAGTGTATCTTGAATAATATTAACACTAGGGCACTGAAATTTATTGTAGTACAGGGGTGGGCAGAATTATTAAAAATTATGGTCAATAAAGTATGCGTTATTGGATAAATGGGCGTGGCAATACTAGATAAACACTATCGCAGTTAATATTGACTCTGGGGTACTGAAATAAAGTACAGGGGTAGGCACAATTATTGGAAATAATGCTCAAGAAAGTGGGCGCTTATATAACAAAGGGCGTGGAAATATTAGAAAAACACTATATCTCGAATAATATTGACACTAGGGTTATAAGACTCGTTACAAGAATGGGTATAATAATTTCAAAACATGTGACATCTTATTTAAATTTAAGAGGCAGATATTTGAAATAACCAACAAACTTTCAGAATTTAATAGAACAAATTTTTTCGGAACAATTTTACTAATGTTGTTTATACTCTTTTTTCGAAAATTTATCATATTCTCTGAAAAGGAAGAAATAAAAATTTTTAAAAAAAAAAAACAACCGACTACAAAATCACTACAAAGTAAAAAATAATTTTAATAATACTTTTCCTTTTAATTTCTTGGTCATTTGATAAATTATTTAAACATATTATTATATATGAAATCTTATTATCTTAATTTTTTTTCTTATTTGTTTTATTATCATAAATATATTAATTTCTTGATGAATACAAATGCTTTCAAGTTGGCGCTTCTGATTAACAGTCTGATTATATTAGCGCCGACCTTAAAAAAATATTCAGTTACTTAGAATGAATGTCCCTATAGCCCCTACCTCGGAAACAAAAATCGAAATTTTTTTAGGGGGGGAGCCGCCACTTTGAAAATGAAAAATCGAATTTCGACCTTTTTTTTTTGTAGTCTAGTGTAGAAAAAAAATAGTAAACATTATTTTTCGGCAAGTTTGAGGTAGGGGCTATAGCGGCGTAAATTCTGCGTCGTTTCATGCCTCATATATCAAAATCGGTCAAAAACTGTTTGAGTTATCGTGCGCAAAGTTTTGAAAAACATGGTTTCGAGAAAAACGCGTTTAAAGTTTTGACTTCAATTTTGAGGCACACAAATGACATTAACACATATTTTTTTAATACAATACTTACGAATATTAATCGGCAATTCCAGCCCCATAAAGTGTGCCTTCCTCCATCTCATAAAACGAGTTTTCCATGGCTTTTTGGGCTCTGCGGGCTGTGCGACCCTCTTTCGATGATGCGTACGTTTTTAGCTCTGAGCGTTGAAGTCGTTTTCCGTCGCGAGATTCAGCATACATCTCGGCTTGTGGGCCGATGACAATACCCATTGTTGACATTATTTTTAAAATACTTGTGAAGCCTTCGTTGAAAATGCAGGTTGCCAGAAAATTTGCGATTTCGACTGTGGTAGCACCACAGTGGATATGTTTCGGCGCAAAGGTCCACAAAAGCGAGTTGAACGATTCGTTACAATTTTGCGATTCACCTCCAGTGCATCGGTTGAGTAGATCGTCGGATGATAACGCTTCGTAAATGGGCTTCATTACTTGCAGAACCTTTCCATCAAGTGGGCGTACGTGTGGTGAAATGAGGCTAATGAGCCTTCTGCTGCTGACTTTTGATAGGCGCACCAGCTGGACTCACCAGGTGGGCAATACATATGTTGTGGATTACTATCACTTGAACTTTTGTGATAATATGTTGACCATATTTCTTTTCTCATGTTTTCCACAGAGTCCTTATTACGTCGAATAGCAAGTCCATAGTAAGTAGTCAGCTCGCTTATGACTTTGTCTGTCAGTTTGCCAGTGCCTTTTCCACCGATGACTTTGTTTTATTTTTTGGCCTTGCGCAGCCGTGTGCCCATGCGTTTTTGCACGTGAGCGATGCACTCCTTTTTTGTGACAACGGGGTCGCCGTTATACGGATCAAGGTCTATAATGGCCTTGAAGGTTTTGCTGTCGCCATCGCCAATATATTTTTCATATTTTATGCCATATTTTTCGATCGATGAGGCAAACATTTCCTTCACGGCATCTACCTCCATCTTGCCCGCACTCCCACTGTGGTTGTTTGTGCATGTTTTCTGGTGCGATTCGTACCATTCTTCGAAGTCTGCAGAGTCATTTTTTTTCCCCCACATTTTGCATGCCTGGCAAAGGCTTGATTTGACAACGGAGTCAACCACTTTTTTGGTATGTTTACCGACGAGCGTAGTGACACCAAAAAGAGACGAGAATCCCCGTTTTTTCCAGGTGCCATCCCCTGAAACGGTCAGCAATGAGGAGTCACAGTCAGGATTTTTTTCTTTCTGCTGTTCCTGCTCTTCTTTAACCGCATTCAACAGGCACTGCTTGTAAACTGCTTTAGCAGACAAATGCATGTTTTTCAAGGTGCCATAGTACGCATCAAGGCACAATCCTTGGCATATGTCCATTAATCCGCAGAACATATTAAGACCTTCTCTCCCTATTCCAAGCAATCTCATGGCAAATATCAACCGGCGATTTACAACAAAAGATTTACCGACCACCGGCGAAGAATTAATATACTGTGTAGCTTTACATTGGCACTGCAGACTCACTTTGAAGCCGACTCCACGCATACATGTTTTTCCAAATCGAATTTTTTGTTTACATTGGGCGCAGATAACCAGAGCAGCAAGCGTTTGGAAAAATGAAAAAAATTCCAAGAAACAGAACTGGAGGTTGTTTTCGATGATGACTTCATTGTCTTGCGTTTTCTTCAATTTTTTGGCCGATGTGCTGGCAAAGTCGGTGTCCTCTACTTGGGAGTGCTGGTTTCCACGGAAATGCCTCTTTTTTGTTAGATACGCGTACTTACGCGGCGCGTTTGGGTGGCTTTTTTTATCCATAGCAAAAAAAAAAAACACAAAACGATTTTTCTTTTATTTTACAACAGCAGTTATCGCGCACGCGTAGCTTTCAGCGTTCGAAAATAAACTGAATCTCGTTCGTTTGCTTCTTTCATGTGAACACCTGGGCTCAAAATCATTTCAACCCCTAAATCAAAACATGCATGTATACATACTGCATGTAATACATACTGTGTGTGTATATTTTGTAATATCAATACATATTTTGGAAGAATTCCACAGAATTTTCGACTAATGACTGCAGGCAAATAAACAACTTTGCTGATGCGTTATTTTGACGAAAACATACCTACACAAAAATGCCTGTATCTCCTAAACTATTTCGAATTTTGAAAAATCCTTTAGGGAAAATGTTTTTGAGTATCTGAGCAATAGAAATATGAAAAAAAAAAATCGAAAAAAAAGGAAAAATTCGGATTACCAGAGGACCCCCTTAAGTGATTAAACGATCACTTGAGACGTTTATTTGTGGCCACACATGTTGGCACGGTGACACACCGACGTTCCGTCCGTTTGACTCATACATGCGACTCGCGATCGTCACTCCGACTCTGCGCTATGCTATGACGAATAGTATAGAATTTGATTTATTAAAAAAAAAAAAACACTCAAGCAAAGCTACTGTTTCAAAGAAAAGGTGAAAGTAGTACAATGCCTTACTTTTGAATGAATTTGATAAATCTGAAAAATGAAAAAACAAACATGGGTTTTCCACAAACTGAAATTTTATTTAAGGAGAATGTATTTGTGGGAAGGACAAAATTTTTTCAATAATTTATTTTTTTCGACAACTACAAATTATACAAATATTGTCACTATTTTTCTAAAGTACATATCAAGATATACATGTGGATACCATTTCAAAAATCAAAGGCAATTCAAATTTTTGAAAATGTGGGACATTCTTGCCCCGGCGGGGCGGGACGTTGAAATTAAGTACAAAATACGGGACGTCCCGTTAAATACGGGACATCTGGCAATACTAGCCACGACAGACACGTTGACATTAAGTTTTATATATTATTATACAAGCACTTTTACCGAAAATTTACAAATTTTCAAACAACATTCGTATATTTCACATAACATATTACAGATTTTACAAACGTGCATTCGTAGAATGTACAAAGTGTATGAATTCAAAAATTTTTGTTTTTTTTTAAAACACTACAAATGTTTGTACTATGTACGAACCATTTATACATTCTACAAATAGTCTACGTTCGTATTTCTACAAAAATTTTATTCTAATTTTTATCCTCATTTTTTTGTACTGTGTGTACTGTGGTCCAAACACTGATTGGACCTTATCAGTGTGGTTTTCGACCTGCAAAATCCACCATAGACCAGATTTTCACGCTACGACAAATCCTGGAAAAAACCCACGAAAACCGAATTGACACACATCATCTATTTGTCGATTATAAAGCTGCGTTCGATAGCCCGAAAAGGAATTGCCTATTCGCAACAGTGTTTAAGTTCGGTATGCCTGCAAAGTTGGTAAGACTTTGCAGGATGACGTTGAGCAACACATGCAGCTCCGTCAAGGTAGGAAATCACCTCCGCGAAACCTTCAATACCGAAACAGGTTTCAGGCATGGCGATCCACTGTCTTGCGATCTCATTAACTTCATTATAGAGGTGATCGTACGAAAGACCGATGTGCATCGTAATGGCACCATTTTCTACAAAGGTGTCCAGCTCCTTGCGTACGCTGATGACATTGACAGTGTTAGCAGAACCAAGAGAGATGTTACCACTGCTTTTAATGCTATCGAAAAGAAATCAGCCAAAGTGGGTTTGACGATAAACGAGGGTTAAACAAAGTATATGCTGTCTACGAACAGGGGAGCGCGGCGTCTAAGCTCCCACGTTTCATCCGGCAGCTATACTTTTGAAGTTGCCAAGGAGTTCATATAACTTGGCACCACCATTAACAACAACAACGATGTCAGCCCGGAGATAAAGTGAAGAACAACAATTGCTAATAGGTGCTACTACGGGCTCAGTAAGCAACTAAGTTCCAGAGCCTTCCTTCGATTGACAAAAATAAACTATATGGCTCTGAGGCATGGATAGTTTTGTTTTGTGTTCGAAAGAAAAGTTCTTCACAAAATCTTCGGTCCTGTTCGAGTCTGTATAAGCTCTACAAAGACATTGACGTAGTTCAGCGTATAGCTGTTCAGCGACTACGCTGGCTGGGTCATGTCCATGGTATGGACGACGAAGCTCCAGCGAAAAAAGTGCTCGAGGCGAGGGTCGTTGGTCAACGACGACGAGGGAGGCCATGCCTCCGATAGATGGACCAGGCCGAGGACGCCCTAACCGCACTTTGTGTATCCAATTGGAGAAGGCGCGCACAAAGCAGGGCGCCTGGCGAGAGTCGATGAGGTCGGCCGAAACCCGAAACCAAAAATTGACGACTTCACAAGAAACACTGGTAAAATGGTGACTTCACTTGTTTAGAACTCACATGGTGTGCAAAAAGTGAGCCTCTTAGTGCTGCTCAAAAGCAAAGTTAAAAAAATCCATATTTACTTGTGCCATACAAACATGGTCAAGGCCATATCACACATTTTCCAACAACTCTAAAAGCATTTCTTTAATTGTCTGAGACTTCAAAATAAAAAAGATGCATTATTTAGTTCTTTTTTTTATAGCGAACATGACATTTTTAATTTAGATTATAAAAAATATGGTTTCTTCAGAAAAAAACTGCCAACGCGGGCAACAGGATTCAACTTTTATTAAAGCTTTGTGATGTTTAAAAATATTCTAAGAACTAAGAGTTCATGAATACAAGCAAGGAAACCCAAATTTTATAATTTGCCATATAAAGAAAGCACACTTTAGCGAAAAAAAAAAAAAAAAATTAAACAGAATCAACTTGAAGCACTTCAATAAAATTCAGAATATATTAAAATAATCACAGCAATTAAAACGCACTTTAAATAGATTCCTTTGTAAGATAGTATCTTGACAAAAGATAACTTTCTAGGAAATTAGTAAAATGAAATCACCAAAGCACTGACCACATCTTAAATAAAGAGATTGTATAATTAAAACTAAGGCATCAATATGAAACAAACATCGCTGTATTGAATAAAATTGATTGATGTAAATTTATTTAGCCCAGAAAGTAAATAAGAGCAGCATGGTACAAGATGAAGGCACTTGGCATCTGTAGTGATTTATAAAATAAACAACAGCGTAACTGTGAAGTAGTCTTATTATTGGCAATATTATGAGAACAAAGCAGCTGCTATTTTTGGGAATAGTACTAACATTTTAGGATTTTTTAAACCATATCAATTTACTAATTGAATCAAATTTTATTCAGATCAAGGAAGCACTTCAAATTATGTGTGAACAAAGCATAGAAGAACTTGTATCGACATAAAGTGCACCCTCAAGAAACAATTAATTGAAATTCTCAAATAAATTGAGGCATTGTCTTAAGTAAATTTCTTTAATTTATGGTCCAATGAAATGCTAGCGACTGCAGCAAACCAAAAAATAGCCACTTGTTACAGATACCCAGAGGTGAACAATATGGCCATAAGAGTATCGTTATTAAATTCAAACCTTTTATCTTCTATATATATCGGTGTATGCATAAGTTTATTCTGGTTTGACTAAGAGATGGCGCCAGCAAAAAGTACGCAGCGTATTAATTTGACACACGTAATTTTTTTCATCTGACATTTCTCTACAAACATACACAAGTTGAGTCCGCAAAAAACTAGCGCCTGTGATTTATCGTTCAGTGGTCATGTCGAGCTTTGTACCTAAAAAGGAACATGCGGCACTTTCTTATTTAATCAAAAGAAAAATTCTGTTAAAAGTCATAGTTTGCTGGTAAAAAAAAATGATGAAAACACGCTTCATCGATTAGACCATGTGAGGCATGGTTTCGATAATTTAAAAGTGGTGATTTCAATGTGATAGACAGTGAGCGCTCTGATAGACCACAGAAATTCGAGGACGAGCAATTTCAGGAGTTAATGGATGATGACCAGGGCCGGCCCTAGGGTCGAGCCAGTAAGGCCACGGCTCGGGGCGAACGGCAGATTGGGGCACCATCAAAAGGGTGATCTAATACGAGATCCATTTTTCAACTGGGTTGCTTTGACAGCTGTTATGTGTCAAATGGCTTGTCCATATGACGTTTGTGTTCAGTATTTAATACGACTCAATCATGAATAGACCTACTCCTGAACAACGTTTATTAATTGTGGAAACTTACAACCAAAATCAGTCACAATCAAGAAACAATTGCTTTATTGAGTGAAACGTGCGCTAAAAATATCATCTCAAGAAATGGTCCTGTTAATTGGCCACCAAGATCATGTGATTTGACGCCAATAGATTACTTTCTTTGGGGATATATTAAATCACTTGTTTATGTTTACAAATCCGAAGTATTGACGCTTTGGAAACCAACAATCTCTAACAATGGTATTCAAAGAATACCGGGTGATATGCTCGAAAGATTTGTCGAAAATCGGACCTACAGAATGGACCCTTTAAGAGTTAGTCGTGGGCATCATTTGAAGGAAATAATTTTTAAGCATTGAGTTGTAGGAACCGAACTATCATTCCAAATAAAGATTTGCATCAATACATTGATTTTTATGTATCTTATTTAGAAAACAAAGTAGGAAGCTCTTATTGGATCTCTTATTGGATTTAGTTATAAAAAAATTATACAAAACCATCACAAGATATAAAGTTAAATAGTAATGTTAAATAGTTAAATAAAGTTCAATAGTAAATGAAATCATGGTATGTCATAAAAAAAATTGTATTTATTTAAAATTAGAAGTATTTAGAAGTATTAGTATTAGAAGCATATACCGTTGGTAGTTATATCAACCAAAAATATTATTGTATTAAAAATATATTAAAAAAAAGAATTGTACTTTTAAAGAATTTCAAAAACTAAACATTTAATATAAAAATTCCGTAACATAATTTTCATTTTAAAATAATATTTAGTGTTACTGTTATAGTTTTCCAAGTAAATAGTGGTTAGCGGTTTTAAAATTTATATTCAGAGATTTGAAAATTGAGTCGAAGTTCCAGCGGTAAAAAAATAGATATATTGTAAATATGGATGAATAATAAGGTAGTCCTTATTCCTAAGAAAAATAAGTTTTTTTTTTTATTTCACGGGGCAACCCATTATTTGAATATATACCATATGAAACTAGTAAATGTATTTTTTAATTTTTAAATTATATTCAGGGGACGCTACCAAGGCACATTGATACAAATGGAAGGAAAAAGTGGCCAAAACTAGAAGACGACCTTGTATCTGCATGAAATCAGGTACCTATAGGCTTTTGGGGTCGATAAAACGAATCTGACGTCAAAAATTTAAAAATTAAAAATGGCGGCTCCAATATGGCGGACATGCAAAAACGCGCAATTATGTGATATTTTCGGACGCCACTTTGAACCTTTAAGCCTGAGTTTCCACACCCATAAAAAAAAGCGTGTACCTTAGATTTTTGTCCTCTATCACATAGCCGAAGCTCATTCAAATCGGCGAATGACACAAAGGCACGTTTTCTTGTGAGGGGGATAAACTTTGACAACTGGTAGCGACCTCTTAATCGTATAAAACTACACCGAGAAAAAAGCTTATGTTAAATTGAAAAAAAAAAACCTAGTATAATTTATAAGATAGCTTTGGCAGTTTTCAGCCTTCCAACTACTTCATCAAAACGCCTAAGTTTTACATGTTTTAATTTTTTTTCACACCAATTTTTATTCGTGTGATGAATTAACCAAGTATTTGGTAATTTAAACGTTATTTAAAAAAAAAATTAAATTTCAAGTATATAACTTTTTTCCGGGTTTTGGTTTTTTCCCTTTTCATTTTTTTTTTTGAAGCGGCCACTCGTTCTGTGATTTGCTTTGCTTCACTGAAATCGGCGCAACTACACAAATTTTTCTTTTATCAACACCAGTTTTCTTAGAAATTCATGGCTTCTCTCGGCTTCTCTTCGCTGCTTGCGTTTATTATAACAATACTTAGTGGTATTCAATTAAATATCAAATATAAAAATGTTACCTTCGCCTGCCGTGGAGATTTAAACCCACACCCACCGATACCACTGATTAAGAAGCCACCACACTACGCATTGAGCCAAACTCCTTCGTTATGCAGAATGATTGAGTCATATTAATTACAACTGAAGCTATGCTGTAGCAAGCACAATAATCTATTAATAGATTTTTGTTGTATAGCTATAAACAGAATACTGTGGCATACTGCATCTGTTAAAACAACATCTGTTAACATAGCCGCAGTTATGCCAGCAAACATTAGCAAGGCTGTTTGGATCAGTGGGTACAGCGATGGACTGGCGCCAAAAATGCCAAGTTCAATTCCGCACGGCGGACATAGACATTTTTTTCTTTTCTTTTTGTTGATGAAATGTAATAAAATTTACTGGTGTGTATATTAACGTGTGTTTTTTAATTTACTTTATATTATTTTTGTATTTAAAAGTTATTTTATTACAAAAAAAAAAACCATCAAATTATATAATCTAACTTTCTGTCGTGTATACGACGCACAAGTGTTTTTTTTTTTGCAGAAAATAGCTCAAAACTATGCTTAAGCCATCCATGCTAGTTTTTTTTAATTTGTATTTTTGGATTTTGTCCTTAGGTGAATCAAATATTTTTTTTTTTTGGCAGGTTATCGAAGTATGTGCTTTCAAAGCTATGTATTAAACAAAAAATTGCTTAGGTGAATAAGCATAAGTTTATAATTTCAATACAATTCTGCTTACCCAAGCTGAGTTAGGTGATTTAGCTATTGCTTTTTTCTCGGTGTAGTAAGGAATAGAGCTTCGGCAGGGTACCAAAACTAAAATACCCTCCCGCGGCCGTATTGAAGTATATTTGAAGTCTTTAACCGTCTATAAAATGTTTATTTATAATCTTCAAAAATATTTGTGTCATACGCATATTATATTTTACCCTTAGCTGCACAGTGCTAATATTTTTTTATTTACCGTTAGGTTTGATAAAACTTGCTTTATATTCTGTGCATACTGCAAGGAATGCAAGAACAAAAACTCTTTTTACAAACTATTTCCAGCAACAATAAAGTCCCTTTTAAACACGTAAAAATATTGAGCAATGCGTAAATATTTTTCACTACCTCTGTATATGTGCAAAATTTTAAATCGGAGACCCACAAGTTGTCGAAAAATTGTTTGCAAAATTTGCGGACATACATATATACGAACGAAGCAAGTTAAATAAAAGCTTATCAAAAAATAAAAAGGGAGAAAATGCAAAGCATTTCGCTAAGGGATTAGGGCAAAAAAAAAAATAAAAAAACAAAAGAAAAGTTGAAGAAAATCGATAGAGGAAGTTCGGTTGAAAAACTTGGAGCGTTCATAAATTTGAAGAGATTTACTTATATACGTAACGTTTGACTTTTTATGCAAATCAGCCAAAATGAAACCTTTTATTCTAACACTACCAATTTCAAAAATTTGACCTTTGCATGCGGAAAGTATTCAAGTTAAAAAAGAAGGGTGTGTGTATTCATTACGCGCGTTCAAGTTCTAAGTTCTAAATAAATTAATATTTACATAAAGTCAAAATTCAAAATCATGCAACAAAAATACACTACAGCCACTAAAATAAGCAATAAAAATTTTTATTTATGTATGATATTTTACTTTCAGAAGAAAACAACAACTAAACTATTAAAACTAAAAAACTTTGGACACAAACAAAAACTATAAAAAAACAAAAACATTAAAACTATTGCAATTATCGCAATAATGAAACCAATCTTGAGTTATCGCCCTATTGGCATAAACTATTACATTTTGTTTGATGTTTTTGAAAATAAAGTATTCCCGATTGGGTCTTAAGAAATATTTTTACATTGAAAACTATCGTTCTACATCAACAGGTGGAAAGGAACATATTTGAATAAAATCAGTTCGCACACAGAACGGTTTGAAAAGCAATTATCTTAATTTAAGTCTATATTGCTTGAAATTTGCTTGTTAAAGTGCGTACATTCCTGTGTTTTGAAAAAGATGTGGTTCTTATTATAAACAGAAAAAGATACTAAAATCGTTATTTTTTACTGTTTTTCACAAAAAACTACTTTGTCCTTGCAAGGACTAATTTGTCCTTGCAGATAGGTAGGGCATAATTTATTTTCTTTAAATTTTTTGGGTAGACAACCTGATGAAACTTTTGAGTCCTCTTTGAATCCGAAATTCGAAAAAAATGTTATTCGGTACGCCCTACTGTACAAGAGCATTCCGAATATTCAAATGAAATCTATCTGAAATCGCAAGACTTAGCGTTGATGGGAAAATAGTAATAGTTTCGTATTAATTAGATGGGGTTTCTTTTTCTGACAGAAAACTGCGAAAAACTTTCCTAAGGGGCTGTTCATAACATGTTTTTGGCCAATTTTAGAACTTTAGAATTTTCCAAAAATAATGACAAAAAATGACAAAAAAATTACTTTTGACACTGCTTTTACAATTTCTCTCAATGTTTTGCAATTTTTTTTCTTTTGGTCATAGTTCTGTCTATAAGAGTTACTAAATGAAATTATGTGGCAATGTAAAAAGAGCAGCACTGCTTGAAAAGTGGCTATTGAGTGCATCGCATTACTGAGACAAAATTTTACTTTAATAATAAATACAAGAACTAAGCTCTGCACTTCCAAACAAAGTTCAATCATAAGAAAATTTTTCATTTCTTTAGTGAGCTGCTTTTCTTGTTTTTTACTACTTTTGCTGCATTTTATTTTACTGTTTTTGCTGCGCCAAATAAAAGTAGTTAAAAGTGTACTTTGCAAATAACTTCTAGGCAATTTCTTATGCATTTTACATTTTATGACTGTGTGCCAAAACCAGTCAGTTTTGGTCTTGCTTGATTTTATAATACCTTTTTCTTTTTTGCTTTTGTTCAATCCAATAGCGAACTTTACAAACAATTTAAAGTTATCAAATTTTATGATTGAAAAATTTGTTGAAACTATTAAATGCTTATATGACTAAACAATCAGGTTCCCTTATAAAAGCAAGCTCTTGAAATTCGAATCTTTAGGCATGAAGGTTGAAAATTTATTGAAGAATGAAAATTGTGGAAACCTTTTTTTTTGCATAGGATCAAGTGTGGCCTCGAGTGTTTTTTTCTTATTGAGTGGTTCATTTTATAAAGTGTTAGACGAATTTTACTGTTGGGAATAAATTTGCATAAGAAAGTGAAAGTGTCGATTGTTATTTTCTTGCTAAGAAACAGTATTCATTCTCATCACTGCAAAGTATACCATTTTGCAGGGTAACGAATTCATATTCGTAACACTTGAAAAAATCAAAAATACACTATTCTAACTTAGCAAATTCATAAATAGATTGTTTTATGTATAAAGCAAATCAATATATAGTGTGTGTTAAGAGGAATTTTGCCAGTGTAGAAGCCTCCAAATTAACTAACTTTTAGACAATTTGTTTTAGATAGAATTAAAAATTTATTTAGAAGAATATTATTATATATATATATATAAAATTATAAGAATATGAGGAAGAATAATATTTATATATGGATTGAGGTAGAAATATAAATTTTCCAATAAAATTAAATTAACAAAAAGGCATCACATTGCGGCTTTCAAAAGTACAGGGTGCGTCATATTTTATACTGGTGTCTAAACATTGAATAACTTAACAGTTCAACGACTTAAGTAGGCCGCTTTTTGAAACGCCACTTCAGTGACGCTGTATATTTAAAAAAATATCGGTGTGCAGTCGTTAGGACTGTCAACGGAAGCTTAATCTCTTGGCATTAATTGTAAAATTAAATATAGTATTAATTGAAATAATAAACATGTACACTTTTTTATGCCCTTTAATGGACACAAAATTTTTCAAAATGATCGTAAGACGTCACAAGTGATATTTTGATTTTTAGACTAGATATTTTGATTGCGATTTCAGTTTTGGGTGAATTGTTTATTGAATGTGTAGCTTTTGCTGAAAACAAAAAATTATAATAACTCGGCATACACCGACGCACATTGGGAGAAATATAGGCAAAACCCCAGCATTCAGGGTCAATCCTAAATTACAGGGTTTTCTTATTTTTGCTCCTTTTTGTAATCTGGATAAATCGACTATGTGAAAAACACACTTTGTGTGTAATATGATCCAAAGGATTGGTCTCTATGGTTGGTTTGTGGTTTATGTTGCTTACACTTCTGTTTACGAATGATTGCAGAATTTTTATTTAAGGATGGAATTGGCTCAAATTAAATTTTTTTAGAATAAAGGCACCTATAAAAATAAGTTTTTTCCAATTGCATTTTGTTGGTAAGATACGGGCCTGAAGTTGCGCTTTTTTTCAAGTTTTTTGTAATATTTTTTATTTTTATTGAGCTATAACTTTTATGATTTCTCCTGATTCCTCTAAATACTTCGGATCTGATAACTTCAAGCCTTTACCTTGAAGATAGAACCAAATTTATCTGCAGTTAGTTACGGGAGTTAGAGAATTTTTAATGCAAAGCTATACACTCAGTTAAGGTATAATATACGTGTAACAACCAAAAAAACACCAGCTTTTTTTAAAAATTTGTTTTAGTTACAAGAAGTTATTATTTTTTTTTCAAATTTATACAGCTTATTGAACATAAAAATAACTTTTATTTCTTTATTTCTTTATATAATAGTTAATCAGTACAATAAGAACTAAGTTCTTTTTAAGTACAAAGCTTATTGACTAGATCATTTTTACAGAACAGAAAAATAAAATAATATGACTTACAGTTAAAAAGTAATTGTTAAATGTAGTTTAATGTAATTTAATGGAATTTAAAAACAGTTAAATGTAATTTTTAATGTATTTTTAGAAAAATAAATTTAACTTTATAGCATTACATATTAAGAAAAATAAACATAATCACAAAAATTAAAGTAAGAAATCAAAGGAATACATATTCCAAACTTAAAATTTATGAAGAAAAGGCGATAGATAATAGAAAAACAGGCAATAGTAAAGAGACAGAAGTTAGGACTGACTTTTAATAAGTATTTGCTAATGAGAAATGCCCCAGAACAGCATGCCTGAACTGTTGAAGTGACACTATTGATTTTATATGATTAGGTAACGCGTTCCATAATCTAGCAGCATTAATAAAAAATGATCTGGTAGAATTAAGAAAGTTAAAATTCGAAATAATTAGCATTTGGCTTCGGTGGGACCGACTAAATTGTAGTTTTTCAAATAAATAGATAGGAGTTTTATAATGGATGAGTTTATGCAGAAAAATGCAGTTTCTGGCATTAGAGTAACTGATTATATCACAACCAAGTATAGCATTTTTAAACTCAGCTAAATGATCAAATTTACGTAAGCCATAGACATATCGAGTAGCATAGTTAAACGCAATTTGCAACTTAAGCTGAGAAAATATGCCAACAACGAAGAAATACCAACAAAATACACACACACAGCAGCAATTTAAACTATTTTATGAAATTGAAGTGTACATTTTTGTAGAACTCCGAAAGTACTGTGCCGATTTTTATGAAATAAATTTTAAAATATCATATTTGTGCTACAGCACAGTAAAGATGAATTTTCGTTTCGAAATTTTAATTATAAATATATATAATTAAAATGTAAAGTTTTTTACGAAATCATCATCGATGCCATGCATAGCTTCATCGTTTTCATTTCATGCTTGCGTTCATGTTTGTGTTGCGAGAGTTTGAATAAACGCCATGTGGGTCTCTTCTCTTTTTATGCTCAGTCACGTAGAAATTTTGTTAAACTCATGGTCCAATTAGGCTCGCATGGCACAGCAGCGCTTGACTGAACAAGTGTCATATGAGAAATCTGTTTAAAGGCATTTGTGTGTATCTGGTTATGCACAATATGACAGCGCATGGCAATGCTCAGATAAAAACAGAAAATCATCTCTAAATACATAGAAGTTATTTACATAAACACAGAAGTTCTGTTTCGTTTTGATATTTTTGCATGCTTCATGTTTTTGACACTTGATGTTCAATAACTCGCTGCTGAAAATTGTGGAAAGCAGTAAGTTTGTGAAAATAAAATAGTTTAATAGCAATTAAAGTTATTTCTGTTATTTGTTTGACCAAGTGCTATGTTTAGTTATGTTATGCATGATCACCATTTATTTTGCCATGTGCTAGCTGTTTATCTACGTTCCATGCGCTGAAAAGCTATGCGAGGCTAATTGGACCATCATCTGTTACTTTTATTTGTGGTTTTGCTTTAAATCCTGCGTAAGTTTATTTTTGCTTTATTGCAATTCAGTTTTGCAACTGAATGCAGCAAATGTGTGTAATACAGATTTAGAAAATTAAGTTAATAATAATAACAAAACTGTATAACTTGCACAACTATTTACTGTTTAAATTCGTTTATTGTTCTTGTTATTTTTTTACTATTATTAACATTATAGAGATAAAATTGGGAAATCACATGTTCAGTGTCTAAAAGAAGATGAAAGCGAAAATAAATTGAAACACATCAGAGTACTTGTATAAAATTTTCAATAAAAAAATATTTTTTTCTAAAATTTAAATGCACCTTTTTGATTTGATTCGTTCATTCGTTCAAATAAATTAAGAACAATTTTTATTTCAAATTACATTCAGGTTGCAGAAAAAGCGTAAGGAACTTCGTTCCTGGCGTTCCTCCCGAACGCAATACTTTTTTTTTTTTTAAATAAATTTTTGGCTTTTATATAGAGGACGCTGAAAATGACATAAAAAAAAAGAAACCCAAAACGGTTCGATAGATATGGCCTTTCCCATGTATCTGACACAAAAAAATCAAATGTCATTTTAAAGTAAAGAGTTAAAGTATTAGTTCATCATCCCCCTACACTCGATCCCCGGGGGTTTGTTACACTATGACGAAAGCTAGAGTAAGAAGTCGAAAAAAGAGAAAAATTTTCGCGCGCTTTTTTGTCTATATAAAAACAAAAAATAGTAGGTACTTGGATTTAAAGTGGATGCTTAAAGAACCAAATTACGAACAAAATGCACTAAGATTCATTGAAATTGAACCAATAAATTTCGAGTTATCTATTGAACCGTTTAAAAAAGCCAGTTTCGAGGAAATCGCGTTTAAAGTTTTTGTTAAATTTGATTGTAATTTATTGTAATTTATTGTAATTCATCTATTATAGTACAAAATTTGTTTTAATTATAACAACCAAGGCAAGATTTACTTAACTAAAATAATTCAAAGACTGAATCTATTTAGGCTAAAAATATATATAAAAATTAATGAAAGCTAAAAAGAAAGAAAAAAAAAAGAAAAATAAGATTGAGAGCAGTTTATTGAGGACAAGTATTGAAAAAAGTAAAAATAGATTGTCTAAAAACTCCTTTCCCTACGATTGCTCTCAGACTTCGAGGCAGATCATTCCACAGCGCTAATGAAGATCAAGCGGGAAGTGTTAAGTGAATTATGCCGAGGTACCATCAAAATATGGCTTCTTCTAGACAAGCAAAATTTAAGTTTTTCATACAGATAAAGAGGCGTTTTTTCGTGAATGAGCTTATGCAGGTATATGCAGTTTCATGCATTAACATATGCAGTCGCATCCAAGAATTGCATTTCTGAAAGTAGAGAGATGTTCGAACCTTCGTAGTCCATATACATAATGTGTGGCATAATTATAAGCAATTTGAAGTTTTAACCAGGAGGATGGGTCGTATTTACAGTAAACTATTTCTGAGTACGTTATCACGGGTAAAATCTGTTGTATCACCAACTTACGCTTTATGCCAACAGGACACTAGCAAACATTCTTAAATTACGTAGGACATAATAAACTTTTTTGACTACACTATTTACATGATCAACACAAGACAATGAAGAATTAATGTGGAAACCAAGATCCACAATTGTTGACACAACAGTTAACTTGCTTGCTCCAATGAATAGGTCAGGGACATCATTTATAATAGATTTATTTCTACATATCGGAAGCACATACGACTTGGATGCATTTAGTTGAATACCATTGCTACTGGCCCACCCATGAATGCTGCTGAGATCTTCATTCATTCTAAAGCAGAGATCATCAATGAGCTCAGTTTGTCGAGAAAGATACAGCTGAACGTCGTCCGCATAAGCACAAATAGATGCATGTTTGCAGACACCAAAAATATTATTAATAAATATTGAAAATAACAGAGGACCAAGTCTTGAACCTTGCGGAACGCCGCTTAAAACTTATTTATACTGCGAAAACAACTGGCCAACTTTAACCTTTTGAGACCTATTAAATAAATAACTGGACATTAGATTGACAGCACTATCACAGAAACCGTCTTCAATTTATGACACAAGAATTGATGATTCACTTTATCAAAAGCCTTGGAAAAGTCAAGCAAGCACAGAAGTCATAGAATCAGCATCATATTCTGGTCTTATGTTATCAATTACCTTAACAACTGCTGAAGAACACCCATGTCCAGCCCGAAATCCTGATTGAAAAGGTGACAATAGTTTTTTTTCAAATAGATATTTATTGACTTGTTCAGCCATAAGTTTTTCACACACTTTTGATAACGGCGGTAAGATGCTTATAGGTCTAAAATCGTTGAGACCAGATAGATTTGACTTTTTCGCCACCGGTAGGACAATAGCAGCTTCCACACGTCAGGAAATGATGATGACAAGAAACATGCATTGATAATATGTGTTAGAGTGCTGATGATATGTGGCAGTATAAGTTTCAAAAACTTTATAGGAATTCCATTCACACCTATTGCATTTGATTTGATTTGCATGAGACATTTGCCAACATGGATTTCATTTACTGCTGTCAACTAAAAAGATTGTTGCACAGCTAGACTACAGGTAATGAAAGTCTTGTTACTGAGGGTAGCAATAGAGTCAATAAAAAAATTATTAAGGTCTTCTGGATTTAAAAGATATTCAGTGGTATTTTTATGTTTATTACAATAGGCTTCCCAGTCGATTGAGCTAGGGTTTTTCCTTCATATTTTCCGAAGTTTGTTCCTTTTCTGAATAGCGTTTAAAATATGTTCCGTAAACCATAGACAACTCATTTTTTATATTAACCGAACGCAAAGGAACATGCTTCTCGAGTATAATTTTTTTAGTAGAGCTAACTTTTTTATTTTTAAAGATATGTTTATATTTTTGATGTCATTGAAAAGAAAATTGAATAAATTACAAAATTGTTCTAAAAAAAAATTTCATTTATTCCGCAAAATTCCGAGAAATTTGCACGCAAATTTGAAATTTTGTAGTTTAAACCGATTGATTTCATCTTCACACGATCACAGCTCGGTAACGGTTAAGTTGGCGCGGTTTGTTTATATATCGTTGAAAAGGTGATTTCATTGCCTTTAAAATAAACTTAAAATAAGTTTTATGTAATTTAGTTTTTCTGCTAGAAACAATAACGTGAATCAGTGTCGCGAAATATTAATTAACCGTGTAGCTCCTAAGAGTGTGAAAATAGACCCCCCCTCCCATACGATTTTTAGCTCAGCTCGACATAAC
This sequence comes from Coremacera marginata, assembly GCA_914767935.1. Classification (NCBI taxonomy): domain Eukaryota; kingdom Metazoa; phylum Arthropoda; class Insecta; order Diptera; family Sciomyzidae; genus Coremacera; species Coremacera marginata. The sequence continues at coordinate 74,963,838 of OU612043.1, forward strand.
CTTTCAGCTCCGTAAATAGTTGCACTCAATTGCGGGACACCCTGTATATAACTGAATGACATCGTGTCTGTATGTACCCAAGTTCCGCCCACGTCGCTTATCCAACCCACACATACATATATTATTCGATAAAATATGGAGTCCGTACACTAGAAAAGTATGTGTGCCATTTTTCTTTGTTTACAAATTACTCTCTGTGGCAGCTAAGGGTAAAATTAAATTAAGCGTATGACACAAATATTTTTGCAGATTATACATACAAATTTTATAGACGTCTAAAGACTTCGGATATACTTCAGTACGGCCGCGGGGGGGTATTTAGCTTCGGTACCCTGAGGAAGCTCTATTCCCTACTAGTTTTACAATTAAATATTTCATTAAATTTTTTACTCAAAAACTCGATAAGCACATACCTTTCAAATGGAAACGTCGAATTCAACTGCGAGTTAAATCAAAATTCAAGACTTTATTGGCTAAAGCGATGACGGTATGATAGACGAAGATTTCCTAATAACATCTAATGGAAATTTACCAAAAAACATTGAGCTAAATTTATTTTAATTTATGTGACTTATCATGTTTTTACGCAAATAATTTTTACTTTTAAATTTGTAGTGGCGTACAGGGGCGTCCACATGATTTTGTCTAGGGGGGAAGGGCACAAAGACTTACGTGGAAAGTTCACGTGTTTGGTAATTATTTAGGAAAGCTCCTTGAAAAAGATGACCATTCAAATTCTGTTTTCTGAGATGTTTGGTGTCAATTTAGTGAACATTGTCGCAATTTACACCGTTCCACTGTGTGAGATTTAACCAAACTATTAGGACAAGATTAAAAATTTTTGTAATATGATTTGCTTGTTCATTCTAACAAAACAATATTCAAAAGTAAGTGTATATCTGAAACACTCTCTTTTATGCAGGATGTTCATAAAATTGGCTTTACTGAAAAAACACTGAAATATTTAATCATATTTTTAAATGTTCAACCTTGAAACACAAAACTATACTTTAAAATCGTAGGGCATTGTTATTTTGTAGGACGTCGTTGAGTTTTTAAGAAAAAAAGGTATAATTTAAAATAAAAGTTGCGGCTTAATGTAAGTATGTTTTATCTACGGTACTCAAACATATGTGGTTAAAGTAAATGGCATTCTAACAAAATGCAATCTAAATTTTCCTTATTTTTTGCATTAATTCCAATAGATAATTTTAATATAAATTTGGTTTATTAAGCCATTTATAATATTAAATATTACTCTAAATGCCTTCGCTTACTTGGGGCTCAGAAATAATTTAAAAATACACAAAAAGCAGTTATTCAGATTTAAATATAACAGATCAAGCAATCATTCTGAAATTTTTGACATGGCCTTTTGTGTTTATATGCTGTATTTTAGAGAAATAAAATACATTTTTTGCAAATTTTTTTTTTCATTTTGTCCCGCTAGATTGAGAGCACACTGTGCGTTCGACACATGCTTGATGACATAAAAAAATTCAATATATTTTGAAAGATGGGCTCAAAAGAAAAATTCATCCCAGTTTTCTTGTATCAGTTCAGGAATAGTTTTTAGCAACATTGGAATTTTTTGCTATGTAATGCTTTTTTATAATTTTTGGCAAAAGCAAATATCCCTATTTTACCTTTTTTGGTTAAGTGAGTGTTTAAAAGACCTATTTTTGAAAATCTTACAATTGTAGACCAGTATTTTTCATATTTCTATATGTTTGTTGTAAGTTTTTGATTTCAGACAATATATGAAGCCCAAAAAACAAAATTTGTCAATGAAATTGTTAATACATGAAAAGCAGCAGACAATTTTTATCAAAATTTATTATTTTTATGATTCAAAATATGTTTTGAAATCAAAACATTACAACAAACATAGAAAAATACTGCTTTACAATTGTAGATTTTCAAGAATAGTTCTGTAAATGCAAAATTGTGTAAATAACTATCAAGCCACCCAATATAAAAAACTGTGGAAAATAAATGCAACAATTTTCCGATTTTAAGCAATAAAATTTATGATTTCAAACATATAATCAGGAATTCAGACCTGCATAAGCTCATCTTTAATGATGTCGTGGACCACCTACTTTAATGAACTAACAAGGAAAGGTGTCACTCACCGATTTGAATAATTTTTGGATATGTGATAGAGGACAGAAATCTAAGGTCGACGTATTTTTTTATACGTGCTCAATTGATAGTTTACGGTTTCAAAATGACGTTTGAAAATCAGCGAAAATTTCGTTTTTTTGCCACAATTTCACTTTTTCCATAGAAATATATACAAATTTGGTATCAAACGAAAGGTATTTTAAAGCCACACATGATGGCATTCATTTTGGAGAAATAAATTTCATTGTAATTTTGTTGTTGTAATTTTTAACATTATTTAGTCGATATCATAAGGAGCGCATTTTCGAAATTGTTTCATTTTCATTTATATATTATTTAAGAGAATTCTAAAAGTTACCTTTTTTTTGTTCCTTTAAAATTTCGGGTCTTATATTAAAATTTTCTTCATTAAAATATGCATTTATTTTCTTAAAAAAATTTTTTTTTAGAGATGAAGACCACAATATGGGTATCAAAAATTTTTTTTCTCCAAATTTCCGTATGTGTAAATATTTGATCGGAATATATTTGACAGGGCTTCTATACAACTTTGTGCTTTTAACTTGGTTGCTCGAAGGAATGAGAAAAAATCATCAGAAATTGAAAAATATGACCTTCTATGTAAATGTCTTTGTTAGTTTCCAACATATTTCACAAAATTTTTTTTTTTTGTATAAAGTTTAATTAAAGTACTTGTCAAAAAATATTTTAACAATACCAATTACAGTACATTTATTTTTAATAGTTTTTTCAAAAAAGGCCCAAAATAACCAATGTTTCCTCAAAAAATTACGTAAAAATTGTTTTTGTTGTAAAAATCATTTAAATTAAAAATTGCATTTTAAACTCCCTTTCACGTGGCATGACATTTATTAGCAAAAATTGATTCAGTTTTAAACAAAAATTTATTAACTATTTCTATCATAAAAAACAGGGGTATGTCCCTTTCGATTTTTTTGATGAAATAAATTTGTACTTTTGAAAATAAAATGTACTTTTCATATTATTAACCGATTTAAAAAAGGAGGAGGTTCTCAAGTTCGTCGGTTTCTGTTTTTTTTTTTTTTTTTTTTTAAATGTATGTACATCGATAACTCCTAAACCATATGCCCGATTGCCATAATTTTTGGGGAACAGATAGATATCATAAGCATGGAGGTGCCCGTAGAAAAGTGGGCGGTATTAGAAAACTGGGCGTGGCAATAATAGATCTCGCAATACTAGATACTACTGTATCTCGAATAATATTAACACTAGGGTACTGCAATTTAGTGTAGGGGTAGACACAATTATTACAAATAATGGACAAGAAAATGGGCGTAATTCGACAAATGGGCGTGGCAATAACTGCAAGTATTAAAAGTACGATTACATGGAACGCCTATTTTATTCTTTTTTTTTAAGATTGAAATGCGATTTTTTCAACATTTTTATTTTGAAGCTTATCATGCTTCTGCCCTTCATATATATATTTATAGACTTAAAAATTATATTTTTCCATATATAATATTTTTTTACTGACATCTTATATTTTGGTAGGTTTTGCAGGTCAAAGACAAAAAAAATTCGTTTATATATTCGAAGCAAAATCAACGATGTTTTTACTTTTCAGAGTTGCACAAATCTGACGAGAATCCAACAAGCTGAGTGCAAAAGTTACGACATGAAAATTTTTTTCATGAATACCCTAGACGGTAGATGGTAGACACGTGGACCATAGACACATATTACTAATTGCTTTACCTTAAATTACTAATTAATTTAGATCCTTAGTAAATATCAGTTAGCAATATTTGTATACATAAGTTTTTTGTCCTATTTTGAATCTTTCAGGAAGCTCAACTTCCGAGCATAGGGTGCACTAACAATAAACTATGCAGAGTTGCTAAGTCAGTGCATAAAGCACTAGAGCTAGTGCTTTTTGAAGACGCGTTTTTTTTTTCAAAGGCACTAGACAAAAAATCACTAAATTTGGTGCATTCTTATTCTCATTCTAGTGCTTTTAGTGCTTTTCTTGTCTAAGCTCAAAAAGATATGTTTGTAGCCCTGAATTAGGAAATGCAATTAATGAATCGCTGTCAAAATTGGGAAAATGCTGATCGTGCTGACAAATTTTGAATTGATGTGAGCCGCTTGAGGGATGCTCTAGGAATGAATCCCTTTTAGCAGTTAGCTGGTTTTTGCATAGATCTTTTGTATTTTTGTTATTCCAATGCAGAAGTAGAAGGAATTTTTAGTATAATAAGTCGTTTTGAAACTAAAATAAGAAATAGACTTTCACTTAATTCTTTCAGTTAATTTTTACATATTAAATATGGTTTATTTTTAAAAGCAAACTGTTTTGATTCTTTCAATATATCGGACGAAGTCCTTTGTGAGATAAATTCCAATGGAATTTATAATAATATCAAAGTTTACATAGCGTTACCAAAATACTCTTGCCAGAAAGCGACAATTCAGAAAAATGAAGAGACTTTAGCTTTGTATTCTCTTATTAATTTAGATAATAAATAAAATTGTTTGTTTTTTTTTAAGATTTTGTCTATAATATAAAAAAAATTTTTGGAAAAGATACTCGTACATTCAAAGTTAATACGATTTGTTAGAACATTTTTTTAAAGTTAAAACTATTATAAAGTGGTTTTATGTTGTACTAGCTGATTACCCGGCTTAGCTCGGGAGTTAATATAAATAATTTTCGATTTCATTCGTCGATTTGAAAAAACTTTTCACAAACTCTACCTACGGTAACTTTGGCGAAATGAGCAAAATGTAGCTTCAACATCTGAAAATTATGAGAAAAAGTTAGGAAAACCATGATTTGTGTATGCGTTCCGCCAATCGCCTGCAAAAATATATTTTCCAGTTTTATATTGTATTCGATAGATTGCACACATTTGAAAACAAATCACAGCAAAAACAAATTTTGGCATTTCGCGAGGATACTGGATAAAAATAAATAAGCATTGAATATAGAAATTGAAATGTTAAAACAACGCCTACTTACGACGCAACTGACTTCCGCATGCGTTGATGCGTACTCAAATACCACAGAATTCGGCATCAGCTGTCCTGATTTGCGCAAAAAGAAAGTTGAATATAAGTACACATAAAGAAGAAAAAAAAAAATATATATTTATCACCCTTCGCGCTTTGCTACGCCTTACTGTATTTTGAAGTACAGCGCTCTCTGGAGTTTAATACATAATACTCTAGGGCAACATACATAGCGCCAAAAGAATCACCGCATCCGAAAACCACTAATAAAAATCATACTTATCGGCTAAGTTGTTTTGAGTTTTTTTACGGTATTTGTACAACAGAGCCATCTGGTTTTTGAGATAGAATAAAAAAATAACGCCAAAGCCCTATCCATGCTCGATAATCAAATCCCATATATCCGATATACAAATTTTGATCTAAACCGGATAAGCGGTTTTTGAGTGTTTCACGATTTCTAAAGTTATTTGTACTACAGCACCATCTGGTGTTGAAGATAGCGCAGCAAAAAAAGTTCAAGATACCCACCATATCCGAAAACTCTTATGTACAAATGTTCACGCAAATCGGATGTACAGCTAGGAGTTCTTCGAGATTTTTAAAACATTTGTACTGCAGTGCCCTCTGGTGTTCAATATAGAATAAAATAGATAAGTCAAGAAAACTACAGTACCCGAAAACCCCTAAATACAAATTTTCATGTAAATCGGATGAATGGTTTCAGAGATAAACTACAATAACAAAATTCGTGGAACCCGATCGCAGCGCCACCTACCGGGTCCAATTGCGAATCTGAACCATCCAGGGACCACTTAAACACACACAAAAAATTTCATCAAAAGCGGTGCAGCCGTTTAGGAACAGTTTAATAACATTTGTACACAAGTACAAATTGCACAACAGCGCCCTCTACTTTTCGAGACAAATCAAAAGAGGTAACGCCAAAACAGTTGCCGTACACGAAAATCCTTTAATAACATTTTTCATCTATTTCGGATGAGCGGCTTTCTACTTTTTCACGATTTCTTAAGAGCTTTGTACTACAGCGCACTCTGGTGTTCGATATAGCACAAAAAAGATAAGTTCAAAGCCATATTAGAAAACCCCTATATACCAATTTTCATGAAAATCGGATAAACAGCTCAGAAGTTTTTTAAAACAGATGTACACAGCGCCCTCTGGTGTCCAAGATAGAACAGAGTTGATAAGTCATACAAACTCAACGTATCCATAAACATCTATATACACATTTTAATGCAAATCAGATGAACGGTTTCGGAGATAAACTATAAAAATAAAATACCTTAAACACGATCGCAGCGCCACCTACCGGGTCCAATTATGAATCTTAATCATTCAGGGATCCACTCAAACACACACAAAAAATGTCATCAAAATCAGTGCAGCCGTTAATGAACAGTTTAATAATATACACACGTAAAAATTGGGCAACAGCTCCCTCTAGTTTCGAGAAAGAGAAAAAAAGATAGCACCAGAACCCTTGCCGTACTCGAAAATAGCTATTTACAAATTTTCATTCAAATCGGATGAGCAGTTTTAGGGGTTTTCAAGATTTCCTAAGATTTGTACTAAACGCCCTCTGGTTTTCAAGATAGCGCAAAAAAAAGCAAAGTCCAAAACACTCATCGTATCAGAAAGCCCCTATTTTCCAATTATCATACAAACCGGATGCACGGTTTAGGAGTTTTTCGAGGTTTTCCAAAATATTTGTACAACAGCGCCCTCTGGTGCTCGAGAGAGAATAAGTAGATAAGTCAAAAAAGCTCAGCGTGTCCAAGAACCTCTACATACAAAACTTCATGCAAATCGGATGAGCAGTTTTTGACTTTTTCGACTTTTTTAAAATATTTGTACTACAGCGCCCTCTTGTGTTCAAGATAGAATCTAGTTTATAAATCATAAAAACTCACCATTTCCGAAAACCTCTATATACCAACATTCGTGCAAATCGCATGACCGACTTGGAAGTTTTTTGACGTTTTTTAAAATATTTGTACTACAGCGTCCTCTGGTGTTCAAGATAGAACAGAGTAGATAAGTCATGAAAACTCACCGTATCCGAAAACCTCCATATATCAATTTTCATGTAAATCGGTTAAATGGCTTAGGAGTTTTCGACGTTTTTTAAAAATTTGAACTACAGCGCCCTCTTGTGTTCAAGATAGCTCAAAAAAGATAAGTCTAAAACACTCACCGTATCATAAAACCCCTATAGTGCTATTTGCATGCAAATCCAATGCACGGCTTAGGAGTTTGTCGAGGTTTTTAAAAATATTTGTAGTACAGCGCCCTCTGGTTTTCGAAATGGAAGAGAGTAGATAAGTCAAAAAAACTCAGTGTATCCGAGAACCTCTACATACAGATTTTCATGCAAATCGGATGAACGGTTTCGGAGATAAGCTGAAAAAACGAATGCCTGGATTTCGATCGCAGCGCCCCCTACCGGCTCCAACCTTTTTTACTGGATAAAAAGTAGCCTATGTTATGACCGGGTATATAAGGAACCTAGATTCCTCATTTCATTTAAATCCATACAGTGGTTTTCGCGTGATGCTTTAACAGACAGACAGACAGACAGACAAAAATTTTAAAAATGCGATTTTCGGGCTCAGTGTCATTCAAAATGTCCATCGAAAAAGGAATTTCAAAAAAATTTTTCATGTACAGATTTTTTTTTTTACCGTTTTATATATATACTAGCTGAATAAACGGCTTAACTCGGGAGTTGATATGAATAATTTTTGAACTCATTCGTCGGTTTGAAAAAACTTCTTATAAACTTTAGAAGGAACTTTGTGTGCATCTTTCAAACCGGTAACTTTGGCGAAATTAGCAAAATGTAGCTTCAACATCTGAAAATTATGAGAAAAAGTTAGGAAAATCGTGAAGTGGTTGTGCGTGCCGCCGATCGCTTACAAAAATATACTTTCAAGTCTTATATTGTATTCGATAGACTGCACATTTTTTAAAAAAAAAAAGAGCAACAACGAATTCTTGGCAACTCGCGAGGAAATTGCCTCAAATACCACAGAGTTCGGCATCAGCTGTCCTGATTTGCGAAGAAAGGAAGTGGAATATAAAAGCACATAAAGAAGAAAAGAAGATATTTATCACCCTTCGCGATTTGCCTTACTGTATTTTGTAGTACAGCGCACTCTGGGGTTCAAGATACAGCAAAATATATAGCGCCAAAAGACTCACCGCACACGAAAACCACTTTAAAAAAGCATACTTATCGGATGAGTTGTTTTGAGTTTTTTGCGGTAATTGTACAACAGGGCCCTCCGGTTTTCGGGATAGAATAAAAAATAACGCCAAGGCCCTTTCCATACTCGATAATCAAATCCTATATATCCGATATACAAATTTTCATCTAAATCGGATGAGCGGTTTTTGAGTGTTTCACGATTTCTTAAGTGATTTGTACTACAGCACCATCTGGTGTTTAAGATAGCGCAGAAAAAAAAGTCCAAGATACCCACCGTATCCGAAAACTTAAATGTAAAAATTTTCCCGTATATAGGATGTACAGCTAGGAGTTTTTCAACATATCTAAAACATTTGTACTGCAGTGCCCTCTGGTGTTCAATATAGAACAAAATAGATAAGTCATAAAAACTACCATACCCGAAACCCCTAAATACAAATTTTCATGTAAATCGGATGAATGGTTTCGGAGACAAACTATAATAACAAAAAGAGTGGAACCCGATCGCAGCGCCACCTACTGGGTCCAATTGCGAATCTAAACTATCCAGGGATCCACTTAAGCATACACAAAAAATTTCATCAAAATCAGTGCGGCCGTTTAGGAACAGTTTAATAACACACACACACGTACAAATTGTACAACAGCGTCCACTACTACAGAGCAAAAGAGATAACGCCAAAATAGTTGCCGTACACGAAAATCCTTTAATAAAATTTTTCATCCAAATCGGCTGAGCGGCTTTCTACTTTTTCACTATTTCTTAAGAGATTTGTACTACAGCGCCCTCTGGTGTTCGATATAGTACAAAAAAGATAAGTCCAAAACAGTCCCTATATTAGAAAACCCCTATAAACCAATTTTCATGAAAATCGGATAACCAGTTTAGAAGTTTTTTAAAATATTTGTACACAGCACTCTCTGCTGTTCAAGATAGAACAGAGAAGATAAGTCATAAAATAAGTCATATACAAATTTTCATGCAAATCGCAGCGCCACCTACCGGGTCCAATTGTGAATCTGAACCATCCAGGGATCCACTCAAACACACACAAAAAATTTCATCAAAATCAGTGCAGCCGTTAAGGGACAGTTTAATAACATACACACGTACAAATTGGACAACAGTGCCTTCTAGTTTCGAGAAAGAGCAAAAAGATAGCACCCTTTTTAGCAAAAAGACAGAACCCTTGCCGTACTCGAAAATCGCTATTTACAAATTTTCATCCAAATCGGATGAGCAGTTTTGGAGTTTTTTACGATTTCCTAATATTTGTACTAAAGCGCCCTCTGGTTTTCAAGATAGCACAAAAAAGATAAGCCTAAAACACTTACCGTGTCAGAAAAACCCTATTTTCGAATTTTCATGCGATTCTGATGCACTGCTTGGCTTAGGAGTTTTTTGAGGTTTTTCAAAATATTTGTACCACAGCGCCCTCTGGTGTTCGAGAGAGAAAAGTGTAGATAAGTCAAAAACACTCAGCGTGTCCGAGAACCTCAACATACAAAATTTCATGCAAATCGGATGAACGGTTATCGGATGAAAAATCGTGAAAAATTCCAAAACTGCTTATCCGATTTGGATGAAAATTTGTAAATAGCGATTTTCGAGTATGGCAAGGGTTCTGGTGCTATGTTTTTTGCTCTTTCTGGAAACTAGAGGGCGCTGTTGTCCAATTTGTACGTGTGTATGTTATTAAACTATTCCTTAACGGCTGCACTGGTTTTGACGAAATTTTTTGTGTGTGTTTGAGTGGATCCCTGGATAGTCCAAATTCACAATTTGACCCGGTAGGTGGCGCTCCGATCGTGTTTAATTCATTTTGTTTTTATAGTTTATCTCCGAAACCGTTCATCGGATTTGCGTGAAAATTTGTGTCTAGAGGTTTTCGGATATGGTGAGCTTTTATGACGTATCTACTCTGTCCTATCTTGAACACTAGAGGGCGCTGTGTACAAATATTTTCAAAAACCTCTAAGCTGTTTATCCTAATTTTCATGAAAATTGGTATATAGGGGTTTTCTAATATGTTGACTGTTTTGGACTTATCTTTTTTGTACTGTATCGAACATCAAGGGCGCTGTAGTAGAAATCTTTTAAAAAATCGTGAAAAATGAGAAAGCCGCTCATCCGATTTGGATGAAAAATTTTATTAAAGGATTTTCGTGTACGGCACCTGTTTTGGCGTTATCTCTTTTGCTCTGTCTCGAAAAGTAGAGGGCGCTGTTGTACAATTTGTACCTGTGTATGTTATTGAACTGCTCCTAAACGGCTGCACCGATTTTGATGAAATTTTTGATTGTATTTAAATGGATCCCTGGATGGTTCAGCTTCGCAGTTGGACCCGGTAGGTGGCGCTGCGATCGGGTTCCACGAATTTTGTTATTGTAGTTTGTCTTCGAAACCATTTATTCGATTTACATGAAAATTTGTATATAAGGGTTTTCGGGTACGGTAGTTTTTGGCTTATCTATTTTGTTCTATATTGAACACCATAGGGCACTGCAATAAAAATGTTTTAAAAACCTCTAAAATTTTTACATAAGAGTTTTCGGATACGGTGGGTATCTTGGACTTTTTTTTCTTCGCTATCTTAAACACCAGATGGTGCTGTAGTGCAAATCACTTAAGAAATCGTGATTTAGATAAAAATGTGTATATCGGAAATATAAGATTTGATTATAGAGTATGGAAAGGGCTTTTGCGGTTTTTTTTTTTATTCTATCCTTAAAACCAGAGGGCGCTGTTGTACAAATACCGAAAAAAACTCAAACCAACTCATCCGATAAGCATGATTTTTATAAGTGGTTTTCGGGTGCAGTGAGTCTTTTGGCGCTATGTATTTTGCTATTTCTTGAACCCCAGAGGGCGCTGTTCTACAAAATACAGTAAGGCGTAGCTAAGCGCGAAGGGTGATAAATATCTTCTTTTCGTCTTTATGTGTATTTATATTCCACTTTCTTTTTTCGCAAATCAGGATAGCTGATGCCGAATTCTGTGGTATTTGAGTACGCATCAACACATGCTCAAGTCAGTTGCGTCGTAAATTGCTGTTGTTTTGACATTTAAATTTCTATTTTCAATGCTTATTTAATTTTTGTCCAGTTTCCTCGCGAATTCCCAAGAATTCGTTTTTGCTCTGGTTTTTTCAAAAATTTGCAATCTATCGAATACAATAAAAATCTTGAAAATATATTTTTGCAAGCAACCGGCGGCACGCACACACAAATCACGATTTCCCCAACTATCTCTCATAATTTGCAGATGTTGAAGCTAAATTTTGTTCAATTCGCCTAAGTTACCGGTTTGAAAGATGCACACAAAATTCCTTCTAATGCTTGTGAAAAGTTTTTTGAAATCGACGTATGAAATCGAAAATTATTTATATCAACTCCCGAGTTAAGCCGGGTATTCAGCTAGTATATAGATATAGATAGATTTCGTGATTTTCGTATTTTTTGTGCTTTTTGTCAAAATTACCATCTTTTTTTAACGTTTTGGTGCCTTTTGATTACAAATTGTTGGCAACACTGAAACTATGACAATATAATATCGACCTAAGCGTATCACGAATTTTCCAAATATTTGTTATGAGTTCAATACATTCTTTAAATATGTAAAGCTGTTGAGAAATGACTTCTAGACCACTTAAAATTTCTAATGAATAACCATTACATACAGTGACAAAAATAAAATTGAAACTATTTTCAATATAAAAACAAACTATTTCCATATTATTTCATAAATATTTTCCACAAATACCGATTTTAAAATTCATAAAAACTGTTTGTATTTTTATTTTTGACCAGCTCTCCAAATCCATTACCAGAACTTTGATATTCTTCTTTTACATCATACAGCGCAGTTCTTTAAAAGTCATAACTCCGGCATGTAGGGTATCAGGCACTGGTCAAGAAAAATATACATATGTAATATCAGTCTCTTCCATGAAGAATTTTGTAAGGAATAACCAAAATCGATTCTAGCGTCAAGAACAGGCGATGAGAGCGTTTTTGTCATGTTTTTCCCAACTTGCGTCGTAAGCTCGTTTAAAAAGAAATAAATCTCTTCTCTTGAATCTGGCTAGTTTTTTTGTTACCACCTAAGGAGACGGTAACAATATTTACTGGTAACGCTTGGTTGCAGAATATTAAAAAGTTGTAATAGTTACCAAAAGGTGAATTTTTTCGGTAATATGATTAACGTTTAAGCGACAGAATCGATCTGTAAGTAAATTAAAAAACATATGTTAATATTCACACCAGTAAACTTTATTCCATTTCATTACTTTTTTATTTATTTTACTACATGTTACATTCACTGTTATTACAAAGCACTTGCGGGCAATTGTTAACTTTCCTTCGCGCTATGCAAAACATGTGCCAATAACAACACAAAAGCATTCACATCTACAAAAGAAAACAAAAAATATTTTTTCGCCCGCCGGGGTTGTCGAACTTGTTCCCCACCGGTTCATAATTCAACACTCTACCCACCGATCCTACCCTTCCTTACGAACAGTCATTGATTCAATATTAAGTATGACTGAAGCTATGTTGCAGCAGATCACAATGTAAAATTAATAGAATAGAGGATGATGAACAGTGTTGACACTTTAAAACTTTAAATAGTTGTAGATTGAGTCCGAAATGAGTTGCACATTTTAAAAAAAGGTGATCGATTGTTTTCTTCTTACGAAAAAATTCGACTGAAGTCCTACAGCAAAAAAAAAAAGATCATAAGAAGTTTTCACGCTTATTACTTTTATTGCAAATAATTCTAATATAATGTTCTTAAACAGTACTACATCCACTCTTAAAATACCAAAATAAATAAAATATTAACCCTTCATGGGCATCGTTAGCCGATTCGACTAACAACAATTATATTTATTGTATTTTCTTTTTTCACGTTGTTCAGTTTTCACTGTGTTTTCGTATATCAACAGTCATAGAAGAGATCTTTGTTTTGGTAGGACGTGTGAACCTTTAAGCAGAATGAAAGTTAGTGTTTTAAGCAAACATTTTAGTTGTATCGACTAGTATGTCGATCGACTAGTAGTAGTTAATCTATACTATTAATAAATCTGTAGCCACTTTTTATGTTCACTCATCACGTTTAAACGACAACTCAGATTTTTATAAAATTTTGTACACATATTTATAGGTCAGCAGAGAGTGCAATAGGATACTTTATTTTAACCCATTAACAACCAATGTTACTATATGGAAACATATGCGTCTCGAATTTTCATTAAATACTGTATAATATTTCAAAAGTTTTAGTGCCAGTTTTTTAAAAAAAGTAAAATTAGCATGCAATAATAACTTATTTCTGCTCAATGGCATACATAGTTGTCACCAAAATGTTGCTTCAAGTCTAAAAATGTCTGTTTTTTATGGTTTTCTTTCGGCCCTAATGGATTAAATTGCACTTCGGATAAACGAGAACAAAATCAATAAACGCTTTTAAATTTCCTTCAATTTGATACCAAAATCATGTATGTAGTTTGAAACCTGTGAAAAATTTTAGTACCAGATCTTTTTAGTATTAATTATAAGCTGAGAATGAGAGAAAAACGACTTGAAATTCACACTTTTAGCTTTGAAGGCAAATATTTCAGTCAGTTTGCAATGGATTTCAATAATTTTTTTTGAAAAATGTTGTTTCTTAAAATATCCTTCAAACATAAGTTGAAATTTTTACTAAACCAAAGTATTAATATTTTTAAAAATTTTTTTAAAAAATGTTCAAAAATTTTTAGTTTAAGCCAAAAAATTGGATAAAAGTTGTTTTTGTTGTAAAAAAAATTAAATCCAAAATTTAGGTTTTCGATTTCCTATCAGATGATATAACAATCTTAAGGTTAATAATTTGTAGTATTACTTAAACAACAAAAAATCGTTTTGGTAGCGAAAAATCAAGCCTACCACTATCAATTTTTGAATGAAAACTTTTTGAAAACCCGGCGAAGCTGCGGGTTTAAGCTAGTGACCAAATAAATGTATAAACATGAGTTCTAACCTTAACTACAATAGATAAATAGAAGATTTTCTGAATATTTATGATAAAAGACATGACGATCACGCAACTGAAAATAACTATGGCTTGCTACCGTCTTCGAAACGAACGACGAAACCGATTTTGAGGAAGATGATATTCCATTGAATATTTTGCGTGGGAGTATAATTAAGGGGCTAAGCCCAGAGGTACATATGCATCATATACATGCCCGTAGCCAGGATTTACCCTAGTGGGAGGGGGGGAGGGTGTTTTCATAAAAAATATATCGATATTTTTGATATAGATGAATCAAAGGAATTTAGTATAAAAGTTTAATGAATTTTTAATAAAACATACTTTTATTTATTTTTATATGTTTGTATTAAGTCTTCTCTTTTTTTTGTCAATTCTGACAATACATCATCCTCTGTGACTTTGCTGTCCCTATGTAAAGAATACATATCATTAAGATGCACAATCATTTAAGCGGTACTCGCCCATAGAACTTCTAGAAATATATTTCAAATATCAATTGCTCTCCTTCACCTATCACTACACTTTCCTAATATTTGCACCAGCATCCGCTGCTGAATTCTGATTTAATTTATTCCTATGGTTGTGTTACCAGCGCAAGGTAAAATTCTTGCATATTGCTTAATTAATTTATTATTATTATTAACTTTTATTATAAAATAAATTTACAATAAAATATTAAAAGCACTAGCAGCTAAGGCTATCGGCTTTGTTTAATTAAAATTTTGATCGTTCCTCATTTTCGGATGTCATCAAAATCAAGTTGAACGATGACAAAAGCCAGTTATGCTTTGTAAATAGTAAATGTTGTAAATTCTTGCACCAAGGAAAGTTATATAAACAGTAACTTTGTAAAAATTTTCCACACCATTAGAAATGCGACCTACAATACAAATTCCTTTTAAACGATATTTTCGTAAGCGGCTATCGGGTTAATATTTTGTATAAAGCAAGGTTGAACTATAAGCCACTTGTTAACTACAAGAAAAATAACCACGATAAGACGACTAACATTTTCTTATAAGTAAATCCGTAACCAATTCCTAAACTTTAACAGATCACTTAGCAAAATTTTAAAATTTTATTGACTTTTTCGACAACATTCATTAATTGACAACAAGGTTTAAAAATTTTATTTTTAAAAATTTGTGTTGTCCCATAGAGGTTGAGATCCCGCGTCAGTGCTGAAAAAAACGCAAAACTTACAATAAGCTTCGTTTCTCAATTTGGAGTCAGCTAACTAATGCCAACGGTTCAACCAAGACTGCTTAAATCGTAGATAACGCGAACCACTGACAGGAAAATTATAAGTTGAGGGGGTATTTAAAAATTTTTTAAAAGATATCGTTGCTTCCACTTTTATGTACTGCCGAAGCCGAAGGTAATTCCGATGTATCAAATGAAATTTCTGTTTCTAGAACAAATTCTACAATCATACACACAAAACGCACAAATTTAGAATTATTAACATAAAAAGTCAAATATTCTTAATAACACTACGTATACGACTGCTTTTAACATTAATGTCAATACCTTGAACGCTTTCGATGCAAATCAATGCAAATGAAATGCAATATTACATTATTATGATTTAGCTAATATTGTAACCATCAAATAATTATAATATAAAATGGACATTGACCACAACACCATTCTGGCAGCGCTGCACTCGGTTGGTACATCAGCAATGTAGGTCTAATGTCGCTTCGACTTCGGCGGTGTCATCTTCTTTTTATAAATACTCGTATTTAATTTTGTAACATTGGATCAAAGTATCAAAGAATATCAAGAAGTCGATATTCCATAATAAGGACGGAAATTGATAAAAGAAAAAAATTCCTTTAAAACAAAGATTTACTTTCCTCCTTTCTGGCCTTTTTTAATTGCGGTTTCTGCAGCTAATTAAGTTTCTAATTAAATCGTTTTAGTATTTTGGCACAATAAAATAGTCAATAGAAAACACTTAACACAAATGATTTAAATTTTAGAAAACCACAATTAAAACAATTGTAAAAGGTAAATTTTTTTCTTCACTTTCATTTAATACTTTCCAACGCAATAGATTCTTAAATCGCTGGTGATGGCCAAGCCTCAATGGAATTTATCGAACTTTATTCGATTTCTTAAGCGTGTTGCTATTGCAGTTTATGCTGTTACTGAAGAGAAACGTAGGCGCATTAAGTACGCGCATATAAAAAATGTCATATTAATGATTATATTTTATTTTTTTATACTTTCTGGACCCAGTGAACACCCAAAACCCCTCCCTTGTCTACGGGCCTGATCATATATAATACATAATATAGAGTGAGTAGGTCTCCATCCAAAAAAAAAGTTGCAAAGTCCACTCCCTACTTAAAAGTTTACCTGAAGAGGTTTTTGCACCATACAAATTTATTTTGGACCACTGAAAACAAAAACCAAAACGGTATTTTTATCATTACTATCGTAAATGGTGTCCGAAATTCAAATTGGCTTATTAGTAGCTATATTTCCTGCTCAAACTCCGAAATGATTTGAAAACATCATTATATCAAGTTATGAAATTTAGGCATTAAGGTTTCAAAACTGCGAAAAGAAAGATTACAAAAAACATCAAAAGACTTAGTTGTTCTGCAAAATATGCTAACAAAATGTTTGAGCATAGATTTAAAATATGTACAGTTTGTGCAAGTAAATGTTTCTTAAAAACTTTTCTATGAATTGGATTAAGAAAGATATGCATTTTATAAATCCTCTTATATTTTCAATTTTATTTTTAGTTATATTAGTACACCTGTTTTATATTATGATCTCGAGTATAGAGGTTTTTACCTGAATTATGTAATAAATATTTTTGATAAATTAAATATGAAAAATAATTTACTGCTTTTTCTTTCGCAAATTTGACAAAATAAATATAATATCATGAAATCGTTAGTTAACTTGAACGTATTATTCCTATTTTTGCGGTAAGTTTAATTCAAAGTTGATGTTAGTCGTTTCGACCACAAATAGGGTTTAAATAGCGATGCGCATCCACAGTTAATTGTAATTCAATTTCTTATATTGGCATTATTATGCAGTAATTTTTATATAAAGATCGTTAAATTAAGTCTGAAATAAAAAAGTGGTATATTTTGGAAAAATGCAAGCAGTGGGTGGTAAGAGTGGTAGAAACCAAAATAGTAAAAGGTTCTGTGTTGTGGTTAGTGACAACATTGATGATGACATCAATTGTAGCACGTAGTCTAGCAGTTATCCAAGCAACAAAAATCTATTAAGAGATTATTGTGATGTGCTGCAACATAGCTTCAGTTATAGTTAATATTGAATCAATGACTCTACGTAACGAAGATGTTTGGATCGGTGGGTAGTGTATAGAACTCTTAATCGATGGGATACAGGTTCGATCCCCACGCCGGATCCCCGGATCAAGAAATGTTTTTAATATTTGATATAAATTATTAAATTTTCTTGTTGTAATAAACGGAAGTAACAAATAAACTATCAATTTCTAAGAAAAAACGGTTGTCGAAAAAAAAGTGTCGTTATTGAGATTTCACTGAAGCAAATCACAGAACGAGTCGTAAAAAGCTTCACTTCAAAAAAAAAAAAAAAAGCAGTTAGAAAAAATTAAATTTGATAAGCAACAGTTAAGCATCAGTTAATCGGGAGATATCAAGTTTAAAGAGCCCACTCTTGAGTGCACCAGTTTTGCCAGAAAATAAGAAAACAGAAATTATAAAATTAGCTATAATCTCAAAAAGGTCTTAATAGAAGAAGTTCAGCAAAGTCGACATCACATCCTCCACAATTCGGATATCAAAACCGGATTCCTCTCACAATTGAAAGTTTCAACAACGCCGTGTGAGGTTGCCAAGTCTCCACAATTCGGCCATCAATGCCGAAGTCTTCTCACCATTGAATGTTGGTTGTAACAACTTCGTGTGAGGTTTTCACAGCCTCATATATTAAATTTTTTGAGAGCTATAATATTACGGCTAGAAGATGGGATGTTTTGATAGCATAGCCAGTTCCGTGAGTGTGATTTTAGTTTTACTCTTCAGAAAGAAAGCATCGTTAAAAATCTAAATAAAACATGTTCGATGAGTAAACTCACACTCACCGCCTAACTAAGCGTCTTGCCTACTTATTTGTAAGTGAGCTGAGTTGAGCAAAAAATAAGCGCCTAAAACTATGCCATACAACTCTTTCAAAATAATTCAAGCGTTGCAATATACGAGTATTGTCACTTTCCCACGAAATTATTATATCTAATTCTTATTAATAAAGTTTTAGTTGAAAATTTTGCACACAATATCAAATTAAAAAAAATCAAGTATGGATCACACTGCTCAGTGATCCCAAAATTTGTTTAAGTTTTTATTTCATAACTATAAAGAGCAATCACTTTTCTGCAAAATAAAAAAAAGACGTGCTAAAAACTTATACCTCAATTTTTTTGGGTTAAAAAAGTGCTCCATGCGGCAATTGGAAAAGAGTAAAAAATATGTCGGCTATATTTAAAAAAAAAATGCAAAAACTACAAAAATAAAAGCAATCATTTTTTGACATTTTCAAATTTAACGATATCGAAAATGTTTTAACGGTGCCGTAAACAAAAGAAAGAGATATCGTAAGAAATTGTGTGGGTAACGGAGAGTAAGTAGGCGAGAAAATAGATGCTTGTAATATATCATAAATTTTTGCTGTCTTTATGGTTTTGTGCTGCTTGTTTTTTTTTCTCTTATTATATTCGCTTTTGTTGTTGGTATTTCTGTTTTTGTTTTTTTTTTCATAACTTGACTTTTGCTATAAACTTTTGCTACGTAGCGCGCATTTTTAGTGGCTAACATATTTGCTGCTTTTCGCTACTGCTGCTTATTGACAGCTTTTGTTGGCAACTTTTAGGCACATTAACACACACATAAAAACGCAAACTGATAATTTACGATGCTCAATGTATGTGTCCGATCAAGTTGAATGAACATAAAAGCTAAAGTTGGTTTTGTTATTTGGAAAGAAGCGACTTTAGAGGTCAAGTGAAAATTTATTACTATGACATCGTTTTATTTTAAATTGCCTAGTCTTAGACGGCAGTGTAGAAGATGCAATTAATTCTTTACAAAAGACATAAAAATAAAGCTGTATAGTGAAATTAAGACGCAAAGAATTATGTTCTTTCTTTTGAGCAGTTTTATAGCACACAATTTCCTTAAACTGCTTCCTCAACAGTTATACGCATTAATTACAAATATTTCACTTTCGAGCACAGCTGTGTCAACTGTGTCTTAATTGCTTGATATAATTTACGAACTCTTTTAGTTTCAACTTTTTTATACTCTATAAAATTTAAAAGTTTTGCAAAATTTCGTCTCTTTTTTATGAGCTCGCAAAAAAACAAAAGAAGTGCGTAAAAAACCATTGTTTTATTATTGAGCTTATGAAAAATCATCAAAGCATCATAAGCGTTGCACAACAAGAAGTTATTTGAGCAGAAAAGAGCCTTAAAACATTAAAATAATTACGCCATGTAGGGTTGCAAGCAACGGAACACGAAGAAGAAATTGTTAGCTATGATACTCACAATAAGGCCCGCAGAAAAGAAAAACGAAAAAAAATTAATTCCGTTGAACTGGTAACTGTGTTTTCAAGGGCATTAGTCAGTAAAAGAATGGTAGAAAAAAGTGCCGAAATAATAATGCTGCGTTAAAATAAAAAAGTAAAAAAATATCACGTTACTAAATACCATGTTGCTGGGAATAAATGCTTTGACTACTCCCTGTAGGAAAATCAACTAATTTAAAAGTAGTTGATAAAGTAGTTTTTTGTCAATCAAAACTAGTTGAAATTCTGACTTTTTTTCATAGAACGAACTAACATATTTTGTATGGTGATGTCCGCTTAATAAGTCAATTGACTTTCGTCTGCATATATTTTCAACTACTTGTTAAACTAGTTATATTTAAATTATTTTTTTAATTACTTTAAAATAACCAATTGAAAACTATTACTGATGGTCTAAAGTTAATAATATTTGATGAAATAACATGGTTAAATATATATAAACTTCTAATCTAATAAAAATTTGCAATTAAGAGATGTCAAAATCAGAGTAGTTGCCGCCTTAATATAATTCAAAGTAGTTTATCAATCACTTGTTTTTAAGTAGTATTTCAATTACTTCATATATAATGCAATAAAAACTATTTAGAATTGAAGTGGATGCCGCCTTAATATAATTCTAAGTAGTTCATATACTAGTTTATTTTAAAATAGTTTTTCAATTAGTTGTTTTTGAAAACAAGTAAGTTTGTTCCTATAGGGCTGATAGAGCAGTCTGAACACATACACACACAAGCACAGGCACAAATCGGTATTGTGCCACTTTGATGTGTGCATCTTTGCCTTGGTTTTTTTCTAGCATACTTTAAGACGCACGCATAAAGTCGCTGCACATCGCTTAAACGTCGATAAATTTCAAAAGATTTTTGATTTGCTCTTATTTTATACAAGGACCAATCTCATATTTTCATATTTTGCCGCTAACGTTCAGCACAAATATGAAAAATGAGTTTTTTATTGTTTTATGTTCGTACTTTATAAAAATTTATGTCTATTCCAAGGATACAAAAAGCACGCACACACAGCTCCGCCAAGAGATAGACACAGCTCTGCAGCACTTGCGTTGTGGTAACTTTTGACTACAAATACTAAAACCAAGCTGCGGCAGCGTTACGCTAACGTCTTTACACTTTGATGATGCCACATTTAAAATATTTAAAAAACCAAAAAAAAATAAGCAATATATAAGCTAAAAATAAAAAGAATTCCGCGTAAAAACTTGTTGGAAGTTTAAAATGATGTGGGTGTAGTCTTTTTTCAAATTTCTTTTTTTTAAGTATTTGTTGGGTGGTTTTATTTTTAATGTCTGTCATAATAACAGGTGAGCAACGAAGCATGCGGTAATTGCCAAAATGTGGAGTAGGAAAAAATAACGCGCCACAAACACCACACAAACACATACACAAGCACCATATTTTCACATCACACTCAAAAATAAATCTATGGAGCATAAAAAGTATCCGAAAAAGTGTGAAATTCAATACGCAGCACACAGCTGCTTGTGATAACAACGAAAAATGCTTGCATAAGTGAAGGCGCTTAACATTTTATATTCACTCGGAAGGTGCTTCAGTATGTATGTACGTGTGTGTGCTTGTGTTTGTATGTACGACACAAGTGGCAATTTGACATAAGTAGCTATTTTACCGCATGTACGGAAGATCGCTCCTTGAAAAATAATTTAAAAATAAATTGAAATTGTTTCATGTCATTCTATCGGAAGTTATTCAAAATTGTACTTTTAAGCATATTAACTTATATTTACAAAACTACAAACATAATTACCTATACTTGCACCACCCTTATAAAGAGCTTTAAAAAGGAAACAAACCTCAAACACAAGAAACCAATTAAGACTCAGGTTAATATATTAATGACCAGGAGCAATAATCGCTTAAGTTGACTTAAGCACAGTGCCTAATTTACGCATAGTCTATATAGGCTGCAGCCTATGGGCCGCATCATAGAAAAAAACTTTGGAAATTTTAATTTTGTGTAGGCTCAAATAAAATAATTTAGGTGTTTAAAGTTGCTTACAATCATTACCCGAAGGAACGTCGTTCGGGCGAGAAGTTTTTTATTGTTATAGTTACCCCGATAAGAACTCTGCATTTTTTCTTACAAGGCTCTCGAACACTTTCCTCTTGTAAACATATATCTAGCCTTCTCATATGTCGGCCATAGTGAGTTGTCCTTGACGAAAATTATTAGTACTTAACTTTTAAGGTTTAAGCAAACAAAAAATAGAAGGAAAACTCAACCAACCAAGCCAACCAAGATTTGCTTAACCAAGGCTTTCGTTCAGTTTCTTTCCTTCGTTTACTTATAAAAATTTGACAGCGACCATTCTTGCGAAGACCATAGCTTGCTAAGCAAAATAGGGTTGCCAACTGATTCGTCGTTGCTTTAAATTTTAGTTAAGCATTTTTTTAATTAAATAACTCACAGAAATCATTTTAAGATATTGCTTGCTAAATTAAACGAATTTAAAGTAAAAAATATATACATATTTCTTTTGCACGACAATGTATTTATATAAATTCATGGCAGCCCTAATTTAAGATGTAAACAAATGATTAAGAATGCTTATCGTCGAGTTTTTTTCGCCATCAATTCCTTTGTTTTTGCTTGCTTGAGCACATCTGGTGTCTGCCTTAAGTCAGTTTTATTTCAAGTGCATGGTTATTACCAGTGCCTGTCCGAGCGATTTCGACGCCCGGGTGCAAGATTTTATTGTAAGTTCTTTAATTCCAATAATGAAAAGCAAGTTATTTTTTATATTAAGGAGTTTTATTTTTGAACTGTAAAATTTGTACAAATCACATAAAATATTTTTGAATGAAATGCTCTTTTTCTGACTTTTCGGCCTGCAAAATCGTCTATTACATCATTGGTTGACAGTTCCGACAATTTCATGCTCGATGAAAACAGTAGCCAAGTTGTTCAGTCATTCGTTTTTCAATGAATTGCAGAAGGTAACTTTTAATGATTTTGAGTTTTGAGAATGAATGTTCGCTACTAGCAACTAATTCAGGTGCTTTCAACAAAATTCATAATTCGGCACGACAACGACATGATTTTGGTCACTGACTGTCGAATTTTACTATCGCTTCGTTCCTCTCTTTGCTGTTTTTGTAAACAATATTTTTCTATGAATTTTCTTTGCCAATTAAGCCATTTTTCAAGCAATTTTTATCCAGTTTCTGCCGTTGTGAGCTGACAACTCTGATTCTGATATTGCATTCATTGCAAATGTGCTCAAACAATGACAGAATCATAGATGCTTTCTTATATATGGACATTTCATCTTTGCACAGATATATATAATGAAATATTGATATAATTTTCTTTTGTTCAGCGCTCTTGTGTTTACATTAATTTTCTGAATTTAAAACAAGCGCTTCCTTAATTTAACAAATACTTTATTCTAATAAAATTGCGTCCGAGCGCCCTCCAAAAGCTCGCGCCCAGGTGCGCCGCTCTCCTTGCACACACGTTTGGACAGGCCTTGGTTGTTACTATATCTTGTTTGGCTGGAGATTCCTTTTTTTCACTATCCATAATGCTCTTAATCTAGTATTATGGACTGCCATAAAAACAATCTAATCACTAACTCATGAAGAAACAATCGCAGCGGCTCAAAATGTATTTGAAATATATAACAATGACTTAGACCAGGTTCCCAGCCTCTTGCAACTGGCGACCCACCTATCCTTAAGCCTGGTTTTCACAATGTCAGTTGTATGACAACATAAAACTTAATCACTTAAAATATTACCTACATAAAATTATTCTACATGTTTTGTATATCTCAATTTGATAATTCAGTTGTTTTTAATTTTTCTCCATTGTCAAACATAGAAAAAATTTCAACGTGTTGGCATTTATTATTTGATTCACAGTAATTGATCATTGAACTTGACATAGTGAAAACCAAGCCTTATCGGAATACCTCCACGATCTATCGGTTCATAGTTGAGTAAAAAAGCTTTATTTGTATCATATGCCTTCCGTATCTATCTATATCTTCTATATCTATACTATTACATAAAATTGAAGTACCAATTTTTGTTTCCAGGTAAACTCCAAAAGTACTGGGCCGATTTTTATGAAATCTATTTATTTAAAATGTAAAGATTTTTAAGAAATCATTCCCGATGACACGTATTGCTCGATCGTTTTCTTTCCTCGCGTTTTTGTTGCGAGAGTCTCAATAAAATCTATGTTGTTATCAGTCTTGCCAGAAATTGTTGGGGAAAAAAGCTAGATGGGCTTTAAAAAATGGCTAGAAGAAGGCTTAACAAAAAACAACTAAAAAGGTGTTAGAACTGTTTACAACATATTTTTTTTTATAAATGTGTCTGTGAATATACATACGAAACGGACTTTGCTTTTACTGGCTGGAAAGGGAGAGGACTGCATTCCGGTATTGAAAGGAGCCATGGCCTGAATATGTTTAGCAATTTTAATTGGGAAATTAAGCCGGTTGTAAT
Organism: Coremacera marginata; assembly: GCA_914767935.1. Lineage (NCBI taxonomy): Eukaryota > Metazoa > Arthropoda > Insecta > Diptera > Sciomyzidae > Coremacera > Coremacera marginata. The sequence continues at coordinate 74,988,331 of OU612043.1, forward strand.
TTGCAGTAGCAGTTTTTACAGGTAATGCAGTCGTCCCTAACTGCAATCCACTTTTGAAATCATTTATCGGTCAACCAGGTGCTTTATATTTTCTGCTTATATTGTCTGAAATTTTTGCAATTTATTTAAAAATATCAATAAATTCAAAAATTCTGACCAAATCTAATTTTTTTGCTTACATACGGCTCCTCCACGGTTTCATATCTAGAATCGTATATCGATTCTTTGGAGTGTAGATGAATATCCATCTACTGATAATTATTTCAGTTTGAAATTCAATTTCATCATATTTTAACGAATTTAATAAATTTTCAAAATACTTGATTTTCAGTCAATTAAAAAACACATTAATTGAAGTGATATCGAAGTGAAAAAAATACTGGTGAGTAGGAAATTGTTCACTTCATAAATACCTGTTTTCCTATTTAAAATCACACTTCTCTGCTTATTTTCTGTGTTTATGCCCAAGCCCGCTTCTAGGCGGAGTCGACATTCCACCTGTAAAAAACGAACAAAGTATCAAAACGAAAAGCAAAACTCAGATTCGTTTTTCTCTTCAACAAGTTAGTCTAATCTGATTTTTGGAACTCAAACAAAAAGTGTGGCATTAGAGGGTTAAGATAGCTAGTAAATGAAAATAAGAATTGCAAAGATTTTTTTTATTTTTATTTAATGGTTTTACCTTTCCATTTTACTTGTTAACTACTAGAATTTCACAAGCTGAATTGATATTTCATTAATAAAGTGCTGCCCAATATGTTCTTTTTAGAGCACAGGGTTGCACAGTGTTAATAAGTGTTCGTAAGTGTTCTTAAGCAATATGTCTATAGATTTATTTTTTGTTAGATATTTCACATAATTAAAAAATTCCACAAAATTAAGAAAGGCTAGAAAAGGCTAGATCAAAAAAAAAAAAAAAAAAAAAGGCTAAAAAAAGGCTAGAGGCTACGCGGTAATTTTAGAGGCTAGACGACAAAAATAAAGACTAGATCTAGCCTCAAAAAGGCTAGACTGGCGACACTGGTTGTTATCTACTTTTCTATTTTTATGCTCAACTAGCGCAGCGCAAAACGAAAAAAAAGCAGACATATACATATGCATGAAGTGCTGCGTACAAAACATGTTTTTATTTCGTTTGCCGTGTATTGTCTTAGGGTGCGTTTATATTGACCGCTTATGACGTAGCTTATTTGTGCTTTCTCCTAAAGAAGCTTTTTTCAGCTTATTGTGTTCATAGTGTGCGCTTATTACTTACAGATTTAAACTTATTGAGCGTATTGTTTTTGATATAGTATCTAATAAAGGTTATTAGTGTTCGTATTTTGCGAATTAAATAAATGTTTTCAAGAGTGTGGAGAAGGAAAAGAAGAAAGAATCAAATAGCGATATATTTTATTTTGCCATAAAGCCCACACTTAAAATAATGATTAATAACAAAAGTTCAAAACAACTACAAGTGATCGAAACAATAACAAATGCGTTCAAAGGAACTTGGAATATGGTTTTGTAAAGAGAAATGAATATCCAAGTAGATCAGCAAGAACAACGAAAACTATGTAAGTGCAAAAGTGCTAAAATCTAGTTTGAAACCACAAAACGAAACAACTACAGCAAATATCAACAAACAACAAATATAAGAAAGGAATGAAACAAATGCAATGAAAATCATCTTCAATATTCAAGAACGGTAAGGCATAAACAGTAAAATGAAACAAAAATGTGAACTGTGAGAACGAGAGAGATATAAGCGCCGAAAACCAATAAAAGTAGCTTTAAGTTCGGAATAAGCTTTCACAACGAACACTTTCAGCTTTTTCAATATGCTTATACATGAAGCATTTTTCAGCTTTGACAATAATCTTCAGCACAAGCGTTCCCTATAAATGCGCACTTTGACGATTCATTGACCAACTTCAGCGTGTTTGGGATATTTTTATATGAATCTTTTGCGCTCTATTTCTATTCACACTCATTCAGATAGAAACAAAAACGTGTTAGCACTTTTTATTGTTAAAGAAAAAACGTTCGTGGTGAAGCCGCAAATATATATATGTATATATTTCGAAAATGAGTTTAGCGGCCAATTTTACACAAGCATACAACACTGGCTATCATTTTCTGTTTAAAAAAAAAAAACAATTTGAAACTGAAGAAATATCCTTGAAATTACAAAGAAATTACAAAAACTTATGATCTACTAGTAAAAATGTTATCTCGGAGGGTATTTTTTCTATCATTTCAAATCCGGAAATAGACCGGCGAATTCATTTTCAGATCAGATTTTTGATAAATGCACACCGAAAAAAATCGACATGTTTTAAAATTAAACACAATTAGGGAATTCACAGTTTAAACGTACATTAACAAAGCGTATTTATAGCATTTGTTATTTTTGAAACTGTGAGCACCTCGGTATGTGACAGTAGTATGTTTGTCGTAATTTTTTCATTTCAAAACAATATTTGAAGCTCAAAAAACAAAATTTGTCAACGAAATTGTCAATATATGAAAAGCAACACACAAAAATAAAAAAAAAAAAAAAGCGGCAGAACTTTTTAATTTAAAAATATTTATGATACTATACAGAACAGACATTTCATTAAAATACGAGGCACAAAAACACGTCCAAGGGCTACTGTTATTTAAACGTGTCTGCGTATTAGCGTTTGCATGAAAAACAACAATAAAGCAAAATACGCTTGCGTAAGTTTGGGTGGAAATAACAAATCGTAAATATAACAGACCTGTTATCATTTTGAAAATGTATTTTTTAATATAAAATTTTTGAATTTTTTAAATATTCACATATAAAGATAATTAAAGTTTTCAATTTAAAAACAATTTGTCATCAATAGCTTTAAACAAATTTTTCATACATAATAATTATATGTGAATTATCTATGCATATTGATATTGAAGAATTCTCCAGGAAAAAATATGCTGGTGCCTATTTACGCAATATTTAAATCTTGTTGTTTAGAGAATTTAACATTGAGCTTGAGATCAGTTAACGCTGTGTTTTGATGTCATATATGCATAAATATTCTAAAGCTCTTGTATACCCATTCCTAATGATTGCATTCTTTCGAAAATCGATTCTTATAAGGGAAAAGTAATTGTCCGTGGTTAGATTGTTTAAAATCATTGAAATGATTTCAATAACAAACAGAGCATAAAAGAGATAGCAACAATGGGACAATGTGAGCACTTTTCTAATGGATTTTTTTTTTTCTTCTTTAACAAAAGGGAGAATATTTTGTTACATACACAAACTTACTTGTAGACTTGAATTACTGAACACAAACCCAGCTACATACACATAAAAGAACAGTGAAGTATCACACACGAACAAAACCTTTTTGCATGACATCATCACATATTAGCAACAATTGTTGAATTAGTCGACTCTAGCTTAGCGTAGGGCACCTTTTCAGGGTGGCTCTAGACGATTGAACTGCTAGACTGATTAAGTAGCAAATGAAGAAGAATCATGCAAAGCAATGAGTATCTGCTTTATTTGAAGTGGTAGTAGAAACAAAGAAGCCTAGGCTTAAATCTTGCTGGTGCTTAATGGAGTAGTGGGAGGGGTTGTTGTAGAGGGATGATTGTGCCATGTAGGAGCTTGCTTGGCACGTTTGAATGAGTGACGTAAAGATGTGTGACATGCTCTCATTTGGAACAATGAATTCAAAGTCAGATTTACACCTAAGCAGTTGATAAACTCTGCGCTATGATATTTTGCTGCATCAAAAGCTTGCAAGCTACATACATTTTTACCTTTTAGAGTGGCTTTTGTAACTAACTCCTTTGTTATTAGTATGGCTTAAAGACTCTTGTATTGCTGGGACCAACGCTGTTTGCTTGGAATCGATTGGCGTATCGATTTGTGTGCAGAGCAGATTTAAATTTTAATTGCACATGGCAGTATTTAATAATGCGTGAAACTCTAATATTTGGGGTTTAGTTTTGAATGAGAGCTTAAGGTAATGAATGATAATTTTTTCTGATTTTGTTACGTTTATATTACAGATCTATTTTTTGCTTAGGTTTGTGGAGAACATTAAAAAAATTGAGTGACTGTATTTTGTTTATTTTTTTTTTTATCACACAATTTATTTTATTGTTACAGTGTGCTTTCTGTCATTTATCCTACCTTTTATTTTACGCTTCAATTAATTCTAATCAAGCTACAGTTATTGGCTGCATTTAAATTTTGTTAAACTATTTAACAACGTTCATCCCGTCAACGAACTGTCTCATAGAATTCATTTATCTGGCTTCATTGTTCGTTTTGCTTGTCTGTCTGAATATATATGCCTGCCTGCCGGCTTGTCTGCTTGTCTGTTTAGCTGCCCATTAACACTAAGTTCACTTAAATCGTTTAATTCTTAAGCACGTTGTCCAAACTTTTTGCAAGCTTATGGCACAAAACCTCAAAGTCTTCAATGCTGTTGTAGTAAATTTGATTAATGAGCTTTAAGAGCAAATGCTCACATTAGAGCGGTGTCGGTTTTTGTTTTTTTTTTGTTCATGCACTTCTAAATTTATATTAAAGCTATTTATTGTAAATTGATATTGGCATTTTAATTTCTTTAAACACGCATATATTCTTATCTCAAAATGTATATAGTGGGAACTGAATTCATTTACCTGTGTGACTTTGTGGTCAATTGGGGCCAAAAAAAAACTAAACAACCCGTTTTATAGACATGGTAACAGATTTAGTATTGCGTTAAAATCTAAAATTGGAATTAATCTAATAAAGAACAATGTTGGAATTATTAAATGGAAAAATAGTACATTTAAAAAGACAAAAAAGATGGACAGAAGACTGCTTTGAAAGAATCCCCTAAGCTACTAAATAAATAAATGAAGTAGAAAATACAATTCGATATTTTTGAAAATACCTAACTTGTTTACACTTTTGATACAAAAACGAGTTATATAAAATTTGCATTTTTGCAAATGTCACCTTTCGAAATTATTTTAACTGAATCGCACTTTCAAGCTGCTTTAGTTCAATTCAAGTCAACAGTTTTGAAGGTTAACCTCTAAGAGGGTGAATGGATGAAGCGAAAAGTATTTCCTATAAGTGTTTCTCATAATTTGTCGCAGTGATCAGTACATGTGTTTTGTGTGATTCCCCTTTAGGAACAAACTAACTTGTTTTTAAAAACAACTAATTAAAAAACTAGTTTAAAGTAAACCAGTATATGAACTACTGTGAATTATATTAAGGCGGCATCCACTTCAATTCTAAATAGTTTTTATTACATTATATATGATGTAATTGAAATACTACTTAAAAACAAGTGATTGATAAACTACTACTAATAAAAAGGCGGCAACTACTCTGATTTTGACATGTTTTAATTGCAAATTTTTATTAGATTACAAGTTTTTATATATTTAACCATGTTATTTCATCAAATATTATTAACTCTAGGCCATCAGTAATAGTTTTCAATTGGTTATTTTAAAGTAATTAAAAAAATAATTTAAATAAACTAATTTAACAAGTAGTTGAAAATATATGCAGACTTATCAATTGACTTATTTAGCGGACATTACCATACAAAATATGTTAGTTCGTTCTATGGGAAAAAGTCAGAATTTCAACTAGTTGTGGTTGACAAAAAACTACTTTATCAACTACTTTTAAATTAGTTGATTTTCCTACAGGGTCGTTATTAAACGCGTAAACGTTATTAACGCGTTTATATATAGATTATTATATGTTTTAGTTTATGTTATACATCTTGGCGTGTTTAGCGTGATATTTTTACAGGAAATTAAACTTGTAAAAAGGAGACTAAGAGGTAAGCTGCGAATTTAATTTTTATTTAAAATCAATGTCTCCTTTTTGTTGGCTTGCTTTTAACACCCCGTTTTCCTAAATTTTTGTTGCTTTTTATTTGTGTCTATTCCAGCAAAAAAAATTGCAATTATAATTAGTAAGGAATGGAGCTTCGACAGGATACCGTATTGAAGTTTATTCGAAGTGCAGAAGCAGAATTATCTGCAAAAATATTTGTGTACACTTAATTTTTTGAAGTGAAACTTTTATAGCCCCGTATACAACAATACGATAAGCTAAACGGGGAGTAAAACCAATGTAACGAAATGGATCTTATGAAAACAACAACACTGCAATTTGCCGCACTGGTTGTGTAAAAACGAAAAAAAGGCTATTCTGAAAATTGTTCATATTTCTGCTTTCACGTAGGATTGAACACACTACGCTTGGATCCATAGCCGGCTGTTCTAACTACAGGGCCACGGAGGCATATTTATTTGAGTAGCTCATACTTATGTTAAATCAACAATCAGTTGTTCTTTTATGATTGAATTTAGTCTTTCGTTCAATACTCTGAACGTACTTTACGATCTAAGAATTTGCATCTGAACGTAGCTTCTTTTCAGAACATTAGTATGCTTTTAGGCATTTCTCAAATTGAGTTTTGATAAATTCAGAAAGCAAACTGAGTTTAGTTGAGTTTTACCTGAGCTTCGGCAGGGTATCGAAGCTAAAATACTCCCCCGCGGCCGTATTGAAGTATATTCGAAGTCTTTAGCCACGACAGACATGATGGAATTCTGTCTGTCCGTTTTTCCTATAATATTTGGCAAATTCGGATAAAAACCACGCCTACCTCCCTTACAAAGTGACGTTACCAAAATAGGAAAACTTTCGTAAATATATAAAACTGAATGCCATTGTGTCTGTCGTGGCTAAAGACTTCGTATTAACTTTTATGGGGCCGCAGGGGGGTATTTTAGCTTCAGTACCCTGCCGAAGCTCCATTCTTTACAATTTTTTTTTTTGTTTTGTTCAGCGATCGCCAAAATGATATCACTAACCTACTAAGAATGTTGCAAATGTTCGGTAAAAAGCAACTAAAAAGAAAGCGAAAAAAAACAGTCTGTCTTTGAAAGAAGAAAAAAAAATGAAAATCTCCACTTTTCTCCACATAATTGATGACATCAGGAAAATGAGGCCTATGTGATGTGCAAATGAACAAAAACATTACGATCCACTGCAATTAATGCGATAGAGCTGTGCATCTCAAGTGTGCAAACATTTAAACCGGATATTTCAATGGTGTTCACTGTAAATTAGATGTATAATTCGGCAACCAATAATTTTTCAATTCCGATTTTTTTGACAATGTTTCCTTAAACTGTTTTAATTTTCAGTTTTTTCAACTTCAATATAAATTTATCCACAAAAAATGTTGTTTTGTGTCATTTTTTTCAGTGTCTTACAACTTTTTCGAGATTAGTTCATGGCCTGAGAAAATTGATAAAAAAAACAATTTGCTGTTTTAGTTTGTTAGGCAACTACAGAAGCTACAAAAAAAAGATTGAGATCAAAAAAATTATTTTTTTTTTAATTAAATTATGGCCCAAAAACAAAACCCCCCAAAACTCCCTACTCTTCCTTACAATATGTTATTACTTTGACGAAATTTCTTTTAAGCTATTTATTAAACACAAGTTTTAATCAAGAAATAGCTTCAATCAAATTCTGTCAAAATAACAACATATTGTACTAAATACAAAAGCTAATGTTTAAAAAATTCTAAAATTTGATATAGAAAACACAATTTTAAAATAATAACATTAAGCGTATTCACTCTTGATTTTAGTTGGTGTGAAACTGATGTAGTTGTAACCATTAGGGTTTATTCGATGTTTTGCTTCGATGCATCGAAAATTTTTGACTCCAAAAAGTCAAAAATGTCTCCAAAAAGTGTGGGTTGGAGGTTTTTTGAGAAGCGCAGTGAAAACAATGCGAATTGTAATTTGTGCAAAAAGTCTATAAGAATGAAATGGAAAACAGAATCAAGAGTTTTTCTAAAAGTATTAAGGAAGAATATTTGATGACTTAAAAATTAATTTTTTTCTTATTCCTATGGTTTTACGAAAAAAGTTTTTGACCTGATTCCACAGTCCGTTAGAAACATAATTAGCTCATTCATAGTATTCAATTTGAAATTTTGTACAGTTTTGCTTATAACATATTTTCTTGTGAAATAATATCAGAAAATTCCTATGCAAATCGAGGCATCGATGTGCCCTCCGATGTATCGAAAAATATCGATGCACATTTCTATGCATCACTGACATTCCCAGTAACCATAGCTACAAGGGCAAGAGTGAGCAGCGTTCTATAAACAATTCGCTACAATTAGTCTTACGTCAGAGAAACAATTACCATTGCTGACATGTTGATCTGGTGATGCTTTCTTTTCAATTACCCAATATACATGAATTGACTCATGTATATTTACAAAATATTGTATATATTATATTGACTCATTAAAATCAATACAAGAAATGGTTAAAAACTAATTTAAAACACTGATTATATGATTACTAGCTTAAAGGCAGTATGTAAAGTTCGTTTAAAACACTTTATATTTCATTGGTAATATAAAAATTTGGGTTAAATATCGTCACGAGCATGGGCGCAGCGAGGGTAGGGCAGACAGGAGCAGTGCCCCCCCTTGAACATTAGAGATATAAAAATTTTGGTATTAAATTAAGAAATTCAAAACATTTTGTCTTATAATTAAAAAGCATAGAATTTATTTATTTTTATTAAAGCTTAATTTATTTTTTATTACAAGCTTACGGCTAACACTTTTTTTTACCCCAACGCGAACTGCGTAAGGGGTATATTAACTTTGTCATTCCGTTTGTAACGCCAATAAGTAGGCATTGCAGGTATATATACTCAGCATCACTTCCTGAGTCGATTTCCGAGTGTCCGTCTGTCTGTCTGTCTGTGATCATGATTACAGCCGTAATTTTAAAGTTATCGCGATGGAATTCAAAATACGAAAATTCGAGAATGAGCCAAATCGGAAGAAAACCACGCCTACCTTCCATACAAAGTGACTTTATTTTAATAGTAAAATCTCTTTAAAATCTACAAAAACTAATGAAATACCGTGAATTTTGCACATAGACTTTGATGTATAATATAAACCACCTCGATGCTATTTGGCAAAATCGGATGAAAACCACGCCTACTTCCCATACAAAGTGGCTTTATTCGAAACTTAAAATGTCTAAAAAATCCACAAAAATTAAAGAAATACCTTGAAATTTTGCACATAAGCTTTGATATATAACATGAAATATCTCTATGATTAAGCTTCAGCTTGTAATAAATAAATAAATAAATCTCTACGATATTTGGCAAAATGCCAAAAGCCACGCCTACCTCCCATACAAAATGACGTCATCAAAATAGAAAAAGTTTCGTAAATGTATAAAACTGAATGCCATCGCGTCTGTATGTACCCAAATTGCGTCCACATCGTTTATCCAACCCACACATATATTCTTCAATATAATATGCAGTCATTACATTAGAAAAGTGGGTGTAGCATTTTACTTTTGATCGAACTTCTGTGACACCGTGTGTCTTTAACCAAATTTTTCACACATAATCCTTGGTAATTTGAGCAATCTTAAGTTTATAAAATTGGGCGCTAATAGACAGGGGGCGTGCCACTTTATTTTTAGACTAGCTTTATCTACACCGTTTGTCCGATTTCAACCAAATATCTTACATATATTCTTTAGTATAATGAGAAGTTTTAAGCCTACAAAAGTGGGTGGGATAGAACAAGGGGAGTGTTAATTTAATTATAATCAAAATCCCTCTACACCGTTTGTCCTACTGAAACCAAATTTGGCTCACATATTATTTGGCATAAGAATTAGTCTGTTGTTCATAAAAGTGGGCGTACTAGACAGAGGAGTGGAACTTTATTATTAATAAATTTCCATCTTCACCGTTTCTCCGATTTTAACCAAATTTCGCACATATATTCTTTAGTATAATGAGAAGTTTTAATCATACAAAAGTTGGACAAGGGCATTGTCAATTTAATTCTTTAATCAAACTCAAAAGTATAGTCTAAAAAATTGGGGCGTGACACTTTAATTTAAATCGATTTCTTTCTATTGCCTTGGTTCGACTTCTTCCAAATTTTCCATATTCTTTGAAATAATGAGCAGTCAGTAGTTAAGAAATTTGGGAGCTATTGAGCGGGGGGCGTGGCACTTAAATATTAAGCGATATTATTTTACACCGTTGGCATGAATTTGCACATAATACCAACCAAATTTTGCACATATATTCTTTAACATAATGAACAGTCTACAAATTACTCTATGTGGCAGCTAAGGGTAAAATAAAATTAGGCGTATGACACAAATATTTTTGCAAATTATGCATAAACATTTTAATGACGGCTAAAGACTTTGAACATACTTCAGTACGGCTGCGGGGGGAAGGGGTATTTTAGCTTTGGTATCCTGCTGAAGCTCCATTCCTTACTATTTTATTTATTTATCAGTCACATTTCTTTAAAATGAGTCATCAAACATGAATATCGCAGTTAAATTAACAGAGTTATGATTTATTTACTTTTGCAAAAAAATTCCATTTGTTTCTTGTTGTATTAAAAAATTGGCAAAAATCGAACTTTTAAAAACATTCCGTGAAATGTCATGAAAATGATTTGTTAAACTATAGCTAATACAGATACAAAAAATGGTGTGATTTGGTTTAATAATTTGGTCGTTACGAAATTTTTTGTTAGAAGCATGCCTTTTTAGAAATTTCGTGTTTGAATATTTTTACGAAAAAAAATCCCAAAAACTCTGAAATACAAATTTTGAAAAGTACAAACAAGAAATAGACGACAAATGGTTTTGAACTATTTTGTGCAAAAAATTGAAAAAAACAAAAATCAGATCAAAACGTTATAGCTGTAGAGACTTTCGTAGAATTTTCTTCAAAAACCCTTAAAGTGCCCATTTCTGGCATATCGAACACAGAAAAAAAAAAATCATAAAAAATCAAAAAACAAAGAATTCTCATATGAAATGACTTCAAAAATTCTTTAAAATGTATACTTGATTTTCTTTCGCATAATTTAGGAATTCCAGGTTTGCCAAAATATAAATAGTAAAATTAAAAAAAAATAGCAAAAACACAAAATTTTCGACTTTTTAATCGAAAATGCAGCTGATGAAATTCTAGTCATCCAATGGTTGCTAAACAGTAATTTGTACGTCCTTTTAATAATACACTTATTAATTCCATTTTTTGAATTTTTTTGAAAAATAGAAACAGATAATGACGATTACTAGATAATGACTAGCCTGTGTAGGCTATGTGATACAGAGACAAACGTTTCAAAATCTATTCAGTTAAAGCACAATTGGTGTGCGATTACCAACTTCGGGTTGGTCACGTAGTTTTTGGCCAGCATGGTAGTGTCAATAACGCTAAAGTTTTCCGGAGTTGCTCTCTGTTAAACCATAAAGAAAAGTTTTTTCTTCCCAACAGTGGATCGCTGGTGATTCGGCATACTATTTATCTGCCTATATAATTACTCCGTATAAGAGCAACTCGCAAAAACTCGATAGGAAGAAACGTATTCCATTTAACATGAGGCACAGTAAATACAGAGTCCTGGTTGAGCATTGTTTTGGAGTGATAATGAAAAGTTTAAGAAGCCTTAAACAGCTCAGAATGCGCATTCATAATGACTATAGTATTTAATATTGCGCCGATTGGTTTATGGTATGCTCTATTCTGCATAATATCTTTATAAAAAACCTTTATAAAACAGTTTTATACCAGAGCAAAGCGAAAAAGCTGATCTTATAGAAAATACAACAAACTGAACTTAATGCCGCTGAACTTAAGCGGCAGGCATTATTTCTTATTTATTAATTTATTTATTTATTTATTTAGTTATCATCATCAATGGAACAGAGATTCCTAACTGACTACAGAATATTAGGCAAAGCCACTTAAAGTTAAGTTAAACATTTAATTAATAACAATAAAACATAATATCTATAATACCAATAATAATAATATCAACAATATAATTAACTTTTTTTTTTAATATAATTAACATTATAACATTGTTATACGTTCATCAATAGAAGTTACACTCAGAAAATTCATTTATAGGCAGAAGGTTGCGGGAAATGAATATTATTTGCGGTAATCGGAAGAAAATTGCTACAACTGATATTTGGTTAATGTAACTCGAATGAAATAAGCACAATTGATTGTCAGTTGGCGCGAATGATCGTTCCTTCGCAGCCCGCTCATTTCCAAATGTTTGTTCAGTTGAAATGAAAATATGACATGTTAGTTGCTTGAACCGCGTAAATGTATTTATTTCAACTCCCCTTGCCACTACAAGGAACATAATGTGTCTGAAATAACTAACTGAAGCTATTGCAGACAAGCGAACAATACTAGTCATTGTAACAACCACATTGAAAGTTATGTCAATAGCATTATTTTTACGCTGCAATCGAGTTTTGAATTTTATCAAATCAATCGCACCCTTAAGTTGAGTCAATCTCAACAGCCAACCTTGCAACTGCAAGTTTGTCAAACCATCCGACTTATCGAGTGAAACAGACATACGTTCACAAACACGAAGTTGTGTAAGCCGACTTTAATCGCAAGCCGCTTGAATTTTATTTCTCAAAGTTGTTAACGTGTCCGGATGGAATTTTTGTGTCGTGTGTCATTTTTTTTAATAACTTGTGAGGAACAACCATTTGGTAAGTTAAATAAATTGCTTTTTATCTATTTATGCACAAAGAAAGGCTGAGTTCCTAAATGCATTTCTACAAAGCATCAGTGAATTTCTATTAATTGGTGCTTAGTTGATTCACCAAAACTGCGCAACTAGGTTATTATTTTTAAGCACGTTTCAGTTTCGCAGTTTCGGTGAATCTGCTTAGCACGAATTCAAAGAAAATGATCAATGATGCTTTGCAAAACTGCATTTAGGAACTCGGCACGATTACAATTTCCTGGGCGCCGCGATTTGAAATTGTTTGTTTTATCAACCATAAAAAGTGTTATTAACCATAAAATTCTGTGCATTACTTTTGAAGATAATACATATTATATATTAGGCACACTTGACGGTTCACCCTTTTACGAAATAACCAAAACACGAGAAATTTTTATTAAAAACCGCGCGATTTTTATTTTACATACTATGCATTTTACGTATAATGTGCAATTGATGGTTCACCCTTTTACGAAATAACTGACACCTGAAAAATTTATATAAAAAATATGCGCGTTGTGAGTTGAAAAACAGTTATATCTTCAAAAGTAATGCATGGATTTTGTGTTTAAAATATCGTTTAATAAGTAATAGATAGACCCAAGATTGCCAGTCAAAATTCGGAACAATTTCCACGGAAATTACTTTTTTCCCACAGTACCATATATTAAATACCATCAATATTATCACGTTTAAAATAAACAAAAAATTCCTACCGCAATTAAACAATACCACAAAAAAATCACATGATCATTAAAAATTACTACAAAAATACCGCGCTTTTTAAAAATACCACCAAAAATCCCATATGCATTTACAAATCCAAAAAAAAAATCCCATACGCATTAACAAATTCCACAATAAATCAAAGTTTTTGGAACATCTGGAGATGTTCTGAAAGCATTTTGTAATAAGAAATATAAAACGTACGAACAAGGCCGTAACACTTCGTTTACTCCAACCCTTTACAACTAAAAAACCAAAGATATAATAGTGGTATTCAATGAACGCCATATTTATGATGTTCATAGCATAAGAGCGATATTTCCACAGAAGCGTATTAAGAAACAAAAATTTAAGGAATTTTGCAAAGGTAACTTACGACATAAAATCGTGGTGTAAACAGAGCGTTTAATGCCAATAACGGCAATGATTTCAAATGAAGTTTTTGCTTAATAAATGTGAAAAAATCATTTCAAAAATACCACACTGATTTCCCACGCTAATTAAAAAATACCACGCTGAATTAAAAAATACCATGGGAATTCCAAAACAAAATATTCCTAAGGGCAATTAAAAATTATTACGAATGGGATTTTTCCCACATAACATTACATTATTACTGGCCCTGGGTAATAATTGATTTTCTTGTGTATAGGGTTGACTTCATAAACGTATTTATCATTGCCTCAGTGTTTTATTTTGAATTGGTTCGAATCTTATTGCGCAACTATACTATTTTAAAAAATATCACCAGAGTTGTGCAGTTTGCGTTTATATACAATATAAGCTTCGGACCAATTTAAAACAAAATGCACTGATGCAATGATAAATGCGTTTATGAAGTCAGCCAATGTAATGAAATTTTCTATTTTTTTCTTTAAAATTTTATATATGTAATGTTGAATTAATGTTTTTGATTATATATTATTTTTTATTAAATAAAAAAATGCCAGTTTTATCTTGTTTGGTTTTATTTTTAGAAAAACGATTACTGTGAACATATTGTAGATTGTTTAACCTACAAAATGACCTACAGTCAATAGCCATGTGTAGGTTGAAACGATCAATGGGTTAGTCAAAATAACAACATTTTCGTCAAAATAATTTACAGGTCGGTTCATACAACCGAGTGGGAGTCAAAACGGTGTAGTCAATCGAATGTAGGTTAAAATGACTTAATTCTCCGTTCACATAATTGAGTTTAGGTTAAAACAATAAACAAGATCGTTCATTTAACTGAATGGAAGTTGAAAGGATAAAGGGGTTAGTTCAGATAACCGTGAGCGTAGTGCTTACAACGGAATGCCACAGTCAAGAAGGCTATGGGAAACTACTTAGTTGTGGTGATTACTTTTTAAAAATTATCAACAATCGACTAAGTCGGTAGGGCACCAATTCGGTTGCGAAAGTGGATATAATTTTCTGTGTGTATCTAAAAGGACTTTTAACGCCTGTTTCGTTAACGTTAAATCAATGGCAATATTGCTTGAAAGCATATTGTATTATATTAAAGCTGTATTTAAAGGAGCATTAATCGCATAATTGGTTCTTAGCATTCTGATACAGAATATATCATAGTTTCGGAGGCTACTCATTATATATTATGATCATAGATACTAGTTTCGGATATTAAAATAAATCATTTCAAATAGTCGAGGACAGTCCACTAAACCTCTAATTAAATCAGAAACAAATAGAAGCGATACTATAGTTCTTCAATTTTGTAGTAACTTCAAACTAATAAGCCAACAACGTGCACTATATGAGGGGGTTGGCTCAGGAAAGTTCAAGGACTTAAGAGCATATCGCGTAAATGATTTTTTAATGCGTTCAAGATGATTTATATAGGAGCTATAAAAAGGATTCGAAATAAGAGAGACGTATATTCAAGCTTGGACTTTACAAAAGCTGAATAGAAAGATTTATGAGAATATGTATCAACAAAGGCTGAACTGTTGCGTCGAACAAATGCATACATGGTATAAGCTTTAGGTATAATAGCGTTGATGTGGCTTACAAAGAAAACGTAGCATCAAAAATCACATCTAAATCAGAGATTTCATCGACAGAATTTAAGATATGAATATTAATGACATATGAGGTATTGACGTCATTTTGGATTTTTGTAAAAGTAATCGGGAACACTTTTTATGTTTAATGGAAGACGATTTTTACAATACCAAGTAGAGACATTAGATAAATGCTTTTGTGAATCATTCGTATCCGATATATTTTTTATGATAAAGTATATTATTCAAGTTATCAGCATATAAGAGGTAACTACCGTTTGAAAAATAGTTACCAATATCTCTGATGAATAGAATGAATAGTAAAGGGCGCAGAATACTGTCTTGTGGAATACCTGAAGAAGCTATAAATGAAGCAGATCTTGAATTGACAATTACAACACAGCAAATCCTGTTTGTGGCGGCCATGGCGCAGTGGGTAGAGTGTGTGGCTCATAAGCCATAGAACCCTGGATCAACTCCCACCTGGCACAGAAAGTTTTTCCAATTGAATTAGTTTTTCTGTTCGGCCGTCACCTCTCTGCAGACAATGGCAAGCCTCAGAGGGTAAAAACTGCCATGAAAAGCTTCTTGTGAACATAAGCAGTTCGAAGTCGGCATAAAACTTGTAGGTCTAGCTCTCGATCATTTGTGTTAAAACATTTCAGAACACGCACAACACAATTGAGCGTAAGAAGCTCGGTCAAAGTCCTTTTAAGGGCTGAAATGGGCATTTCGTTTTTTTTTTCAAATTCTATTTGTTAAATTAGACTCAAGCCATTTCAAAAAAATGGAGTGAAAACCCATATTCGAAAGTTTCAAATTAAGGATTTTGTGAGATACCTTATCAAAGGCCTTGAAAAAAACAGTGTAAGTTATATGTACCTGGAATCCACTATTAAAGGAATAAATGTGAAGACTGCAAGGTTAGATACAGTTAAGCGTCCCGATAGAAGCCCATGTTGATTAGGAGAAATTAATCTTTTAACTTCAAAGCAAATTTTACTTTTTATAATATTCTCAAAAAGTTAAGAGGTAAAAGAAAGTTAAGAGATTCGTCTATAGTTTGAGATATCATTTTTATTGCCACTTTTAAAAATTCGAGTTATTAAAGCAATTTTCCACTCAGAAATAAAGTCACCAGAGCAAAGTGATTTATTGAAAATTGCCTTATGCAAACTTAAGTAATTATGTTAGCTTATGTTCGAATAAAACAAAAAAAAAAATAACATCAAGCTGTTACAGACTTTATTTTATTTAGATGTTTTTATTGTGATATTTTTTATTTATTTCGTAAATTGCAATACGTTCTTTTATTTTAAAGTCTAATATTTTTTTTTTGCCTCAATTTCTTCGATACCTTAACTTTTCTCCCCTGTAATTACAGTTCCCTATCATTTTACTGTTTTTTCATTCATATTTTTTGTTTTAAAAGTGAAGTTCTGTCTGCCTATATTAATGAGCTCTGGTTCAACGATGTTTTGGAAGCACATTTTCCCATTTTATCAGCAAGTTGCTCGCCCTCTCTTGACGCTGGACGGGCGGAGGTAGTTTCTGAAGAAATTTGAGTTGAAGCTTTTTTCAATTCTTGTACGGATGTGGTTGGGGAAGATGAATTAATTTAAAGAGGTATAGGAGATGTGTTAACAGTGCGTCTCCAATGAAAAGTTGGAGTTGTGCATAAGTCTTCATTATTGGTTGGGCGTATCAAAAATTGTATAGGTAGACGCATTCAAACTGCCTACTTCTATTATGCTGACTTCTTCTCTTTCTCCTGTGTCGACTTAAGAGAATTAAATTTCTGCGCCAGATTTTGCTCCGAAAACGTTCTTTAATCTTTCGTAATACGGGCACATTCTTAAAACATTTTCTTAAGAAAAAACCACCATATAATGCAATTGAAGTATATCGGTTTCAAGAAGTCCACCTCCGGTTGACTTACGCCACTCATTTGCTTTGTTAAACGATGTGCGTAAGTTACACACTAACGTACTCAGTCCCAGGATGTTTTGATACCCGTCTTCTCCAACAATTGGTTGTAAAATATTTCCGTTGAAAGTTGTCAATGGATTTTTGAGCAAGCACAGTTGTAAAAATGGGACATTTTGATTACAGTGCATTTTATTGTTGTGATAGTAAAATTATAGCAATTTGTGTAAACTTTTTACATTTTCACAAGGATTTCACATCAGCTGCAATTAAGAGTGAATACGCGCGAATATTGTGTTCAATTTTAAAGTATGTCGATTTTTGTCTGTCCTATTTAAACATATTTAAACACCTATTTAAACATATTTTGTTGAATTTAATAAATAAATAAAAAAAACGAAATAGCCATTTCAACCCTTGAAAGGACTTTGACCAAGCTTCTTATGATCAATTGTGTTGTGTGCTGTGATATGCTTGAACACAAATGATTGAGAACTGGACCTACATGTTTTATGCCGACTCCGAACGGCTAATGTTCTTAAGAAGCTTTTCATGGTAGTTTTTACTCTCTGAGGTTTGCCATTGTCTGCAGAGAGGTGACGGCCGAACAGAAAAATTAATTCAATTGAAAAAACTTTCTGTGTCAGGTGAGAATCGAACCAGGGATCTCTGGCGTATGGGCCACACACTCTACCCACTACGCCACAAATTAAATAAATACAAAACAAAAAATAAATATGTAGCGACTCTTTTTCTTATCAAGATATGTGACATTCGATTAAATTTGGACTCTATGTTTAAATGCATTATAATAAATTTGCGTACCTATATAGTCCCTTCGCCTGGTAGTGAATGAAATAAGTTCCTTAAAAACTCTGTTTTCCAAAATGATATGGTATCACCCAAAACCAACTTTGGTCATAGACTTTATTGTCTGTGCGATGAGTAGGACGTCATTCTTATAAAATATTTCATAAAGGCAGTTTTTAAAAAAGTACCATTTTGAAATTCCTATTTGTTAAATATTATTCTTTTAATTACATTTTTTTTTTTTTAGTTCAAGGCACCAAACGTGTGGGCTTTTCTCAATCTAAAGGAACGTAATTAAAATAAAGTAAATATTATTTTTAAAAATAAATAAAAAAAATAAATATTTTTTTTTTTAAGTGAAGGCGGCGATGATACGATTTTTATTGAGCGTAAAATTTTTAAGTACAAATACAGTGCCAGCTCGCTAGTCCAAACGGTATATAATCCGAATTATCCACTAATCCGAATTAAATATATGACGCGTTACTAAAGTCCACACTAATTACAGCTCCATAAACCGAATTGTTATTTTTTTGTTATATTGTTTTAAATTGCTGTGTCTAAAAAAACTACATTAAAAATAACATAATCATTTC
This sequence comes from Coremacera marginata, assembly GCA_914767935.1. NCBI lineage: Eukaryota > Metazoa > Arthropoda > Insecta > Diptera > Sciomyzidae > Coremacera > Coremacera marginata. Next base: position 75,007,030 of record OU612043.1, read on the forward strand.
AAAGACCTTGATATATATTTTTCTTTCTTGATTGAAATAAAAGTTGTTTTGAAATCCTAACTCGTGATTTACTTTCGAATATAAAATTATGAGAAATATTATACATAATAACAGCCTATCCACTAATCCGAATATTTCGATAATCCGAATCAATCATGAATTCGGATTAGCGAGCTTGCACTGTATATATGTTTATAAACATTGTATTGTATGCCATAAAATTAATAAATATCACATGTTTCTTATCGATATTATGCTCTTGACAATTTCGCGAAAATTTAGAACTTTTTAAATTTCGTTTATACGACAACTACATATATTTTTTTAAAGAACCTTTTTTTACAAATTAATCCCTCCGCGGATTTGCTCTCCACTGTAAAAAAGCAGGCATCGCCGTTTAATTGATTTAAAAAAAATATGTTTCTGTTCCTGAAACCGTCCAATAGACTGGTTTATTTATTTTTCATACAAAATTTCTAAATACTCTATGATATTATTGCAACTTCACCCTGATTTAATGCTTAAATACTCTATAACTTTCACGGCAAACTATTTTTATTTAACCAACAACTAAAACAACAACAAAAATTTCAAATAAATCACAGTCATTTCTAGCAAGAACCACAAAACATGCAAACACCATTTAAAACTTTCTACTTTTAGTCATCTTCATGTAAAAACTTCCCTGTAGGAAAATCAACTAATTTAAAAGTAGTTGATAAAGTAGTTTTTTGTCAACCACAACTAGTTGAAATTCTGACCTTTTTCCATAGAACGAACTAACATATTTTGTATGGTGATGTCCGCTAAATAAGTCAATTGATAAGTCTGCATATATTTTCAACTACTTGTTAAATTAGTTTATTTAAATTATTTTTTTAATTACTTTAAAATAACCAATTGAAAACTATTACTGATGGCCTAGAGTTAATAATATTTGATGAAATAACATGGTTAAATATATCAAAACTTGTAATCTAATAAAAATTTGTAATTAAAAAAGTAGTATTTCAGTTACATCATATATAATGCAATAGAAACTATTTAGTGGACTAATTGAATTGATTGAATAGTAACTAATTGAAGTGGATGCCGCGTTAATATAATTCAAAATAGTTCATATACTAGTTTATTTTAAATTAGTTTTTTAATTAGTTGTTTTTAAAAACAAGTTAGTTTGTTCCTATAGGGTTACCACTAAAACACACACACGCCCACATCCACATCTGTACCCTGTAGGAAAGTCAACTAATTTAGAAGTAGTTGATAAAGTAGTTTTTTGTCAACCACAACTAGTTGAAATTCTGACTTTTTTCCATAGAACAAACTAACATATTTTGTATGGTGATGTCCGCTAAATAAGTCAATTGACTTTCGTCCGCATATATTTTCAACTACTTGTTAAATTAGTTACATTTAAACTATTTTTTTAATTACATTAAAATAACCAATTGAAAACTATTACTGATAGCCTAAACTTAATAATATTTGATGAAATAACATGGTTAAATATATATAAGCTTGTAATCTAATAAAAATTTCCAATTAAAAGATATCAAAATCGGAGTAGTTGCCGCCTTAATATAATTCAAAATAAATTATCAATCACTTGTTTTTAAGTAGTATTTCAATTACTTATATATAATGCAATAAAAACTATTTAGAATTGAAGGTGATGACGGCTTAATATAATTCAATGTTGTTCATATACTGATTTATTTTAAACTAGTTTTTTAGTTAGTTGTTTTTAAAAACAAGTTAGTTTGTTCCTATAGGGTACTCTCAAATTATTTACAAAGGCATTTTAACATACTTGCATGTATCGACAACATTACCAACAATAAAAAGAAAATAGGCAAAACTAAAAAAATCTAATAAGTTTTCAAAGTATCTACACACAATTTTAAGTATCTTTAGCAAGTTTTCACCCAGCGTACATCAAGGGGAGCACCCGTAAATGATACCACCTTATTCATCTATACAACCAAAACAACAACAGCTTGTGCAACTTCTTCGATTTTCAAGATATACGAACATAGCAGTAAACATAAAAAGTTTTTGCTCGAAACACCAACATACACAAACACACACACAAACACACACACAAACACACACACAAACACACACATGCACAAAACGATACCACAAATTGTCAGCCGCTTTTAGTATGTTTAATTTATGTCACAAATGTGTGTGTGTGTGTTTTGGTGTGTGATTATGATGCCTGCATATTCTGTGTTTGTAATTCTCTGTTCCATTGTTTCATAGCAGAACTGATATCAGAGATTTTAACCGCACAACATTTGCCAGTTTTGTGTATTTGTCAATTTCATCACATATATAAAAATGTTTTCAAATTTTGTTCAATTATATATAAAAACACACACACACACGCAATTAAATTTGCTTAATCGTATTTGTGTGACGCATTTAACTTAAATGTTTGACATGAAAAGTTTTCAGAGGATATTTCGCTAAGACTTGTCTTCCGTTTGTTGAAAGTAAAGATATGTGGGATATAAATGTTATACAGTGGTGTCAATATTACCGATCAACGATCGATATATAATCAACCGATAATCAATCGATATAATATCAACGATCCAAATTTAAGAATTGTTATTAACTTGAAAATAGGTTTAATCTTTATAACACAAGATGCTTATGCAGGATTTTGTGAAGTCTCACGCCAGCGACAAAATTAATAAGCATACCTACCGAAGTTTCTACACAAAATAAGCTGATAGAATAAAAATTTTAATTATAATTTAGTTAAGAGGACTTTTTAGAAAATTCTTCAAAAGAGTAGTATCAAAAAATATCTTAGTTCCGCATTTTGTCACTTTTAGTGCCTTTTAACATATCGCCTGGTATCTTAGTTAACCTCGTAACTCAAGAAATCTTGATTTTGCTTTTTTTTATAGAAAAAGATCTTTTGTTAGGTTCCGCATCTAGCACAACAATTTTAGAGACTTATGTGCATCATTTTTGGGTGAAAAACGTATGTGCATGAACCTCGTACACAACAAAGTGAAATTTAGTAAATGCACACAACCTCGTATATTGTTTTAAATTCTTGCAGCTTATAGAAAAAACTGTGGCACCACTTATCTTAACCGCCGTTATATTTTATAAAGCTTAACGTCAAATATTTGCGCTAAGTTACCCTTTTATTAATCACATATTTTCTCCTCATTGTTTATTAGAAAATGAAGTAAAGACTAACGTCATTTCAATTGTCCTATTGATGGATGTGGCGCACAAAATCGCTCTGTCACTCTATCAAACGCTCTTCAATGAAACAAATATTTCAAGAATTCCTGAAATGAAATCTGACCCTGTCCACGCAAGTATTGAAGAAAGGAATAAAAATTAAAAATGATTTGTTTCTGCTGATTAAGCACAACTTATAAAGAAAGCACAAACAACACACGGACCTTATAAAGTACATTATTTTGACCATGGGCATAGCGAGGATAGGACAGGGAGGGCGGTTCCCCACCTCTGAACATTAGAAAAATAAACATTTTAGTATTAAATTAAGAAATTCAAAACATTTTTTCTTATAATTAAAGAGCATTTATTAAAGCTTAGTTTATTTTCTATTACAAACTTACGGCTGATACGTTCTGTATTTATTTATCAGCCACATGAAAAAAATAATTTTGACCACCCCTGAACAAAATTCTTGATACACCCATGATATTGACCACAATTTTCTCAAGAAATATTTAAATTATAAAAAATCCTTCAGACTGAGTTTCAAAACAGGAGATTCTTGTGTCATTAATATTTAGTGTTGAAAATATGCAGTAGATGAAACTTATTATAAATTCAGTTATGGTGATGATTGGATATCATTGGCTTACCGAAAATGGTTGGTAAGTTTAGTACCGAAACTGAACCGATTATCGAAAATTTGTACAACAAACTTCTTAAAATTTAATAAACACTTGCAAACCTTAAAGTCAAATATTCTAGCTGACAATAAATATTTTATTTTAATAATTTATGTTTTTTTGCTTCAAATTTCAGGCCAATTTTGCCAACGCTTATGATAAGTTATCTCAAAAATACTTATCGTGTTAGTTTTATAACTAATTTCTACAAAATTCAATTTGCAAAATATTATTAATAATCAGTCAAACACTTTATCAGGCAGACGCTGAAATTGGCCTTTATACCTAGAATGGTAAACATCGCCTGTGAGGCGATCTCTCCATTAATTGATTAAAATATGTGATTTACAAATATGCCTATAATATGCTAAAGATATTTAAAAAATTAATTGTTTATTTGCTTATTTTTCTTACCAAGCGTATTATATATATGGTATGTTTTTGTTTTAATAAATTTTTGTTTTTTTAGTGGGGATATGTTTGTTCTTTACAAAAGTCCCCTCAAAGGCGAAGTTTACCATTAAAGAGTTAAAAAATATGTTTACCATTCTAGGGTTAAGATTTCTATAACATATTTACACAAATGTACAGAGATTTATTTTTATTGTCTTACCCATCACTATACAATAAATGTTTATAATTATACACATTGTTTTTTTTTTTTTTTTAATAATCCGCACACCTTAGAATTCATAAAATATTTGGATCAAATTTTAAACATCTAAACAGACAAAAGACGGAACCTCGTAAGACAATACTAAAAAGTCTGTTTTTAAAAGCAGTAACCTCGTAAGTCATTTGCAGGATTTTTAAAATATATGTACAACTAATTTTGTTTCTATAACTATATATATATATAACTAGAACTCGGTTATAGTTCCGTTTTGGCTACATCGCCAAGGAAAGCAACTAAATAACGTTTCAGAGCCTATGTTTCCAAACTCTTAATGTGTAAAGAATTAAGGGAGTGAATGTTACATACACAGCTGGATTCTTTATGCATTTGAGAGCATAAGTCAGAACTAAATTTGTGACTTCACTGGATGGTTGCTCCTCACAATAATTGATTTTTGAACCGAAGAAAATGAAGTCAGCTTTTGTGGGTGATTTTGCTAGTTCCGTTTTGGCTACATCGCCAAGAAAAGCAACTAAATAACGTTTCAGAGCCTATGTTTCCAAACTCTTAATACGGATGATAGACTTTGAAATTTGTATTTTAATACGTTAGGCTAGTTATTATGCGTATTTAAGAGCATAAGCCAAAACTAGTTAATATCTTCACAGAATAGTTATTCTTCAAAAACTGTCTATTCAAATGGTTGTGGTGGTGGTTAGAGTCTGTGACAATTTGATGTATGGTATATGGCATAAATCCGGAAAATTCTATGTTATTGTAAAGTATTATGTGTAATGTAATGGAGTCTACATCAAGTGCAGGAATCGTTAAGAAACATTTATGTAGATATCATTCAAGTTATGCGATGATACCTACTAAAACAATGAAGGTTCCTTAACTGCTAATGAATGAGTTTATCATACCCATTTTGTTCAAAATTGGTTAGGTTAGCTTAGGGCTCATATTATTTATGATGCTTTGTATCTCTTTATAATCAATTCCTTTTAGATAAAACATTATAGTCTAAAACACAAAACATATGTCTAACATAGTAAATTGTACCTTATAACAATTATGTCATTAATAAGAAAGTCTCAATAAAATAAGTTAAAAATAAGTTTTTTGCTTCTCCTGAAAACCTAGAAGTCGGAGATCAGTCGATGGGCCTAAGCTAAGCACATATAAATGTAAAGCCCGACTTTAGAAACAAATTAGTTAAGCAGCATTTTTAGACGTGAAAAATACGTTATTTATACATATATGAAAATACACATTAGATGTATTTACTAGGGCTCTCAATTTTCGAGTGCATCGAATGCCCGGGCTACTCGGGTAGTTCGAATTATCCGGGCCATACCTGGGGACACGGGTAGTTTTGGATAGTTTTGAATAGTTTCGGGTACTTTCGGGTACACGGGTATTTCGAATTTTTAAGCTTATATTTGAAAGTGAAGCTGCTTAAGGTTGCGAAAATATTAAACTCCAATTCAGGCAGGCAGGCCTGAAAAATTTTTGATTAGATCTGATTTTCACATTGGAGCAATTTAGAAACCAAGTCATGCATCTCTTTTGCTCTAATGTGTTTTTGATCTGACCTGCCTGCCTGTCTGAACCTTAGGCTGCGAACACAGTGAACGTTTATTGCTGAGCCGATCCGAAAAATACATTGGAGCAATGCAAAAACCAAGTCATACAGCTCTTTTGCTGCTATGTGTTTTTCGGCTCGGCTCAGCAATATGCGTTCACCATGTTCGCAACCTAAGGTGAGTTATTGTTGCGCGATTGCTGCTTGTGACTGGTTTCTCTTTTTTTCATTTTTTTTTTTTTAATTTTCTTGTATGGTTTTGTGGAAATTTTTGATTGGAAAGAGTGTGATAAGGAGTGGAAAAGAGATGAAGGCGCTAATTTTTAATAAAAAAGGAGACATTGCGTTGTTGGTAGCTTTTTACATTCTGTTAAGAATTTGGCACAACATGCACTACGTCGCAACTTCTATCACAGCAACAAAATGCACATACAAAAACAATTCTATTACTGCCGCACAATGATAGCGGGGATATAAATATCTACATCGGCGTGTAAATTTTTTGAAATTGAAATTTGAAATTTGTGTTATCATTGTTTTGTACATAAATTGGTTTTGAATAACAGTGATGACAAAATTGAGTGATGACAAAACACATTAATAATTTCTAACAATTTCTAACAATTTTTAACAAAATTTATATTGCGTCTAAACGAATGTAGAGACATAAATAGACATAAATGTTCTCTTAAAAATTTTAATTTTGAGAAATTTCCTGACTTTGGGGTCAAATATCTCTGGCGTACACGGGTTAAAAAATTTGAAATTTATTCACAATAAAGTACATAATAGCATTATATTGGAGTTAAAATTTTAAGTTTAATATGATTCGTAATGTTCTATGATTCGTAATGTTTATGGCACTAGCGATATGCATAAGACTCTAATTGGTATTCTATGCAAACAACACTCTGTGCTGAAAATTGTCCATTTTAATGCGAGAAGCTTAAATGATATAAAGCTCGATTGTGTCCGGCATTGCTTTGAAAATTCTCAAGTAGATGTCATTTGCATTTCCGAAACTTGGTTTCATAAAAATATAAATGACTCTTGCTTAGATATTAAAAGTTACAAGCTTTTTCGCCATGATCGAATGGATAAAAAGGGTGGAGGCAATCTAATGTAAAAATAACTTAAATACAAATCTGTTGGGTGTATCTACTAAGTCAGACAATAACACTAAAATTTTCCTGGCTTGTGTATATAATCCGTATTGTCACAGTAACTGGGATGAATTATTTGCTACGTTGTCCAATTGTGCAATTGACTACGACCATTTTATTTTGTGTGGTGGTTTCAATATTATCATTTTAGTTAGGGATTCTCTCGTTAGACATTTTTACGACAACCTTTCTAAAGTTGGTCTACAAACAGTTAATTACAGTGCACCTACGCGCTTTGCAAATAATGCTTCACCAAGTTTGTTAGATATATTTGTAGTATCAGATGTTTCTACTGATTTGGTCATTAGTCAATTATCTTTTATATCTGACCACGATCTAATTTTTTGCACTTTTAATATTAATCTTACATCAGTCGCAACTGAGCGAACTATTTCTTTTCGGGACCATAAATCCATAGATTACGGCTCTTTGCTCAATGACTTATAATTAATTAAGTGGTCTGACTCTTTGTTATTCAGTTCTGTTAATGAGAAACTACATTTTTTTACGAATAAGATCAGTGCATAATTTGAAATGCATGTTCCATTACGTACTCGTCAAATCTCTAATATTAGTTGTCCATGGTTCACAAATAGTGTAAAATTTGCCCCTAAGAAACGCAACAAAAATTACAATCGATTTAAAATAAACCCTCCAACTGCTAACTGGGATGTATACAAAAGAGCTAGAAATGAAGCTAACAACACCGTTAAATCATCAAAACGTATTTATTTTATGTCCAAGCTAAGTTCAACACAACCATCGAAAAAGCTTTGGGATAACCTTAGGCAGGCTAGGGTATGCAATGTTACATCTGATGATTGCCGGATAGACCCAAATATTTTAAATGAATATATTATTGCAAGCACAGCTTCTTCCGGTAGTAGATGATAATCCAAGAGATTTGCCTTACGAGTGTCTGTTTAATTTTGAATTTGTTGCTGTGGGCGAGTGCGATACTTCTCGTTGCGTAAATAAGATAAAATCGAATGCCATTGGCGGTGATGGAATATCCATCAAATTTATCAAACTCATTTGCCATTCATCCTTAGCCCGTTGACCCACATTATTATTAATCATTGCTTTACAAGTTCTAGCTTTGCTGATGTTTGGAAAGCGCGACAATCATTCAGTAGCAAAAAAATTAAGTGCTAGCGAACCATCTGATTATCGACCTATATGTCTGCTATCTTCATTAACACATAAAAAAGTTTAACCTAACCCACAGCTGCTCTACGGCTATTGTTAAGATCTTAGATGATATAAGAATCGCATATGATCTGGGGCACATAAGCTTGCTTTGTTTGTAAGATTTCCAAGATCTTTGTTTGTAAGATCTTGGATCTTTGTTTGTAAGATCCAAGGAGTTTGATTCGGTTAATCATACCATATTGTGCAAAAAAGCTTAAGATTAACTTTGGTTTTTCAAGCACGGCAGTCCGTCTGTTAAATAGTTATTCAAGCCGAAGATCTCAAAGAGTAAGAGTGGGAAATAGTCTGTCTGCTTTTAGTTACTTATCCTGTGGGGTGCTTCAGGATTCTGTACTTGGTCCTCTTCTATTCACAATGTTTATTAACGATATCTTCACCAAATGCTGCCATGTTGCCATGCATGCATATGCTGATGATCTTCAGTTGTACTTGTGCAGTCAACTGAAACCAACTGGAACTGACCCCAACCAACTGAAACCAAATGGAAACTCGTTGGAACTGACTCCAACGAAGACATAAACAAAATATATGATTGGGCTAAAGCCAATAAACTGCTCCACAATCTCTTAAAATCATATATCCTGCCTATTTTTAAAGCTCGTCACGATGTTCTTGATATACCGTTCATCTATCTAAATAGTGCCGAACTGAAATTTGTTGAACAAGTTAAAAATCTCGGCTACTACATTAACTCCAAACTATCTTGTGAAGATCACATAATTCATTCAGTTGTGTGTAAGACATACTTTGTCCTAAGGACCTTGAGGTGGACTGCATCATGTGTTCCTATACAGACCAGAAGAAAGGTAGTGATCCAGCTTATAGTTCCAATCATTTTTTACTCAGATGTTGTGTATGTAAACTCGATTCAAGATCCAAATTAAAGTTACAACTTTAATCTACGTATCTAATGCTGTCAGATACGTATTTGGCCTGAAGAAGTTTGACCGCATAAGTCAGTTCAGCTACAGTTAACTACACGAATGCTAGAAACTGCATATTCTTACTCAACTTGATTTATACAGAGACCCCTCATTACTTATTCGAAAAAAATTCAATTCTGTAGATCGATAAGAAATATGAACCTTATCATTCCAGTGCATAATCTTTTGAACTCCAACATACTTGTCAATGGAACTCGCTGTCTTTAAGAATCAAGATGATCTCTAACAAACGCAACTTAAAGAATGAAGTTTTCATATATTTGTCCTAGTCTCTAGCTATTACCTTATATTCTTTTTCTCTGTTCTTTTTTTTTATTAATCTTAAGTATCATATTACGAATTAACTCATTTTTAAACTGTTTTCATAAATTTTTCTAGCACTCCATCATATTTATTAATTCATTCAATTCATTTTATTCAATTATTAATTTTATTGGTGGTTCTTCTTATAAGCTTAAAATTATCATCGCTAATCTTGTCATAGATTTAAGCTATATTTAATTGCTGTTTATAACTTCTTGTTACTTTCTTGATTAATTCTTACTGCATTTTAAAGACTTTGTCTTATATGTGAACATTAATTTCGGAATACATATTTGCATCGTTTGGAAGGTATAGCCCTTCAAACTTTGTGAAAATTCACCTCATAGTATGTTTATTCGCTATATGGCTTTTTTCAAATTTCAATGATGGATGGTTGTTGATTGGTTCCAAATGTCAAAAAAAAAACTACTCTGTATTTTTTTCAGCCCATTGTCCGCCCTATTTGCCCATTTGTCCGCCTCCATACTAATGCCAATTAGAACTTTCTCATCGCTATCAGATTTTGTATCTGCTGTCAACTTCAATTTGACAATTATAGGTACTCGGACTACCCCCTTTCGACAACCTTATGATTCGACCATGATTTGCAGTTAGGTTTTATGCAGAAGAAACATCAGCGCTATGTAGCGATATCTGGGATATACAAGATGGCAACAAAATTCTCTCTTGCACTAATAATGCCTCACTTTAAATTTAAATTAAATTACTTCAAATCAAAATAAAACAAAATCCCACACTCGTTCTGAAAAAACTATTATATAAATATTACAAACAGGACCCAGTTGTCCGCGGCTTCCGACGTTCAAGCAACCTTACTTTATATATTTGTGGGCGGAGAAAGGGGGTATGGCAAACATTTTTTCTGTAAAATATCTTGTGCTCGGAAACAATCTACTGCCAATCAGCGCAATCGGCACAGAAGTTTTGGAGCCTTAATGATTTATTAAAAGTGGGTGTAATTAAAGTGTACCACACTGATTTTTTAGTACACTTGCCGACGATAAGCATACAAACTTACCTACCAAATTTCAGTCTTATAGGACCAAAACCGTCTGAAATATTCATTGATTTTGGGGCGGTAAAAGAGGGCGTGGAAACCCATTTTTTGTACAACTGCTGAAAGTACAAACTAAATTACCAAATTTTAGTATCAAACAATCGACACAATCGGCAATATTGCATTTTTATTGATTTGTGGGCTGTAAAAGGGGGGCTGTGGTTAAAACTAAGTACGCAATAGGCTATAGAACGGAAGTAATACACGTTTTAAATTTGAGCGAAATCCGTTAAGTCGTTTAGATTTGTATAACAGTCAAACAAACAAGCAAACAACCAGAAAATGATTTTTATTAATAAAGATGTGTATAAGATTTTAACTTATAAGAGTTATAACTTAAGTAGCAAATATTTTCTAAGAAAATATCGTCATAACTTAAAAAAAACCGATTCATCAGGATAAACATTTTAAGATTTTAGCATGCATGAGGAAATGCTCCCTCTCTTTCAAAGTATCGAAACATTTATACTTACTTATTTTGAAATAGTTGTATCCTAACACGGCGACATCAAAAAAAACTTGAAATATGTCCTTCTCTTGAAAAGTTATAAAAAAGATGTTCTCTTACGGGGAAAGTAAAGAAGATATCTTAAAAAAGATGACGAATAATTAAATTCATATTCCGTCAAATGTTTTTGCGATTCCTTTCAGAAATGCTTAATGAAATTAATTTCTTTTTCTGATATAATTGAAGAAAAGGAGCAATATCGACTGATGGTCAGTAAATTTTGATTTTAAGCTTTAGTAAATTTTAGCATATACAAATGCGTTCTGGTTAAATCCTGTGTATTACTTTTGTTTATTTAATGTTTCGCCTTAATAAAACAATTTTAAGAGAGCAAACTGTGATTTTTTTTTAAAAAATATGATGTTTTCCATTAAAAATATATTTTGCGAATCTCTTTATTTTAATAAAAATATGGCAAAATTTTTAGAAAGAAAGCTTTCACAAATACACAAAAACAAGTTTAAATAGAAATATTTCTGTTTTGACGTTATCCTTTTCAGCCTCAATCATCTCCCATAAGGTTTTCATTGCTTCTCCCAGCCCTCTGCCTACCAACACGACAACGACATAATTCTGGTCAGACAGCTATGTGGCATTGCCAGCTCGTTGACGATTTTTCCTACGCAGACGCCCATCAATGAACTTTTGAAGAAAACAGCGGCGGCAAAGCTTTGGGAGAAAATTAAGTAAAGCGGCGAATTCGAAAGCTTTCATTTGTAAGAGCGATTTTCGCTCGCCTCGATTTAAATAGGGCGGTTCAGACGATACAGCAAGCTGTCCTGGCCGTAAATTTACCTTGATAAATTTTTTCTATTTATCTTACAAATAATTTTCTTTCTTATTATATTAAATAATTTGCAAAAATATTAAGCTTCAATAAAATCGAAAATGTAGTGAACTCGTTAGCCTCGATTTGTTCTAGCGATTTATCTTAGCTGACATTGGCAGACAATATTGAATTCAACTTTTCCTTTAGACTGCAGGATTTTCTTATTTCTACTCACTTGTTAAAAAAAAGCTACTCACTTGTAAAAAAAAATGTTTTCATTTAAAAATATATGGGGATTTTTGCAACAACTTAAACATTTCAGAATATTATTTTGAAATAATCACCAATCACTAATGGAGATGATCTTAACAGTGAAGAAATAAGGACAGATAGCAGTGTCGCTGTAAGACTGTAGGTTTTCTTTCTCACCCAATTTTAAAAAATGGTAACCAGTGTTGATACTCTCTATGCACAATTATCAGATCGGGTTGATATATGACTTCTGAAGTAAAGCAATAAGCAATAAAAATGTTTTAAAAATCGCTTATATCCTCATATTAAATGCGTTCATAGCAAATTAGTCTGCAAATGTGTACATTTCGCTACAATCCTATATGCACAATCCCGATTTGATGGGAATGAAGCTGATCAAGAATTTGGTGTTTTTGGTGTTTCTGTTTTTTTTTGTTTTTGTTTTTGGTGTATAGCTGTGCCCAGAGCATTGCACGAACATAATATTTTCATTTCATTTTAATTTAGATTTTCTACGAACGAACTATTTCCTACGAACGAAAAACTATTTTCCACGAACGAACAACTTATTTCAACGAACGAACGAATGAACGTCTATTTTCTGCGAACGAATAAACGCACATCTATTATCTGCGAACGAAAATATATACGTTTAGTGCAACGAACTTGCAACGAAACGCTAATATGCTTCTGTATGCACGTGGCCTAATGCGCAAATTAACTGTTACAAATCGCACAGATTTAGAAGTTATTTGTAGACCTGTGCGAGTAGTTCGAAAACACAAAAATTGCAAAAACTGTCGAAAATACCTTATATCGGCCGTAGCTAAACTCCAAGAGGGGTCAAATATATGAACTGGTCCTATTTGTTTTTGCCACTCAACATTTCTTCCAAACACACCTCTGCCACCATTCTTGGGTCCCCATACAAAAACCACAAAAACTGTCGAAAATAATTTATATAGGCGTAGCTGGACTCCTAGAAGGGTCAAATATATGAATTGGTCCTATTATTTTTTGCTCCTCAACATTTTTTTCGAACGCACCTACCCTCTGTCTGCCACCCTTCTTTGTGTTTCCATACAAAAAACATACAAAACTTTTGAAAATAGTTTATATCGGCCGTAACTTAACTCCTAGAGGAGTCAAGTATATGAGCTGCTCCTATTATGTTTTACCCTTGCACATTTCTCCTGAACATACCTACAAAAAACATAAAAACTGTCGAAAATAGTTTACATCGGCCGTAGCTGAACTCCTAGAGGGGTCAGATATATAAGCTTGTCCTATTATTATATGCTCCTCAAAATTTCTTCGGAACACTCCTATCCCCTATCTGCTACCCTTCTTTGGGTCCCCATACAAAAAACACAAAAACTGTGGAAAATAGTTTATATCGGCCGTACCTGGACTCCTAGAGGGGTAAATTTTATGAATTGGTCCTATTATTTGTTTGCCTTCAACACTTCTTCTAAATACTCCTACCCCCTATCTACCACCCTTCTTTGGGTCCCCACACAAAAAACACAAAAACTGTCGAAAATAGTTTATATCGGCCGTGGCTGGACTCCTAGAGTGGTCAATCAAACATATAAGCTGGTCCTATTATTTTTATCCCATCAAAATTTCTTCTAAAGACACCTACCCTCTATCTGTCACCCTTCTTTGGGTCCCCATGGCATTCGAAAAACCGAATTACTCGAACCGAAAATCGAGTCGAGTTGCACTACTCCACTCGACTCGAACTCGTAGCAACTCACACAGGCCTTGTTATTTGTGATTCTACTCCTGGAACATCTATTTTTTATGAACAAACATGTATTTTCTACGAACGAACGAACGAACGAACATCTATTTTCTACGAACAAAGAACGAACATCTATTTTCTACGAACAAACATCTATTTCAATGAACAAACGAACGATTATCTATTTTCTACGAACGAACGAACGAACATCTATTTTCTACGAACAAAGAACGAACATCTATTTTCTACGAACAAACATCTATTTCAATGAACAAACGAACGATTATCTATTTTCTACGAACGAACTAACGAACATTTATTATCTACGAACGAACGAACAACTATTTTCTGCGAACGAACACCTATTTTCTATGAACGAACGATGGAACATCTATTTTCCACGAACAAACGAACGAACGAACGAAATATTTATTTAATTTCTCTACGAACGAACGAACGAACAAAATATTTTTATTTTTTTCTACTAACGAAAGTACGTGCATGGCTCTGGCAATAAGCACTAAAAATAGCTGAATTTAAAAGCAAAGCCCAATTATTTTCAAATAAGTTATGTCTTTCGTTCAAACAAAAAAATTTGTGTAGCTAATTTTTTTCGCAGGTTTTATAAAAGTAGCGGTATTTTTGCATTCATTAATGTGGTAACATTGGTACCGCAAACAGTTCACGTTGCTGTCTCTATTTTTGTGAACTTTGTTGACTTTTTTTAATCTTGCTCAAAAAGAGCTTTAAAAAAGCTTTTGTCTCGCACCGAAAAGTAAATAATTAGGCTGTTCACAGTTTAAGTACGCAGGCCTGTTTAATTTACGATTTGTTATTTTTACTCCAACTTACGTAAGCGTGTTTTTCTTTGTTGTTGTTTTGCATGCAAACACAAATACGAAAACACGCGCAAATAAAAGTAGCCCTTGGACGTGTTTTTTGTGTCTCGTATTTTTATGCCCTATCTACAGCATATATAACAGGGTTGCAAAATTATTGAATACGGCAAACACATACTGAGGTGCTCAGAGTTGCAAAAAAAACAAATGCTATAAGTACGATTTGTTCATTTACGTTCAAACTGTGAAAAGCCCAATTGAATACGGCAAACACATACTGAGGTGCTCACAGTTTCAAAAATAACAAATGCTGTAAATACGCTTTGTTAATATTCGTTTAAACTGTGAATAGCCTAAATAAATTGTTGTATCTTGTTAGCTTTGCGCACAACCTGTTAAGCAATGAATGGAGCTTGCAAAGAGTGAGCTTTTTTCTGGTGAGGATAAGAATAAAGAAATTGTATGGTTATGCCTTTTCAATTATAGTTAATTATTTAAATAATAATTGACAAATTTATATAGCCTATATTATAATTTTTGATCACAGCTTTCCAAGAGAAGCAAATTATTCAAATAGCCGTTTTCCACCTCTGCACGGCTAAACATACGTGAGTCTCCTTTTATATAATAGTACAGATTAGCACAGCTTCCAGAACTTAGTTTATTCTAAACATAAAATCATAAATGCTAAGAAGAAAAATCTTTAGATATTGAAATAAGTGTGAAATATAATAAGCCTTTAATGTTGTTTACCCTCTTAATTTAACGAATTAATTATAGAAAAATTAGAATCTTAATCTGTGAATTGAAGTTTTAAGTTTTTTTTCAAGAAAGTTGTATATATTATAAAATTTTTTTGTGCTAATGTAATTTTTTTAGTTATTTATTGTATGCTAAGCCCTAATGCTTTATGGCATTTTAAGGATTTAACAATTCATTATTCATTACAATTCATTATTCATAACAATTCATTAACTTAACTATAACTATCTATATCAATATATCAATAAATTTATATCTATATTTATATCATATAAAATATTAATTTAAAGCATTTTTTTATACAAGAGTTTATTATTTAATTTAGTTTAAAATTAAGTTTATAAATATAAACACAAGTTTCAAGGTAAATGTTGAAAGATGTGCGTATATTCTAGATCTCATCTTAATAGTAAATAGATCAATTGATTAGAGCTCACATATATGAAAGGCTAGACGGGCGTGGTCGAGCTCCACATATGCCAGGCAAGACGGACGAGGCCCTTTCTGTATAATCAGGTTCTATTCTATTGGGTGTAGCTTTCTGAAAACAAGTAAAGGTCATAATTTTTTAGTCTATATTTTTTATAAAAAGTAGTTTTTAAAACTGATGAAACTTACGCATAATAGAAAAATTATTGCTTGAACTTCATTTACTTTGTTAGAACTGCATATTTGTAGTATATTTAGGTCATATAAAACTATATAATGAAAAATTTTTACATTGTATTTTTACTAATATAAAAAGTTAAATCACGGAACTAATACCAAAATCCCGGGATTGAAATTTTAAATCCCAAACGTGTTTGCCAAAGACCTACATATTCTCATCGCTTGTTCTGATAGATCTTAAGACCTTCTTGTCCTTACATTGATTTTAATAAAAAACAAACTGAATTAAATAATGTGAACAACATCAATGATTGCATCAAACTTATAAAAGGAACATTTTTAACATTTTAACTGAATGCACAACAAACTGCAATTTAATTTTCTTGCATTTTTTTATCGTATATTTATCGACTTTTTACACCACAAACAATCATACGCACAACCACACACACATTCGTGCAGAGATTAAAAAGCTACAACACAGCAATGTCTGTACTATGAAAAAAACATGCCACTGCTAGTGGTTTACCAAAGCCAAATACGATTCAAACCATCCCCACAACAGCCCTTCATATTGACCAGCATGTATGACAAGAAAAAATAAAATTTTTTGTATAACTGAAAATCGTTTAATCCCCATGAATTATGCTCTGTGACTTAATAAATTTTCAATTCTATGTATAGTATTTCCCAGCACCAGTCGGTCGAGATGGGTCGGCAAGTCAGATGGGCGAATACAGAGCAGTCTGTGCCACAATTGAATGCATATTATTTAATTTCATCCCGCACACTAGTGCTTCAGGTTTTTTTTTTTTTTTAAACTTGTACATATCGATATTATCTTTTTTTATCTTTATTGCTTTTTATTTTCATTGATACTTTATGCTTTCGTTTTATTACAGTTGCCTCCCGCGATTCAGCATCCAGCAGCGGCAGTAGTGGGAGTGGAAGTAGTTCTGTCGGAAGTGGTAGTGGCAACCCATCGAGTGGTCAATCGAAGTACCCAGTGCTGGTATTTGTGCATGGCGAATCGTACGAATGGAATAGCGGTAATCCATATGATGGTTCAGTGCTGGCCAGTTTTGGTCAAATACTCGTGGTAACAATTAATTATCGTCTAGGAGTTTTGGGTAAGTAAAAAATCATATATAAATAACGCATTTTGATAAGATTTTAACTAGAACTCCAATTTGAATGTATATGTGAATATGAATATGAATATGAATATGAATATGAATATGAATATGAATATGAATATGAATATGAATATGAATATGAATATGAATATGAATATGAATATGAATATGAATATGAATATGAATATGAATATGAATATGAATATGAATATGAATATGAATATGAATATGAATATGAATATGAATATGAATATGAATATGAATATGAATATGAATATGAATATGAATATGAATATGAATATGAATATGAATATGAATATGAATATGAATATGAATATGAATATGAATATGAATATGAATATGAATATGAATATGAATATGAATATGAATATGAATATGAATATGAATATGAATATGAATATGAATATGAATATGAATATGAATATGAATATGAATATGAATATGAATATGAATATGAATATGAATATGAATATGAATATGAATATGAATATGAATATGAATATGAATATGAATATGAATATGAATATGAATATGAATATGAATATGAATATGAATATGAATATGAATATGAATATGAATATGAATATGAATATGAATATGAATATGAATATGAATATGAATATGAATATGAATATGAATATGAATATGAATATGAATATGAATATGAATATGAATATGAATATGAATATGAATATGAATATGAATATGAATATGAATATGAATATGAATATGAATATGAATATGAATATGAATATGAATATGAATATGAATATGAATATGAATATGAATATGAATATGAATATGAATATGAATATGAATATGAATATGAATATGAATATGAATATGAATATGAATATGAATATGAATATGAATATGAATATGAATATGAATATGAATATGAATATGAATATGAATATGAATATGAATATGAATATGAATATGAATATGAATATGAATATGAATATGAATATGAATATTAATATGAATATGAATATGAATATGAATATGAATATGAATATGAATATGAATATGAATATGAATATGAATATGAATATGAATATGAATATGAATATGAATATGAATATGAATATTAATATGAATATGAATATGAATATTAATATGAATATGAATATGAATATGGATATGAATATGAATATGAATATGAATATGAATATGAATATGAATATGAATATGAATATGAATATGAATATGAATATGAATATGAATATGAATATGAATATGAATATGAATATGAATATGAATATGAATATGAATATGAATATGAATATGAATATGAATATGAATATGAATATGAACATGAATATGAATATGATAAATGTTAATATAAATTTAACTAAAAAATATGGAAAATAATTTGAATATGAAGACTATTTTGAATTTCAATTAGACTTGCTCGGCCACAAAATGCTCGGCCATCTATTTTTTATTTGTATGTAGAAGACTTCAGGTACTAAAAAGTTTATAGTGACATATAACAAAAGAAGCATTGTCTTAAGCCCGTTTAAGAATTGAGCTTAAGAACTTACCAGTTGAATCCATTCTGTTTATAAACACTGAAATGTAATCAGTTGGTGAGCTCTCTTATTTACACATAAAAACATGTGCTTAATATGTTCGCTTTATGTATATCTACAAGAAGAAATATGGAGAACATTTAGAGCTGCATTCTACTCGCATAGCTTTAGCTCTTTAGCTATCCCATGAGGTAGTTTTTACACCAGACTATTTGCTCAGTTAAAATTTTTTCCATTTTAATGCTTTGTTTGCTTTTTTATTTAGAATTAATATTTTAGATAATTGATTATTGATTGATTGAGTCCATCAGAACTTCAAGAGCAAATCGCACACTAAATACACAGTCACAACTCAAAATTTACAAATTTTTGCTTTTTAATGTAAAACTATTAGTAGTGATCATATACTTTGACTGTAACACATCAAATACATTTTATACATATCTTCTTTCTCTATAGTTTAAAAAAGAGTTTTGTCTCATTGCTTTGTATGGAGTTCCTTTAAAAATAAAATTGTTTTTAGTTCAACCTAGAAATTTAAAAATTTTGAGCTGTTTTGTATTTGGTGTGCGATATATAAAATAACATTCATTTACTAATTTGATAAGTCAAATTATCTTAGTCTCTAGTTTTGAGAGCGATTAATTTCGTTGGGGTAGTCTGGCAGGTTTGTTACTGGAGAGAGGTGTGGCAGTCAAGATTTTAAATAGTCAAAGTTTTCATTCATCCTTTTCGACATAGTAACAGTTGAACTAAATTCCGATGAGTATCTGCTGTAACTATGCTATATAATAATTAAAAAATATTTACACATACCCGAATAAAGCCAATATAAGCAACCATCGAAGCTATTTTGCTATTAATAATAAACATGGACGATTAAGCCTGATTGAATATCCATATATTTTTAAATCCATATAAAGTTTTAATGCTGCGATTGCTTATTTTTGTTTCACCAGAGATAATAAATAATAATGTTTCTCTGAAATTTGAAAGGGATTTTATGATATCAAAAAACTTTTATAAGTTCGTTTTTACATTCATTGGCCTTACTTTTTAAGAGGTTTTTTTTTTATTTTTTTTACTGTTGAAGTTGATGGAAAAGCATATTTGTTGCAATGTTTGTTTCGAAACTTGGCCACCATTTTTATTCATGATAAGGTAGAGGCTTTTTGAACGTAATATTCGATAAGTCTAAATTTTTCTATTTAAACTAATCATTTGTACACACAATGTACTAAATGTTCGAATTTAACAGTCTTATCTAGTTTTTTGTAAGATATTTTATCTGTCAAATCTTGCTAGCAATACAAAGGTAAGCTCGGTAAGCGAAATACACGTTTAGTTTTGCCCTTTTAGGTTTTGAAAAATATAGAGTTTTAAAATAGAAACGTGTGATTCCTTGTCAGCTCTAAGGAAAAAGTTAAACGTTTGAATAAAGGTTAAATTTAAAGTATTAAGAAAACTTTCCACACATTTATGAGTATCATTTGGTATTTTTGACTGAGCAATCTAAACTATTTGCAGGATTCCTCAATGCAAACACCGACCGCTATTCCAAGCTGCCAGCCAATTATGGGCTAATGGACATCATTGCAGCACTGCATTGGCTTAAGGAGAATATTGCTGCATTTGGAGGTGATCCACAGAGTATATCACTGGCAGGGCATGGCACCGGTGCTGCATGTGTGCACTTTTTAATCTCCTCGATGGCAGTGCCTGAAGGTATGTAACAACTTGAATGCCAACATAATTGATATCTACCACTGAATCCTGATTATACAACACCGCGCCATTGAAATATGAACACTTCACAAGTTCAGGCAAGGACGATCAATGTACCAAATGAGAGGTCATTCTTTTAATCTGCATCTTTGGAAAAATTCTTAAAATTAGGATTTCCCTAACATTTTATGTTAGTTGCAACTTATACTTTTTAGTGAATTTGTGCGTTTTTTGCTCATTGTATGCCAAATACTGGTCAAATAAGGATGAATAAATTACGAAATGAAAGAAAAAGGATCAAACTTTAACCGCATGTTTATGTAATCCGAAATGAGCGCTCTCGCTCGTCAAAGAAACAAGCAAGAATACTTTTTGATATGGAAAAAGCCCCACACGAACGAGAGTGCTCTTTTCGGAATACATAAACATGCGGTAAATCTGCATCAAATGGCATGTTAATTGCTACTCATAGATTTTTGTGAATTTTGTGTTTTATTGCGCATGGTATCGAAACTGCTGCTTGAATAAGTATGTTAAAAGTACTAAATTAAAGGCCAAGGGTTAACTCTCAAGTATTAGGAAAAATGGTCAAAGTAAGGATTGTTGCAGATATGTCTGTTTTTCTTCTCCATTTCCGCTTAAAAGCTCTTAATTGAAATCTTGGTTAGGGCAACCCTAATTTTGAAAATTTTCCAAAGATGCAAATTGAAAGGTTGTGGACCCTTGATCTTTTATTTTGTACTTGAATTTCGTCTTTCTCCGATCAGTATTTTGCATACAACGAACAAAAAAGCACAAATTCACCAATAAGTATAAGTTGCAACTAATATAAAATGTTGGACAACCATAATTTTCAGAATATTTCCTAAGATGCAGATTTAAAGATTGACCTTTTACCTTTAATTTGGTATATTGACCGTTCTTTTTTGATCAATGATTCGCATGCAGCGAGTTTGTTTGGATTGATCCTTGTCTGAGTTTGTTTAGTGTTCATAATTTAATGGCGGGGAACTGTAATAATGATTATGAACTTAAGGAGTTAGCTGAATATTTTTATTTTTTGGTATTTTCGAATTTTATAGGTTTGCTCTTCAATCGTGCTATCCTTATGTCTGGCTCCGGTCTAGCACCCTGGTCCCTAGTCAGCAATCCGGCTAAATATGCTGCCATTGTAGCGCATCACGTTAGTTGTGCCAGCGATTTACCGCATGCTATGCTTATGAAGTGCCTGCGTGAAAAAACGTTGGAACAGTTGCTGTCGGTGCCGGTGCGGCAGCCCGAATTTGGCTTTGCTTTTGGACCGAGCATCGATGGAGTGGTAATTGATGGAGGTGACTATGTGCCCCCAGCACCGGGTTCAGCACAAGCTCAGGCGTCAACTTCTGTTGGCGGTGGAGGTGTTGGTGGATTTGCTGCTGGAAACGGTGCTTGGGGTATGCCAGGTCAGCTGGAGAATAAAGGTAGGTAACATTAGCAGATTGAAGCAGATTCTGCTGCATTAATTAAATCAAATTGCATTAAATGACGACGGCTTAGTATTTTTGTATATTTTTTATTTTAGACCTATACTTCTTTTTAGTAAATTGCTATAATTAAAAATATAATTTTTTCTCTCTTCTTGCTAATATACGTGCCACGCCCCAACCATGTATGTGCTACCAACCACTAAAATTTTAATATGGCAACACCTTGTGTGACATCTTAATTAATTTAGTTTTAATGAGGAAAACAGCCATTAACAAGTTGTCAAGGTATGTATGTATGTCGTTATTAATATGTATATGCTTGTTTATATAGAACATGCTCAAGAAAATTCTTTTCCCCACCTTCTACCTTCCTTGCCTTGGTAAACTTCACTTAACGCAAGCCGTATGAGTGATTTATATACACGTACGTGCAATGTTTATGTGTCAAGCACTTTGTTATTCTATTAATCTAATGAAACACACATTGGCAGACGCATATGCACAAACACACACTGAAATACAAACTTTCATACCAGTGGCTGATCTTGAATTCGCCAGAGGGGGGGCTAAGATAGCAAAATAAAAAGCCAATACGAACAAAATTATAAAATAACATATGTTATATTCGTGGTTTCAAGTCAAATCGGCGCTTTTTGAAACTCACATATATGTACAAATCAGAATTTTTTTGCAATTATACATAGTGGAAAATTAAAAAAAAATCAAAACTTGTCATTCAGACATGTAGTAAAAGTACTATATCTTCAAAACCGTTACATCTACAAAAAAATGCTAACATAGTTTTAACAAAACTTTATTAAAAAATTTTACTTTTATTGGCCACTTAATATTTCATTCAAACATTTGTCGTTTTGAGGCATTCATTTTGAATTCATTCACAAAATTTCATTTCGGAAAATCAACACTTACTATTTTAAACGAATTTTTTAAAAACTGCCTACATAATTTTTACACACAAAATACGTTTATTGTTAATTTAAAATGGGATTTTTAGTATTTTCTTACCTCTTACGGTATTTAATTATTTTTCAGCTAATAATATGAAAACAAACTTGTTTAGAATCAACAACTAAGAAAAAGTGTATGACTTCAAGGCTCAAAAGCCAATCTGAGGTTCAATGAGTTCCAGACCAAAGCAGAAACATTAAACAAATATTGTTTTGTTCTTCATCTGGCAATATGTAATGAAATGGGGTGGGGATAATTTTACTTTAGCACCAACGCCCTTTTCTTTTTTTTCTTAACGTGTATTTGGAGCCTCTAAGTCTAATGCTGGCAATATGTAATGAAATGGGGATTGGGGATAATTTTACTTTAGGACCCACGCCCTCTTCTCTTTTTTCTCAACGTGCACTTGGAGCCTCTAAGTCTAATGATGCTGCAAAAAAAAGTCGGTCTTAAATAATTTAGTAGGTATAAGTAGGAGTTATAAGAAGGAGGAACGTTTCAAAAATGTATCTTTTTTCGAATACAAAAATATCCATATTTATTGTACAGAAGAATAGTTCTAAGAATAGTATGTACCCATTAAAAGGGTACACTATGATCGATGATATGTAATATTAACTGCAAAATTTCATTCTATACTTTGACTTACTTACTTAGGTGGTCGTAACAACCCGTGTCCGGGTTTCGGCCGACCTCATCAGCTCTCGCCAGGTGCCTCTGCTTTGCGCGCGCCTTCTCCAATCGGATACACAAAGTGAGGTTAGGGCTTCCTCAGCCTGGTCCATCCATCGGAGGCATGGTCTTCCTCGTCGTCGTTGACCAGCGACCCTCGCCTCGAGCACCTTTTTCGCTGGAGCTTCGTCGTCCATACGATGGACATGACCCAGCCAGCGTAGTCGCTGCACAGTTAAACGCCGAACTACGTCAATGTCATCGTAGATCTAATACAGCTCGTGGTTCATTCGGATGCGATAGTCATCGCCGACTTGAATAGGACCAAAGATTTTGCGAAGAACTTTTCTCTCGAACACCCCCAGAGCGGCTTCGTCAGTTTGCGAAACTACCCATGCCTCAGCGCCATAAAGCAGCACAGGTAGAACGAGCGTCTTGTAGAGTGTTAGTTTTGTCGATCGAGAGAGGGCTCTGGAACTTAGTTGCTTACTGAGCCCGTAGTAGCACCTATTAGCAATTATTGTTCTTCGCTTTATCTCCAGGCTGATTTCGTTGTTGGAATTAATGGCGGTGCCAAGGTATACAAACTCCTTGACTACTTCAAAGTTATAGCTGCCGGATGAAACGTGGGAGTCTAAACGCCGCGCTCCCTTGTTTGTAGACAGCATATACTTTGTTTTACCCTCATTTATCGTCAAACCCACTTTGGCTGATTTCTTTTCGATAGCGGCGAAAGCAGCGGTAACATCTCTCTTGGTTCTGCCAACAATATCAATATCATCAGCGTACGAAAGGAACTGGACGCCTTTGTAGAAAATGGTGCCATTACGATGCACACCGGCCTTTCGTGCGATCCCCTACATGATGATGTTAAAGAGATCGCAAGACAGTGGATCGCCTTGCCTGAACCTCTTTCGGTATTGAAGATTTCGGAGAGGTCATTTCGTACCTTGACGCAGCTGTGTGTGTTGCTCAACGTCATTCTGCAAAGTCTAATCAACTTTGCAGGTATACCAAACTCAGACATTGTTGCGTATAAGCAATCCCTTCACGGGCTATCGAACGCAGATTTAAAATCGACAAAGAGATGGTGTGTGTCAATTTGATTTTCGTGGGTTTTCTCCAGGACTTGTCGTAGCGTGAAAATCTGGTCTATGGTGGACTTACCAGGTCGAAAGCCATACCGATATGGTCCAATCAGTGTTTTTGTAATCGGCTTTAATCTTTCACACACTACGCTTGAGAGAACCTTATATGCGATGGAAATAAGACTGATACCTCTATAACTTGCGCAGATTCTTGGGTCTCCTTTCTTAATTATAGGGCACAGAACGCTGAGGTTCCAATCGTCGGGCATGCTTTCTGCTAGCCATATTTTGCTGATGAGCTGATGCATGCGCCTTATCAATTCATCGCCGCCGGTTTTAAGCAATTCAGCTGACAGACCGTCAGCATCCGCTGTTTTATTGTTTTTGAGTCGTTGGATAGCAACTCGAACCTCTTCATGGATAGGTGGTGATACTTCCACTCCGTCATCGTCGATTGGTGGCTCTGAACTGCGCTCTCCATGGGCGGCATTGGTGGAATCGTCGCCAGTAAGTAAATTGGAGAAGTGCTGTCTCCACAATCGCAGCACACACTGCGTATCCGTATTCAGATCTCCATTTTCGTCTCTACAAGTGGATGCTCCG
Organism: Coremacera marginata; assembly: GCA_914767935.1. Classification (NCBI taxonomy): domain Eukaryota; kingdom Metazoa; phylum Arthropoda; class Insecta; order Diptera; family Sciomyzidae; genus Coremacera; species Coremacera marginata. The sequence continues at coordinate 75,032,531 of OU612043.1, forward strand.
GGCTTGAAACCTTGGGTTAGACGCTTAACCTGTTGATAAAATTTGCGTGCATTCTTCTTGCCCTGGTATACCTCTAGTTCCTTACGCTCACGCTTTTCCTGCTCTCTTTTCTTGCGTCTGAAAAGGCGCCTCTCTTCCTTCCTCTTTTCGCGGTAGTTTTCCCGAACGGCTCGCGTTGCAGCTGACTGCATCGTTTTTCTATATGCGGTGTTTTTTACTGCAATTGCGATGCGACACTCCTGATCATACCATTGCTTCTGAGGTTGCGGGCGCCGGAAACCAATGACTTCTTCAGCGGCAGCGCGCATGGAGTGGGATATATGTGCTCAAAATCCGCCGGCGTCGTCGGGTCCAGAGGTTGGTTGGTTGAGCTTAACCGAGAGTTGAGCGGAGTAGGCCTCGGCAGTCCGTTGTAATTGCAGCTTAGCGACATCTAGCTTTCGTTGCATTCCTGTGCGTATGTTCTTTGCATTGCATAATCGCATGCGGATCTTGGCTGCAACAAGATAATGGTCGGAGTCAATGTTGACCCCCCGAAATGTACGCACATCTAGAACACTAGAGGCATGCCTTCCGTCGATTACAACATGATCATGACCATGGGAAACAAGGTGGCGTAGTTTCCGGCTAACAACGAATCCACATCCAAATTCGCACCTCTCCGCATGGCAGCTGTAGTAGATATCACAGTGTGCTTGTGTATAGCAGCCTTGCTCTTTCCATCGCATTTCCTGGATGGCGGTGATGTCAGCCTTTATTGTTTTGAGGGCTTCCGCCAGTTGGATGATGGCACCTTCCCTATAATGTTCCGGACATTCCAGGTGCATATCCGTAAATCATTGTCCGTTTTTCGTTTGCGGTGGTCGTCAACGTAATTGGGGTTCTTATCCGAGGCTGGTTTAGTTTTCATTGGGCAGTAGTAATGTGGCGGGACCCAAACCCTGCGCACATTCCATGTTTAAGGTCTATGGAGCGACCCGCCGCTCAAATTAGCCGTCAAACTGACGGATGCCAGTTTGCCGTTGCCCAGGGAACACCACTTGGCGGTTTGAGTCGACTTGAGACGATTTCGACATGGATAATGCTGGCCTTGCCAGGTTGAGGCGGTCAGACACGTTGCCATGTGAAGGTCTGCCCCCTGTCCCCCTTTCTATACTTTGAAAACTTCAAAATATTTAAATTGGATCTATGAAAAATTCCAATAATCATACAAATGTTCTCAAATCAGTACTGTTAAACTAAAATTGGTGCCAATGGCGGTTTTGCATTGATTCTTTAATAAAATAATAGTGTTTTATACTGAAAAAGTTCAAAATGCACCAAGAGCAATAGTTTTTAAAATGTAAGTGTTTGTGATTTAAAGAAGTTAGTATATAAAGATTTACTAAACATATTGTTCTTATTTTCATGATAAGTGATGTTCATAAATCATTTTAAAGTGCCGTAGACAAGTATTTCAAGTTTTATAAAAGTTATTTATGAAAATCGTTGCGATTCTTGCCAACATTTTTACATGAATTGTTGATATAGAAAATTAGGGCTGCAGCCGAAGGATTTTTATTAAAACTCGCTATGATTTTAAAGAATATATTTTAATGAATTAATTAAATCGTAAATAATGAGAAAAATTTTTATTAAAAATCGCCCCGATTCAGTAAAAATCGCCGCGATTTTTAATAAAAATTTTTCGCCTACTCTTATATATGTATGTTAAAATTTTATCATAATTCAACTTCAACCTATGAGTGTTAAAGCTGATGTATTTTTAATGATAATTTAAAAATGTTTTTCATTGAAAATTCGATCATGTCGAAATTTTGTGAAATTAGCTTCCATGCACTTTAATATTTGCACTGAATTATCAAACTTTCGCGATTTTTATCTCCTAACCCTTTTGAGACCGGCAACATTTTATTACACCAATAGGCTAATAAATAAAAAAATAAAAGTGAGAAGAAATACTTAAGCCGGGTGTTGTAGTGTTTATTCGAATCACATCTTCCATCCATTCTCTTACGTGTTTTTCGTACTCTTTTAGTTTAGATTGCTATAGACATTAAATATTTGAATTTATTTACCGAACCTTGGAAAATTATTGCCGCGACTGAATTTATCAGTTTTGTAACCCAAACGGCTTTTTAGGCTTATTTTCATTAATTTCCCATACAAAAAATACTCCAATGGGGGGCCTAAGCCCTTTCAACCCTTATGTAGATCCGCCACTGCTTCAGACTAACGCTACAATTCCAGCAAATATTATATAATACCCCGATGCCGAAGCACGCGCTCCATTTACATTTGCATTAATGTATATTGTAACTTATAACTCAACGAGTAAATAATATGTATGGATGTGTATAATATGTATTAATTAAATCTCTACCTGCCTGCCACTTATATTACTACCACTTCGCAGCCTGAATATATTAAGGTGGGCCTTATTGTTGTTATTACTGTGTACTTGTAATTATTTATAGTTATAAAAAATAACGCCTAGACTACACTCCCTTAATATTAAGGAATTTCGTGTAAAGTTTAATTTTAATAATCAATATATGTAGATATAGATATGCCTTTGTAAGTAGACCCATTTTTGGTAGAGTCGGAACGGCATATTCTACACGTAATAGTGGTTACCACTATTTAAGCAAAATAATATTTAAACAATTTATAAAACTTCTTCGTTAGATTTGTTGACAAAAGTCCCATTTCAACATAGTTTTACAATATTTGCCAAAGTACATGGTTTTTTAAAAGTGCATGGTGATGTTTACTTTTAAATTTAATTCGACCTAATAATTATTAGGTATTGTTATTGTATATAATTATATAGAGAATTATAATATTAGATTATAATATACGAGAAACATTTTTGTACAAAGCAATATTGAAAAAAAACTATAACCTGTTACAGCTTTAAGTGAAGTAATAAAGGACAGCTCATGCAATGAAAAAATTTTTCTTAATAAAAAGTGGAGCATGTTGCAATATTCTAAGAATGCAGCATTCTCGGCAGTGAGAAGCAACCAAACTCTGAGTTTTTTTAAATATTCAAAAACATGAGTTGCGTTTTCTGATTAATCACTATTGCTTACGCAAGAAAACTATACCGAAGACAAGAGCAAATCTTGATGAGGATTATTCAGACTCTGCACTGTCGATAAAGATGATTCAATATCAGTTTTCTATTTTTCGCTGTGGACCTAACTATCTGGACGCCTAAAAGAGTCTGTATACAAAAAAAAGTCGAAAAATTCAATGATATTATGTTGAACGGCCCCAAAGTGAAATTGAGGGAGCTCGCTGAACCCATAAAAATGTCTTATGGCAGTGTGTTTAGTGCCGAGTTTGCTTCTGGTGGACCAAAAACGAATTCGTGTTACGACTTCTCAGACATACACCCGAATTTCCGAAATAACCATGGATGAAGCATGTCACACATCAGAGTTCATGCAACAGTCAAAACAATGGGTTTCTTTGTATGAAAGTGCTCCGATGCATCCAAAAATGCAACAATGTTTTGGAAAGTTTATAACCTCCGTATTTTGACAGGCGCATGCAGCGGCGCCGCAAGCGGGTAATCAGGGGGCAGTCGCCCCTCGGTAAAAATAAAGTGGTTGTTTGAAAATTGGTTTTTGCAATACCCATATATCATTTTTTGCACATTTTAATTCTTTTATTGAATTCCTTGAAAAGTTTATATCAAAATTATTACTTTTCATTTGGGTTACGGTTGCAAGCAAAAACAAATAATACATTAGAAAATGAATAGCTTTTATTTTGCTTTTGTGATTAGTGTCCAAACAAAGGTTAACACAGTGCATTCAAATGTTACAAATCTGTGAATATTTGACTAAACGACTTCTCTCGAGATCAGACAATTTTCTAAGGTGCTTGTATTATACATAAAATTTTAATAAACTCACTTTTGGAAGATAAAATACGCAATTGGCAAATCGACCTCTTTTTTTTGCCTGAATTGAAATTTGGCAAAACAACTTCGCTGAAAATTCAAAAAATTTTAAAACGGCCATTAACGGAAATTTGGCAAAACAACCTGTCTCCATATAGTCCAAGCACATTTTCAACAATTTCCTTTTGACAAAAGAGCTTATTTTGAAAGAAGTCGTCTTGTCAATAGCAAAGTTTGTGAAATTCTCTACGTTTCAATTTAACAAAACGGTCTCTCTTGACATAAGCGGCTAAGATAATTTTCTTTTCTAATTAAAAATAACTTTGACAAAACAACGTCTGTTAAACAAGCTATTTCTTTTTTATTTTTTTGTTGTTGTTCTTTCTAGTTTATACTAGTTTTCTGTTCACGTACTTTCCCTACTATTTTTCTCTTTGTGACATTTCTTTTCTCAATTCTTCTTTTACTGTCTCCTTGCAAGTAAAGTACGTAAACAAACCTTTTATTGATATGTTTATACCACAACGCGTACTGCGTAAGCGGTATATTAACTTTGTCATTCGTTTGCACCGCCAATAAGGAGGCGTGGAAGGTATAGAAAAGTATATATATTTTTGATCAGCAACACCTCCTGAGTCGATTTCCTAGTGTCCGTCTGTCTGTCCGTCCGTCCGTCTGTGATCACGATTACAGCCGTAATTTTAAAGTTATCGCGATCATATTAAAAATATAAGCTTCTTTTTAAAAAATGAAATCAAGTTCGAGAAAAAACAAAATCGAGGGAAACCACGCCTACCTTCCATACAAAGTGACTTTATTTTAATAGTAAAATCTCTTAAAATCCACAAAAACTAATGAAATGCCTTGAAATTTTACACATAAGCTTTGATATATAATATAAACCGCTTTTCCAAAAAAAAAACCAAGGATAGAAAATTAAAAACGATTTTAAATATATGCTTTTTATAGCCAATTGGTTTTAATTTATGCAAAAAAACCAAAAAATCAAAAAAAAAATGATAGTTGTAAAACAAATAGGGTTAACCCACTTAAACTTATTTTACGTACGATAAGGTTATACTTCGCGAATCGACAACTGCATGATGTTCTTTTTGCTAAAATCTTTTACAATACTTTTTTATTATTTAAAATATTGATAATAAAGAGAAATAGCAATTGATTTTATAAAGGATATAATAAATAAAAAAAGAAGTGTGCGTGTCAGCTCCGACGCGCGACTGGAGTTTACTCCTCTAGATCGATTACCTTGGAATTTGAGATGTATATTTAAGGTAAAGGGGGTGTTAAAGGCATCTCCTATATTAGTAAATGGATTGTATACTTTTTAAATTTTAAAAAATATTTATTGCATAAACTCATTATGAGGTTGTGGACATATTCTGCATTAAATGTCCCGTTATGCCATAGCAATAAAAATTCTAGCTAATTCTAAATTCAGAAAATTTTATTTAATTGAAATCGGTTGAAAATTCGTCGACTTATTCAATTTGAAGTATTTCTACTTCACTACAAAATCACTAAAATAACTATGTTTTGCTTGATCTTATTTGCGAAAAACTCAGTTCAGGCAAAACAGTATGAAAAACAGGTGCTGTTTTTAAAAGATTAATGCTTAAAATTTAAATAACTCGACGAATTTTAAATAATTTCAATGAAATAAAACTTGTTGGATTTATAATTACCAACTCGGCAATGGCAGTAGTTGGAAGCGCTACTAGCAGGCCTTCATATGGATTTCGAAGTGCTTCCGCACTCATATCCAAGTATACTTTCTTTTTTATATGAAACGAGAAAATTTTTCAGGCCTTCCGCTCTTCCTGCTTTAAAGAGGCCTGCTATAAGCACTCCTTTGAAATGGCTTAAAGAAGAGGTTAACCAAAACAATTCAAAAAATATATTTTTTTTTTTTTTATTTCACCTATCTATTTATTATAATCACCTATTTATTCTGTGATTTTATTTTATTTTACATATTTTTGTCCGATAAGAATATTTCTAAGTCATGAGCAGAACCAGTTTTTGTAAGAAAAATATAATTGTTGTACTGCCCTGGAAGCGCTAGCAGAAGCAGCGAGGAAGTCATGTGTCTTACCGCCAAAAGTAGCAGTAAATGCACGCCTTCGTTACAAGAGGCCTAGCTTCATTGCCTATTGGGTAACCAAGCTTTTATATTATTATCAATTATAACAAAAGCGCACTTTAATATAAACTAATCGTATGAGTTTATAATGCACACATATTCAAACACACAATTTTTTTGTTGCGATGTATCTGCTGTGAGTATGTATTTTGTTGGTATAACGCTGACTGAGTAACGCTTGATTTTTATACCCCCACGCGTACTGCGTAAGGGGTATATTAGCTTCGTCATTCCGTTTGTAACGCCAAGAAGACTGCGTAGCAGGTATATAAAAATATATACATTTTTGATCAGCATCACCTCCTGAGTCGATTTCCGTGTTTTCGTCTGTCTGTCCGTCTGTCGACACGATTACAGCTGCAATTTTAAAGCTATTGCGACGAAATTTAAAATATAAGTTTATTTTTAAAAAGGAAGATAAAGTTTGAAAATGGTCCAAATCGGATGAAAACCACGCCTACCTCCCATACAAAGTGACTTTATGTTAACCGTGAAATGTCTTTACAATCCACAAAAATTAAAGAAATGCCTTGAAATTGAGCACGTAAGCTTTGCTCTTCAATCTTAATTCTGGGTATGAAATTTGAAAAAATTGGATGAAAACCACGCCTACCTCCCATACAAAGTGGCTTTATGTTAAACGTAAAATCTCTTGAAAATCCTCAAAAATTAAAGAAATGTCTTGAAATTTTGCACATAAGCTTTGATATATAATATGAACCATTACTATGATATTTGGCAAAATCGGATCAAAACCACGCCTACCTCCCATACAAAGTGACGTCATCAAAATAGGAAAACTTTCGTTAATATATAAAACTGAATGTCATCGTGTATGTCGTGGCTAAAGACTTCGAATATACTCCAATATGGCAGCGGGGGGTATTTTAGCTTCGGTACCCTGCCGAAGCTCCATTCTTACTAGTTTAGATAAGGCTCGATTTCAGTCGCCATAAAATTTTCATGCTGCGGGCAATATATAAAATCGATTCTAAAGGAGTAAACTCCAAAAAGTCATCGTTTAAAATTTCAATTTATTAAAGAAAAACGATAAACTCTGATTTTGGGTCGTCGATTCTACGAAGCATTAACTTCCAGGATAAATGAAACTGCTTCGATTTCAAAAAGTTGTTTAGTACTAGGTATCATTTTTTGAATAGATTTTAATGGTGTAAAATAAAACCTGCTCTACTCCATTTTGGATCAAACAAATTGTTAAAATTCAAACAGATTCATTTAATTAGATTTAAACATCGGTTGTTACTTAGAGGTTTTGGAACAAATCTAGTTTAATGAAACTGCTTCAATTTTAAAAATTGTTTAGTAGCATTTTTTGCGTTGTGTAAAATGGTGTAAAAAAGTCCACCAAATAACTTTTTGATACTCAAGCAATTTCATTAAACTAGATATACACCTTCTGTTCTATAAAAATTACTCTATACATCGCTATAGAAAAAGAAAATTCTGAAGTTGTGTATTACATCGCAAAAATTGCGATAACCTTTTTGAAATTGAAGCAGTTTCAAAAAAAAAAAAAACAGATTTTTTCCAGATTATATACCGAGAAGAAACAAAAGCAGCTTATTTTCAAACTGATTGATTAGATATAAATCTCTAAGTCACGACCGAAGGTTGGCTATTTAATAAGGATCTTATCAGCGAAGAAATTAATTAAGACATTATGGTTGATTTAAAAATATTTTATTTATCTTAAAAACTATCTCTCGTCCAAAAGGTCTTTTATAAGGTCTTTTAAAAGGTCCTTTTCATGCAAAAAATGAAACATAGTTCAAAACAACTTTCTGAAATTCAAGCAGATTCATTAAATTAGATTAGAAAATATACCCAGGAAAAACTAAGGCAGCGTAGCCTGTGTTTGAATGACTGAGATAGTTGTAATCTCTAAACAGCGATCGAAGGCTGCCTACTTAAGGAATATGCACCCAGTCACTTTAAATATATTTTTCCAACTTTAAACCCATCTCCTAAAGATGGAAGGGGGAAAATTTACATTTTTTTAACACCATCATAATCTGCGCAAAAAATGGCAAAATAACTTATTTACCTATAAATAACTGTTTCCTTAAATAGATTTGTTCTAAACTTTTGGTAGCGCATTTCTAACTAATTCAGTTTTCATGTGCGAATTTTCATAATTCATGACCGTTTTCAGCCTCAAACCCCCATTGATTTGTGCTCAGAGACCACCCAACCCACAAGTATTGCGTGTATATGACGACAGTAAAATGTACGTATGTCAATGTGTTGGTGTAATTATTGTAATTACTGAACCGAGGTGACTCATTACTCGTAGTTTATTTGTGATTAAAAACTTATTAAATGCAAATTATAATTAGAATTAATTAGCAGCGATGTGTGTCAACGATATGTTTAGACGTACGCTAGTAGTCAAAATTATTTCAAAAGCATGACAAAACTAGTAAGGAATGGAGCTTCCCCGCGGTCGTATTGAAGTATATTCGAAGTCTTTAAACGTCTATAAAATGTAACTGTATGATCTTCAAAAATATTTGAGCTATACGCTTAATTTTAATTTACCCTTAGCTGCCACATAGAGTAATTTGTAGACTTATGTTAAAAAATACAGAGTTAGTCAAAAATATTTACACATTGCAAATATTTTTTTAATTACCGTTAGGGTTGCTAAAACTTGCTTTGTTATTTGCATGCTGCAAAGAATGCAACAACAAAAACTTTGCTAACAAACTATTTCCGACAATAATAAAGTAAGCTCTTTCTTTAAAACACGTAAAAATATTGAGCAATGCGTAAATATTTTTGACTACCTCTGTAAATGTGCAAAATTTGATTGAAATGTGCAAATTCATACCAAGGATGTAAAATAATTTCGTTTAAAATTGCCACGTTTAAAGTGCCACGCCCCCACTCAATTCCACCAAATTTGCTAGACTAATGACTGCTCATTATTCCAAAGAATATGGAAAATTTGGAAAAAATCGGAAAAAGGCTATAGAAGGAGTTCGATTTAAATCGAAGTTGCACGCCCCTGTCTAATTTCGCCAATTTTTTAGACTAATCACTGCTCATTATTCCAAAGAATATATTTGCAACATTTGGTTGAAGTCAGAAAAACAGTGCAGAAAAAGTTTGATTAGAACTAAATTGACACGCCCCTTGTCTAATTCCACCCACTTTTGTAGAATTAAAACTTCTCATTATACTAAAGAATATATGTGCGATATTTGGCTGAAATCAGAGAAACGGTGTAGATGGAAATAGATTAAAAATAAATGTCAACGCCCCCTGTCTTGTAAAAACCGCTTTTATAAACTGCAAAATTTGGTTTAAGTCGGACAAACGGTGTAGAGGGAGTTCAATTAGAATTAAACTGACACGCCCCTTGTCCAATGCCACCCACTTTTGTAGGCCCAAAACTTCCCATTATACTAAAGAATATATGTTAGAAATTTGGTTGAAATCGGACTAACGGTGTAGATGGAGCTAGATTAAAAATAAACTGCCACGTCTCCTGACTAGTAACGCATTATGTGTGCAAACTTTGGTTGAAGTCAGACACACGGTGTAACAGAATTTCGATTATAAGTAAAATGCCACACCCACTGTTCTAGTGAAAAGATTCCACATTATACCTAAGAATACATGTATGGGTTGGAAAAACGATGTGGGTGGAGTTTAGGTACACACAAACAGTTTTTTTATTTTGATGACGTCACTTTGTATGGGAGATGGCGTGGTTTTTATACGATTTTGCCAAATATCATAGAGATATTTCATGTTATATATCAAAGCTTATGTGTAAAATTTCAAGATATTTCTTCAATTTTTGTGGATTTTAAGAGATTTTACGTTTAGAATAAAGCCACTTTTTATGGGAAGTAGTCGTGGGTTTCATACAATTTTGCAAAATATCATAGAGATGTTTTATGTTAAATATCAAAGCTTATGTACAAAATTTCAATACATTTCTTTAAGTTCTTGCAGATTTTTAAGAGATTTTACTTTTTAAATATATCCAATTTGTATGGGAGGTAGGCGTGGTTTTTATCCGATTTTTCCAAATTTCAAGAGAAATTTTTAAGAAATTTTAAGGTTAAAATAAGGCCTCTTTGTATGGGAGGTAGGCGTGGTTTTTATCTGATTTGGCTCATTCTTGAACTTTATCTTCATTTTTTAGAAAGAAGCTCACATTTTGAATTTCATCGCGATTACTTTAAAATTACAGCTGTAATCCTGATTAGAGATGGACAGATGGACAGACAGACAGACAGACGGACACACGGAAATCGACTCAGGGGATGATGCTGATCAAAAATATATGCACTCATCTATACCTTTCAAGCCTCCTTATTGGAGTTACAAACGAAATGACAAAGTTGATATACCCCTTACGCAGTAGGCGTTGTGGTATAAAAATAAAAATAAATACTTGACACCTTTCGAGCAAAACGTTTGGGCGGCAAAGCACGAATTTGCGATTGAATTTTGATTGAGCTCTCATAATATTTCAAGCCTCATGTCACCTTATTCTAAGATTTGATTTTGCCTACGAGTTTGATGCCTTGATTTGTCTTATCAAAAAATCTCAGATATTTAACACTTATGTGAATGCTCTGAGTTTGTGCACTTTTAACTTTTAATTTCATACTTGAGATAAGCTATAATTGCAAATTTATTTTTTGGTTATGAGCTCCAAAATCTTTAGAAATTTTGATCAAATTTATATTGTATAAATTATCTTTGGTAAACAAGGAGAAAGAATAAATTTGCTGAATTTTTAATATAAACAAAATTCATACGTAATGCAAACAAACAAATGCAAAAAAAAAATTGGTCTATTCAGAAAACAAAGAATTATTTGAAATAACTTGTAATTTTGTTTAGATACTAGAAAGTCCTGCCAAACTCAAAATTCTATTATTCAACTGAAATGATAACTACACCCAAAACAATAACAACGATAGAAACAGCTACACAAACAACGTAAAAGAACTGTAGACAAGACCGGCATTTTATGCGTATATTCAGGTTTTTGTAGTTGTTTAGTTGTGGTTTCTTATTTTTGTTATTTTATTATCGTGTGCTGAACAACAACTTGACTTAATACCATGAAACTACGAAACTTCGTAAATTTTCTAATAAATATGCAAAAAAAAAAAAAACAACAACAAACAAAGGCGAATAATTTCAGAATTTCTGAATTGTTATTCACACAAAATTTGAATTTGGCTTATCAGACAATGTGAACGTGTGTGCGTGTGTTTGTATATGTAGGTGTCAGGTGCGCACACATGGGAGTTTTGGGGGTTAAGCTCCCCAAGATTTTTGTTATTTTTCTTTTGTGTATTCTTTATATAATTCTTGTGCATGCTTTATCTCTCAGTAGTTGCATGCTAGCAAGCGTAAAATACTCAAACAACAATTATTACTATCAAACAATACAAGAGTTTGTTGGCAAGAATAGCGAAGAGTGAAAATTTTGTTGATTGGACAATTGTACTCACTAGTCTCGCCAACAATTTCAAACCAAAAATGACTAACTGGTGACTGGTTTGGTTTTGGACTGGTTTTCAAACAAAAATGACTGGTTTTTAAACCCAAAGATTTGTCAAAAATAAGACGGAAGTAAGAATTTGGTGCAAAAAGTTTTGGCTTTTCCGCTAGATGCTCAAGTCCTGGAATTGAAAATTGCTTGCACAATGGAGGAACGACATAATTTACCCATTAAAAACTTAGAAAAGCTAAACTATATTCCATCTACCATTTTGCAGTTTGCAATTTCAAACATGGCCACATTATTTTTTTTCCTCAAATAGCATATTATTTAAAATAGTTTTTTTTTACATTTTGAGTTTGAAACCTAATTTTTCCATTTTGGCATTATGTACGCAGTTATAAAATCTTTTTTCAATTCTTCGGTTCACTTCTTCAAACCTAAATTTTTCCAAATTTTAAAAGTAAACTTTAAGCCTAATTATACATTTTTCGTGTTTTATTGTCTAAATATATCGTCGCTGCACCAACAAAAACTGTTATGTGATGTGTTTTTCAGTAATTTTTCATAAGAGCAAAGAACTGATGCCTGGTGTCCATAGGAAATATTTTGCAAATATTATACTTAAGCTTATTTTTTTTAATAAAAATTATATTAGAAATATGATATTGATTTATTGCAAAACAAACCATTTTTTGACCCATTGCGATGTGGTAAACATTTGCGCCGTTTGAAAGCACATAGTTGTAAACGAATTCATTTGAATTCGTTTTCTTCATTTACTTTATGCTCTTCCTCGTCCTCCAGTGTTTTAAAAATGCCAGTTGTTTCACTCAGAGTATTATTGTATCCTTCCATAACACAGTGAGCCCAAATTAAGAAAACCGTTTTTCTAGAACAATTCCAAAATTATTATGATTGTGGGCACCTGTAGCAGTGCAGTGGAGTTGGTCGGACCTCAGGATCCCGTCGGAGTTCCGAGATCCAGATTTTTTTAATTTGAACGTTGTGACCACCTATTTACCTATTATGTCGTCAGTTCGAAATGAGAAAAAATAGCAAAATACACTTTCTTAATGTAAAACTTATCATTTCTTTACTTATAAGTATTTATATATAAGTTATAATTTCTTTATTTGAAAATATAATAATTTTTAGACATTTCTTTCAATTTCTGCAGGTATTTTTGACTTTAATGATTGAAATGATCAACATTATTTTTAAGAAAGGAACCAACCAAAATCAGTGACAAAAGTCAAATCTTTTCCTTTGCATCTGCTTTCCATGTGTTTGCACGTCTGGTGAAAACGCTAGCCGTGCTCGTCCGACTCAGAGGGTATAGGACGCTCGAATTCGTCCAGATAACAGTGCAAGAAAGGAATTTTTAGAGACATACGGACTTGAATTTCATTGAATGCGTCCAACATATCGCGTATAAGAACTGCATAATTTTCTATGCTTCCATTGCATCCTACGCTACTAACTGTTTTGCAGAAAGCTGAAGATGGAATTCTAATCGTCTTGTACAAGATTCCGAATGTCTGGACTTTGTATTTTCTCGCAAAAATTAAAATATTCAGGAATCAATTTTAGATTAAGAAAATCTATTTGGGTATTTTTTATCGTTTCGATCTTACGATTTATAGCTATAAAGGTGATCGCAGCGTTCAAATTTAAAAATTTGTTGATATCGGTCACACCGTGTAATTAGACTACGAAACAGAAATATCTATTCAAAATAGTGGTAATTTTTATCTGAACACTTTTTACCTTTGTTAATGGTCAAATTCCAATTGCATGCGAACAAATGGAAAAGTAAAATCTTTGTTGTATAACTCGTGGTATGTATGTAGTAGTTTTATAATTATTTTTTTCATCGAAATCTAAGTGCACGCATTTTTTTCGTCTGCGATCAAAAACAGTTATAAGCAAGTAAGCGTATACCCGTCTTTTTCAGAGTATTTTTTGTAGGTGCTGTGAGCACATAGTTTTTTTTTTTAAACTTTTAAACCAACAGAGGTATAAAAAAGCTACAAGTGCAGAAATAGTGATAATAAAAGATGTAATAAAAAAAAATTGACAAAAATCACATAGCTGTTTTTGTTGCCGCAGCAACGATATACAATTCTTGACTTCCTCGATTTATATTTAAACCCCAAAGTTTTTAAAGATTTTAAAAAATAAAATCTAATTAAAAACTGGTGTAAAAAATAAATTATGGTTTTATTCGCAAGATACATGCATATATAAAACTTTAGTGTTTGCATTTTAAAACTAAAAATTTGAAATGTTTTAATCACCCGAAAGGAAAGGGTTAAAATATTTCAAAATAAACGTTGAAGTTTAAAAAAAGATATAAACACAAAAATACTTTTAAAAGTTCAATATCTAGTCTCAAAACTTAGGCCGTGTGGGGCAACTTTGTCGATGTCTGTCACTTTAGAAAAATGTTCGCCTTCCTCGCTTCGACGAGAGAGGCTCAGTAGTCTAGCTCTCCTAAATGTTTACAGAAATGTGGAACTGAAAACATCTAACGGCCGAGAAAATGTATAAACATTATTGTCTAAGATTTACTTATTGAATAAACAAATTTGTACAAGTTTATAAATAAAATTAGAGATGCAATGGGTAGCTGGCAAACCAGATAGTTGTCTAAGTTTATCCAATATCCGGCCTTCCGAATAGTTTCTTAAAATTATATTATATAAATAAATCTTTGTTAAGCAAATAACTATAATCTGTAAATATGTATTAATTACGGCAGGTTTTACTTAAAGGTAAAAAAGTAACAAAAAATTTACAAGGTATCTTTCAAAAAACTAGGATTACATTCTTAGTATTCACTTTAATGATAAATTCATATATAAACTAAAAACTTAGAAGAAGGTTCCAGTAGTAAAGTGATTAAAATTAATAATCAAAACTAAGAAGAGGTATATTATAGTGAATGAAAAGTAAATTTTCAGCGTTCGAAGACAGTAGACGATTTTTTTATTGACAACATGAGAAATATACAAATTAGCAACAAATATAATCAAAACAATTACTTACTCACTTACTTAGATGGCGCCTACAACCGTAAGTCGGTTTCCGCCTGTCGTAAGAAATTGCGCCAGCCATTTCTGTTTTGCGCTTGCTGGCGCCAGTTGGAAGCTCCAAGTTTCGTCAGGTTGTCCTCCAGTTGGTCCCTCCAACGGAGATGCGGTCGTCCTCTTCTGCGCTGTCCGCCGCTGGGTACCGAATCGAATATTTTCTTCGCTGGAGCGTCGTCTTCCATCCGCTCAACATGACCTAGCCAGCGAAGCCGCTCGATTTGTATGCGCTTTACTATGTCGATGTCGGCGTATAGCTCATACAGCTCATCGTTCTATCGTATTCGGTACTCGCCATTGATGCAGATTGGTCCGTAGATTCTACGAAGGATCTTTCTCTCGAACGCTCCTAAAATCTTTTCATCAGAGCTGCTCAATGTCCAGGTTTGTGCTGCATATAACAGGACGGGCATGATTAGTGACTTATAGAGCGTGACTTTTGTTCGTCAAGAGAGGGCTCTGCTTCTCAATTGCCTACTGAGCCCAAAGTAACACCTGTTGGCAAGAGTTATCCTTCGTTTTATCTCTCTACTGATATCGTTGGTGGAGTTAATGCTGGAACCGATGAACCGATGAAGATGAAGTCCTTCACAACCTCGAAGGAGATGTTGTCAACAGTGACGTGGGTGCCAATACGCTGGGACTGTTTGTTTGTTGACACCAGATATTTCGTCTAATCTGCGTTTACTGCAAGACCCATGCGACTCGACTCTTTTTCTAATTTGGAGAATGCTGCACTGACTTGCACGCGTGTGTTATAGCTAATGATATCAATATCATTGGCATACGCTATCAGTATAACACTCTTATAGAATATTGTGCCGCTTGACTCAGATCAGCAGCTCGAATGTTGTTCTCCATGATTAGGTTAAAAAAAGTCGCACGATATAGAATCACCTTGTCTGGTGAAACCTCGTTTGGTGACAAATGGGGTGGAGAGGTCCTTCCCGATTTTTACTACACTGCTGGTGTTGCTCAGTGTCATTCTGCATAGACGGACTAATTTTGCAGGTATACCAAATTCAGACATGGTGGAGTATAGGTGATTCCTTATTGGACTGTCGAAAGCGGCTTTATAGTCGACAAAAAGGTGGTGGGTTCGATTTGCTTCTCTATAGTATTTTCCAAAATTTGTCGTAGCTTGAATATCTGGTCGGTGGTAGATTTTCCAGGTCTGAAGCCACACTGATAAGGCCCAATCAGTTGGTTTACGATGCGCTTCAGTCTTTCACACAATATCGTACGCTAGACATAACCTTATAGGCGATATTTAGGAGGCTTATCCCACGGTAGTTGGCGCAAATAGTGGGATCGCCTTTCTTCTGGATTGGGCAGAGTACACTGAGGTTCCAATCGTTTGGAACGCATTCTTCCAACCATATTCTGCATAGAAGCTCGTGAATGCATTTAAATAGAGCTTCGCCTCAGTTCTTAAACAGTTCAGCGGGTAAACCATCGACTCTCGCGGCTTTGTTGTTCTTAAGCCGTGTTATTGCTGTCAAGACTTCTTTATAGTCGGGCAGCGGAACTTCAATGCTGTCATCCATAATTGGGGCTTCCGGGATATCATCTCTATTGGCGGGATTGTTGTCGTCATCGCCATTCAGAAGACTAGAGAAGTGTTCCCTCCATAACGTCAGTGTACTCTGGATATCTGTCACTAGATTCCCGTTTTCATCCTTGCAGAAAGAGGCCTTGGTTTTAGAGCCATCGGCCAGGCGCCTTATCTTTTCGAAGAATTTTCGGGCCTCGTTCCTGTCACCATCTCTCTTTTTTTCCGCCTGAAAAGACGTTTCTCGTCCCTCCTCTTCTCTCTGTATCGCTCCTTAGCAGCACGCGTTACAACCGACTGCAGGGTGGCTTTGTAGGCGGCATTTTTCTCTGCAGTGACGTCGCGACACTCTTGGTCGTGCCACTGGTTTCGGCGAGGACGGTGGTAGCCAATAACCTCTTCGGCAGCCGTACGCAGAAAGTGGGAGATGTGTTCCCACTGCTCGCATATATCGTCGATCGGAGGAGTGCTTTCTTGAAGCAGGAGTGAGAATCGAGTGGCAAAGGCTTCGGCTGTCCGTTTTGATTGCAGCTTGTCGACGTCTAGCTTTCTCTGTGTAGGATTGCGCGTATTCTTTGCAGCGCACATACGTGTACGGCTCTTAGCTGTGACAAGATAATGATCCGAGTTTATGATAGCACCACGGATCGTGCGTACATCTAATACACTGGAAGAGTGCCTTCCGTCAATCAAAACGTGATCAATTTGGTTGCGCGTTTTTTGGTGAGGGGACAACCAGGTGGCCTTATGAATATTGAGATGCTTGAATCTAGTGCTACTTATACCCATGTTTCGTGCTACGGCGAAGTCAATCAGCCTCATTCCGTTATCGGATGTGTTGTGGTGGAGGCTGAACTTTCCGACTGTTGGGCCAAAGATGCTTTCCTTGCCCACCTTGGCGTTGAAGTCACCAAGCACAATTTTTATGTCGTGACGGGGGTAGCGCTCGTAAGTGTCTTCAAGGCGTTCGTAGAAAGTATCTTTGATCTCATCGTCCTTGTCCTCTGTCGGAGCATGCGCACATATTAGGCTTATATGAAAGAATTTAGCCTTGATGCGGATTATAGCATGTCGTTCGTTCACAGGAGTGAATCGCTGGACGTGATTCCGTAATCTCTTGCCAACTACAAATCCGCACCCAAGCTCGTGCTTCTCCGCATGGCCGCTGTAGTAGATACCACAGTTTATAATTAACAATTAGCTGTTTTAATATGACAGTTTTCAGTATTGTCAGGTTGAAGTATTTAGCTCTTTCAAAGTTTGAAATCATGACACAATCATAAGGTAGGGTCAGCTTGGTGAGAAACTAGAAAAAGGGAGCTAGATGTCAATCTAACTATTGCCATTAGCATCTGACTTTTAAGACCCTCACAGCTTTGTTGTGGAAAACATGTCTTTTGAGCAGCTATTTTAAAATGAGCCTACCTTATGATTGTGTCATGGTTTGAACAATTTTTGAGAAGAGAACTAACGCTGAACAAAAATATGTAAAAATTCTCCGTATATATAATTCCCGTATAATTCCCGTACTTTTTGGACTAAATATGGTAAAACTGTCAAAAGTGTAAGCATAGGCCTCCGCAGGATTTTTCCTAGAAGCGGAGGGGGAAGAACAATTTACGTGGAAATTTATGTATTTGGTAATTATTAGGGATGTGACGGAGCTCCGCATCAGCATCCGCATCCGCGAAGCATCCGCAAAAAAAATCAACATCCGCATCCACACCCTATCACTTTTTGATATCCGCATTCACATCCGCAACCGCAACCAAAATCCGAATTAATAAAAATTTTTATAATCGACACAAAAACGAAATTAAAAAAGGCATTTTCATTATGAGCTTCAAAATCGGTTAAGAAGCAATGAAGCATCAACATTACTGTTTATAAACTACAATATGCCGTTGATTGATTTGGACTATTAAAAAAGTTTTCAACATGATTTTGATCATTTAAGTCCTAATTATAGTTTGTCTAGTGAAGCTGATCTCTTTAAAAATTAAACATTTGTTTTCTCACGTTTTTATTTTGTTCGATATCTTTAACAAATATAAAAAGATTTGAAATCCGCATACGCATCCGCCTCCGCGGATAATAATTTTATCCGCATCCGCATTTTTCGTTTTTTTGTTTCCGCATCCACATCCGCAAAATGACATCCGTCACATCCCTAGTAATTATTTAGGAATGCTCCTTGAAAAAGATGACCATTCTTATTCTGTTTTCTGACATGTTTGGTGAAAATTTAGTGAACATTGTCGCAATTTACACTGTTCCACTGTGTGAGATTTGACCGAACTATCATTACAAAATTCAAAATTGTTGCAACATGATTCCCATGTTCATTCTTAAAAAAAATATTCAGAAGTTATGGTATATCTGAAACACTCTTCTTTATGCAGGGTGTTCATAAAATATGCTATACTGAAATGCACTCTTAAATATTAAATCATACTATTTTTAAATGTTCAACCTTGAAACACAAAATTATATTTTAAAATCGTGAGGTATTGTCATTTTATTAAGCTACTTATTATATTAAATATTCATCTATATGCCTTCGCATGATCAACACGCTTAACACAAAAATTGTTTACTTGAGTCTGAGAAATAATTTAAAAATTTATCACACATAAAATATTTTTCAACTGCCGTTTTAAACATAACGGATCAAGCAATCATTCTGAAATTTTTGACATAGTTGTGTGTGTTTATATGCTGTAGTTTAGAGAAAATAAAATTTATTTCTTTAAGTTTTATTTTTATTTTGTCCTGCTAGATTGAGAGCCCCTGTGTTTTCAACATATTTCTATCTTTCCACCCTCCAACTAACTATCACCCTTCTTCCGAATCAACACAATGCTTTCGCATTTATAGGGGGCATCCCCTGAGTGCTGGTTAAGTCTAAAAAAAAAAAAAAATATGCTTTCTGACATGAGAAAATAAAATATATTTTAAAAGATGGGCTCAAAATAAAAAATCATCCCAGTTTTCTTGTATCAGTTCAGAAATATTTTTCAACGACATTGGGATTTTGGCTATTTGGTGTTTGTTGTAAGTTTTTGATTTCAGAACAAATTTCAAAAAACAAAATTTGTCAATGAAAGTGTCAATAAATGATTTTTATCAAAATTTGTTAATTTAAGATTAAAATTTTGTTTTAAAATCAAAAAATTACAACAATCACATAGAAATATGGAAAATACTGGCTTACAATTGCAGACTTTCAAGAATAGGTCTGCAAATGTGAAATTGTATAAATAAATATCAAGCCACCCAATTCTAAAAGCTATTGAAAAAAAGCAACAATTTTCCGATTTTAAGCAATAAAATTTTTATTTTTAAAGATATAAGAACCTACGATATGAGACGAATAGCCTTGAGAGTGCAACTCTAAAAATAAAATATTCATGACTTGTATATTAAAATGAATATTCCACATATAATGATACCTACAATTTTAAAAATGTCATGTATATTTAAGAGAATTTAAGCACTTGTTGGTCTTAAGTGAACCAATGCTATTTTATTAATTTTTTCAAAATAAACTGTTTATTAGCATTAATTTAATTTTTAAACTAGTAAACTATTCTATTTAAAAATATTTTCTTGATTTGGTCAAATGCTTTAGAAAGTGAAAAATCACACTGCAATTTCAAAATCTTTCTGACCTGACACAAAAAATTTAAAATACACGGGTACAAATTTAAATTAATTATATCACAATTAAGTGGGATTTTTCTAGTGTGCAATGCATCATATATATGATTTTCAATTCTCAATACGTTGAGTATAGGAAGTTGTTCGGTGATGCAAATTTAAAAATAAGGATATTTTATTAATGATATTTTGATATTTTATTATTAATGAAAATTTAAAGAAAAAGAAAGTAAAAGACACTGCAAAAATGTATGTGTTTAGCTTAATTCAACTTATAAAAATTATTCAACTAAGCAAATGATTTCATTCAGATTATTCTTTTCTTATAAACTTTAAGCAATGTCTTAAAGCTATAGAGTAGTTTTCTTATGAATGTCCCTTAAAGTTAAATCTGGTATTTGATTGTAGTATTATTATATTTCAAATAATAGAATAATATTAATGATTTTCACAAATAATTTAGTATACTTTTGCTCAAACTTCCATTTTAAAATCCGGTTTATAAGTTTAGCTAATATGCTTTAATATATCCCAATAAAGTTATAGTCAGTGGTTTCATACTTTTTTATAATTGGGAACCTGAATGATTGATATGTCGCAATTATTTAGTTTCGATAAAATCTAGTTCAAAGTTTCACATTTGTACTGAATCTATATATAATCAAACTTTTTCAAATATCATAGTTTATTTCTAAAACAGCCACAAACATCGCTGTTTTAATTTTCAAATTGTTTTTATGCACATAAGACCTTCATCCATGCATGGAACACACAAAATCCGGAAATGCGACACATTAGCTTTATTCATTGCATGTAAAATAAAAGAAAATAATTTTATTTATTTTTTCACTGAATTCATTCCAAATTCTAAAAATTGCTTATCATTATGTAACATATATAATATACTAATATAATTTTTTTGGCTGAGCTCTAGGGGGAGAGGGAATCTAACCCACACTTTCCCAATGTGGACGCCCATGAGCGTAAGCGTAAGAAAAAATATCTCAAGAATATAGCAAAACACAAAAAAGTATTCTTTTCGGACTAAAATTGTGTAAAGTGTCAAACAATGTCGTTTGTCAAAAAATAATTGCTTGATTCACCTCCAGCGCTAGCTTGATGATCAAAGATTTTTTGCAATATTGAAATTAATTCTCAAATTAAATTTTTATTCAGTTTTTACACAATTTTCCATGTTTTTGGTTTCTATTTCAATAGCTTTTATTTATTTCTATTAGATTTTGTTATTTTTCAATTTCTTTGCTAACTTGTAAATAGCTGATTTTAAGCAGTTTGACACTTTTACAATTTTTGCGAGAAGAAATTTCTCGGACTGAAACTTGCAACTTTTGACAGGGAGGGGAAATATTTTACTCTCTCGACTGCACTCTATTTTACCATTTTTTTGAGTACGGAAACGCTTCTCGGGCTCAAACCTGCAAAACTGGTAAGTTAGACTAAACACTTAGAGTTCGTGAACAGACCTTTGGGGGAAAAGATGTTTTAAATTTTATTTGCCATAAACAAATGGCAGCACGTAATCCGTATATTGCAGCCTGTCGAATTAGAAATATAAAAGAAATGTAAAAAATGTAAAATGTAAAATGTAAAAAGTAAATTGTGAAATTTTCTGGAAAAAATATTGATATTTAAACGTACCTGTAACGATGTCCAGGGATCGCAAACAAACTCTGAAGAAAAGTATTTTTCTGTTCTCTATGGTTCTTAAGATCACAAAAAGTATTTTCATTTTTTTTTTTTATTTTCGTTCTCCGACTCAAACAGTAATACAAACCGAAGCAAGCAGAGATGGAGATAAAAGCACAATGAAATGTTTTGTTTTTCATATAGAAAACACTTCCTCTCACTGTTTTAGGGCCCATACACAGGCGTACATATCCTAAGACTTGTACGCGTACCGTGTGTGGTTTTTGCCACACATTTCCGAACATTTTTTTAAAACTTGTCTTAATTTCTCTAAAAGTGTGCGCAAAAAATTAATTTTAACGACCCAAAAACCAAAACAATAAGTTGGTACGTGAACAGCGCTACTTACAGCAAGACTTGTTATACAACTTAATGGTTTGTCTGCGTGAAATCAAAAATTTTGGATTTTGTCTTCGCAAACTGACGAACCTTCAAATTGGTCCACCAACAACGCCACAAACAGGCAAACATTTTCGTAAACCAGTTCGGAAACATGTCCGCCTGTGTATGATACCTATTGTGCTTTTGAGTCGTGGGTACAAAAACAAAGTAAACATCTTTAGCGATATTTTGCAGCTTGCTGACGGCACCAAAATCCGAAGCAAGCAGAGATGTGAGATAAAAACAAAATACTCTCTTTCCATCTATGTTTTTCAATCGCAATAGTTAACGATATTAAAAAAGAATTTTAATTGCTTACATCCGTTTAAAAAAAAAAACTGTTCAAAACATAACATTTTTTTCCGAATTTCCGCAGTAAAACTAAGGAACCATTTGTTTGTTCGTTGCGTTTGTGAACGTGAAAACAAAATCTAAAAAATGAAATATATACACGTTGTGTTTGTATAACACCAACACACTGGTTTCTTCTCTATTTACTTTTTGCTCTCTTTGGTACGCATTTCTGTTTGTAGCAAAGAGTCAACGCCCAACCAAAATAACAAGGCTTTAATGCAATTCAATGTTGTTGCCCAAAACGAACAAACATAATTTAACGAAACTGAACGAAACACCTTGCCCATACGTTTTGGTCCGTAAGAACCGAACTGCTAGCGTCTCAACTCGTCAGACGTGGGGCAAGTTGCAATCGTCTCATTTCGTCTATTTTGGTTCTGCTTTCAAACGTAAGGAGATAGTGAAACTGTTTGCTTACGCAGCTGTAGGGTTAGTTTTTTCGTATAGTATATTTCTAATCTCTGGAGACGTCTATATTAAAAAATTGGTTTATGCAGGAAAATATTACCGTTTTTCCAAAAAAAAAACCCAATATAAGTTTTTTAATCTCGAATTTTCTAAAAACTGGTACGCACTTCTTTTTTCCATTAAATTTTTCTTAAAAATGAGTTGCAAAACATGAAAATCTGGTTTATATTACCAGAGCTACGATTTTTTACTTTCGGAAAAATACCTGGTTTTTTTTCTTGTTGTATTAAGTAACTCAAATTTTAAAATACTCAGTGATATATCATGGAAATATTTTTTAAAACTGTACTTTATAAAAAAAATGGCCATTTTAGCCCTTGAAAGGACTTTGGTCGAGTTTCTTATGATCAATTGTGTTGTGTGTGTTGTGTGTGTTGTGAAATGTTTGAACACAAATGATCAAGAACTGGACCTACAACTTTTATGCCGACTCCGAACGGCTTATGTTCTCAAGAAGTTTTTGATGGCAGTTTTGACTCTCTGAGGCTTGCCATTGTCTGCAGAGTGGTGACGGCCGAGCAGAAAAATTAATTCAATTGGAAAAATTTTCTTTGCCAGGTGGGAATTGAACCAGGATTCTCTGGCGTATGGGCCACCCACTCTACCCACTCCACTGTGCCATAACTTTACACAAATGCATAAAGTGGTGCGATTACGTTTAATAATTTGGTCACTACGAAATTTATTGCTAGTCATATGCCTTTTTGGAAATATCGAGGTTGAACATTTTTGTAAAAAATATTCCCAAAAACCCAAAAAAATAAATTTTAAAAAATCAATCCAGAAAATAACTTAAAATAGTTTCGAGCTATTTTGTGCAAAAAATTAAAGAAACCAAAAGTCGGATAAGAAAGTTATAACTGCTGAAACTGGACTGGTATATCGAACATAGAAAAGAAACACAGATGCGGCGCAAAATGGCGTCATTTCGCATTTCTCGTTGCAAAAATCATAACTTCTGAACGAATTGAGATATCTGTCTGAGTTTTTGCTATGGGCAGAAAATTAATACAGCTTTCACTTCACAGAATTTTATTTGAATTGACCGCAGGGATTTATTTTATTTATTTTTATTTTTATTTTATTTATTTATTTATTACAGCTTTAATAAGCCTATTTATATATTAATAATTTCTTACAAAACCTTATTTTCTACATGTTTTAACGAATTTTAACTTAGTTTCCTAACATAATTTAAAGTTATCTCACAGGTGTTGTTTTGCAGTATATGTATAATAAATTTTTAAAACGGTTTTTGTTATCACAATTTTTGATTTCGCTTGGTAAAGCATTAAAGCATTTAAGTCCTTTGTAATACAAATTTTGTTTTTCAGCTTCTGTTCTATATAAAGGCAATCTAAAATTATTTCTGTCTCTTGTTATATAGGAATGTATTTCGTTAACATATGTTAAATTATTACTAAGGTACTCTGGTACTAATCCATGTTTAATATTAAATATAAATTTCATTGTATGGAAGAGTAATTGTTGTTTAATGCCCAACCAATTTAGTGCATTCAACATAGTTATTGTTGATGTATCATATTGTGCTTTTAATATATGGCGCATAGCTTTATTTTGCATCTTTTGTAGCCTGTCAGCTTGTGAGTCAGGTAAAATATATAATATTGATGGACAATATATAAAATGGGGTTCTATAATAGATCTATAAACCATAATTTTGTATTCTTTTCTGACGAATCGACATGTTCTTTGCATAAATCCTATTTTCTTTGCAATTTTATTTACTGTATAATCTATGTGATCATTAAATTTGAGTTTATTGTCTATCTGAATACCTAAATATTTGATTTTTTCTACCTCATTAATCTTTTCATTGTTAATTTTTAGTATCTGATCACTTAACCTAACATTACATCGAGTAATTGTCATAAATTGTGTTTTCGCTATATTTAATTTAAGTCTATTTGTACACAGCCATATATAAAGTCTATCTAAATCTTCTTGTACTTTTATCATTGCAGTGCTTATATCAGTATCACTTATGGTTATTAAGGCATCATCAGCAAAAAGTTTAATTTTACAATGTTTAAGACAATCTAAAATATCATTAATATATATATTAAATAAAATCGGGGCTAAGACCGATCCCTGGGGCAGGCCAATTTCTACTGGTACTTCTCTCGACTTTGCTTGATCTATTACTGTATGCTGTTTGCGATTTGTTAGAAAGCTATTAAACCATTTCAGCTCGATTCCATTGATTCCAATTTGTTTTAGTTTTCGCAGTAATATTTCACGGTCTATCGTTTCGAAGGCTCTTTTTAGGTCTATAAAGACGGCAATTGTTGATTTTTTTGCATTTAAGTCTTCTTTCCATTGTGCAATCACTAAATTTAGTGCAGTTTCGCAGGAATGCAATTTTCTAAATCCTGACTGCTCTTTAATTATAATGTTATTACTATCTAAATTTTGCACGAGTTGTCTTTTTATCACAGTCTCTAAGATTTTTTCCATATTCGGAAGAGTATTTATTGGTCTCAGTTCCTCAGCTTTTAATGTTTTTGTCACTTTCTTTACAGGTATTACAGTAGAAATTTTCCATAAATTTGGAACCACTCCAGTTTTTACACTTTCATTTATTATAATTGCACAGAAATGTCCTAAATATTGCACTGAGTCTTTTATTACACCCTCCGATAGAAGATTTTTACCACCAATCTTGTATTTAAAATTGTCTACTATATCGAGAATATCTCTGCCGTTATTTCTGTAAATATTAGTCTAGTATTAATCTGCTGGCTTATTACATTATTGATAGGAAATCTTTGAATATTATTATTTATGTCCATTATGATATCAACAAAAAATTTGTTTAATGCCTCTGCGATTTCAGCTTTATTTTCGTAAACTTTATTATTTATGTTAATTTTATTTATAGCAGCTTTTTCTTCTGTTATGTTGACCGTTTGTTTAAGATATTTCCACATAAGTTTACTGTTTGTACTATTAATTTGAACTTTGTGTTCCATATACTTTATTTTTTTAACTTTAATTTGTTTTTTGTAATACTTTTTTATGTCGTAGTATTCCCTCCATATTCCAGTATTTTGACATTTTTTAAATATGTCGTATTTATATCTATTTAATTCAGTCAAATCGCGATCGTACCATTTGTTTTTCAGTTTGACATTTATTTCTTTTTCACTTGTTAATTGTTGCATAGAGTTTAATAAGCTGTTTGTTAAAATACTAACTTTTTCGTTAACGTAAACGTTATTTAAAACATTATAGTCATAGCATCGTAATAAGTTTAATCATTTTTCGCAGTCGTAATTTTCCCATGATATTATTTTCCTCTTTTCTCGCATTTCTAGATGCTCATTTATATTTATTTTGAACATTATTGTTTCGTGATCTGATATTTTATAATTGTCTAACCTTTCAGAATTTATATTATTTGCATTTGTATATAAATGATCGATTAATGTTTCGGACGATTCCGCTATCCGTGTATTAAAATTACTAAGGTATTCATGGTAAAAGTAAAACTTTCTAATAGATGTACAAACTATAAATATGAAGTTCTCCATATGAGTGCTATTTTAAAAAAAATTATTAAAAAAATGAATTATGATTGATTTATGGTTGTTGAGATTAAATCCATATTTAAGGGGGACATAACATTGGCAGTTTTTTATAATCGATAATATTTTTTAATAATTTTGTATTTTATTAAATATCCTTAAGATTCTAAAAAAAAATTTCATGAAAAAATTCCTACGGGTTCAAAAGTTACAGCCGGATTAGTGAGAGCGGATTTTTAATTTTTGCGCTACCTACGTACGGCAGCTGGTATATACTTGTTTTACTTGCTACCTGACTTTTGGTGGTTGATATTTCGTACCTACTTGTATCCTACTTGCAAATGTTTCAACTACTTGGTATCACCATAGGAGCTACAGCATTGAATTTTTCCAAAGGAAAGGATGCAAATCGTTTGAAATGCGCCAGAGTGAAGGCATATGAAGCTTCAAAAGAAGCCCGAATTGCTAAACGATTGCAAAAAACTATAAGAAACAGCACAACACAAGATAACGAAGGCATACAGTACGAAGCAAGCATGGCAGATTGAAGGTAACCTTTTTTTCTTTGATCACAAACTTTGAGCGTGTTTATCTCGAAACCATGTTTTTCGTACTGGTTGCGGCACTAGCGGGTTCATTTTTTGACGAAATTTTGTTTTTGTTGTATTTTTTTAAACTTGATTCGCTATCGTATGACACGAGCTTTTTTTAAATGTTTTTTTTTGATTTTTTATGAGTTTTTAAAGTCAATACTTTTTTCGAAAAAACACTTCCAAATTTGGAACATCACCAAAAATTTAAAAAAAAATATAAAAAAAAGCTCGTGTCATACGATAACCTATCTTGTTAAGATTTAAAAAAGTCATTTTTTTACAGATCGGACAATTTTTGCAACTCCCAGCGCTGCAACCACGAGGCCCCATTTTTTCTCTGCCGCCAGTTTGGAGCTCTATAAAATCATGTTAGAGTGAAAAATATATTTTTTTGAATTTTTTTTTCTTGTAATGTGTTCAATTCTCTACTATAATACAACAATTTGGAAAAAAAATTTGGAAAAATGTTTGTTTTAGACTGAGTTATGAATTTTTAAAAAAAGGTCTGTTTTCTCTGCCGCGAATGCCATGTCCCCCCTTAATTAAAGTTTTTAAAGCTAAAAATATTTTCTTACACCTTAAATGCAAAACTTTTGATCTTCTGAACGAATTGAGGTATCTCAATATTTGTCTTTTTTTCTATAGACTAAAAAATAAAACAGCTCTAATATTTCAAATTTTCATTTGAATATACGTTAATTTTCTGGAACAGTTGCTTTTTGCACTGTTGTATATCCACGTTGTGTCGCTTCAAAGACTTTAGGAGTAGATTGTACTTTTCCTTCGAAAGTCTCAAGGCCATGAATAAATCCAAAGCTTCCTCAGCGGTTTATTTTACGGAATATGCATTCGGTGGAGTAGAAATGCTTTCTTTAAACCTCTTCAATGGGATAGGACTAGCAATAGAAACTACCTTTTTTATATCGCCTCCTGTTTTTGAAGCGAAGCTTTTACGCCTCGTTCTGTGATTTTCTGGAGTGAAATCTGAAAAACTTTCGACAGATTTTTTCTTGCAAATTTGATGGTTTCTTTGTTGCTAGCGCTTATTACAACAATATAATTTAATACTTTAATAATTAAATATTAAAAATATTTTTTGGCCCATCGTGGGAAATTAAACCCATGCCCACTGATCAAGAGTTCAATACATTATCCACCAGGCCACTAAGCCTTGCTAGAAAGAGTTGTTAATTCAATGTTAAGTATAACAGAAGCTAAGCTGCAGTAGATCGTCACCATCTATTCTATACTATATCATGCTATACAACAACCAACAAAAATTTACTTCTACTTGCCACAAAATGCCACCAGCATCGGTGTTTGTGGGCACACACCATCCACCTTGCGGCGAAAAGCCGAATGATGTCTACCACATGGCTCTGTAGATTTAAACTCACTCGTTTTTTGACATTTGAAGAATTCTCATTCTTATTCTTTAATTAGCAGCTTGAACAATTCGACAATTTAATGAATTTGTAATTCTAAGAAATTTAATAATAAATATTAATAAAAGTTGAATTCCTACAATTGGTAATCCCGACGTGATAAGCACGATTTTATTTAATTAAAAGATTACAGTCAAACCCAAACTATTATCCAACTAGAACATTCTCCGGTTAGGGCTACCGCAGATGCTGATGACAACTCAGAGCAGCAAAATTTGTTATCGGACATGGCTCTGCCTTTAAACATTGAAGACAACCCTGCTAGCCAACAGATTGCTATTGCTGTGGACCGCGATGAACGCGCCGAGCTACCGCCTTTCTGGAATCAAAGAGCACAGCTGTGGTTCACTTCAGTGGAGGCGCAATTTGAAGTACGCAGAATTTATGCAGATTCAACCAAGTATTATGCAGTCGTCGCTCGTTAGGACCAGGATACTTTAGCAGTAGTCGAACACATTTTAGCTAGGCCGCCGGCCACTGATAAGTATGCTTGCATCAAATAAGCATTGTTAAACCATTTTTTTAGTTTCGCAGGAGCGTCAGTTTACTTTAATTTACGGCTTAAAGCTAGGAGATAAATGTCCATTCGAGTTATTAAATGACATGCACAGGCTAGGAGGCAATCTATTTGAAGATACATTCATTAGAACAATCTTGATCGACAAGCTTCCACAAAATATTCAAGTTGCACTAGTTTCTGCTGATGGACTCTATAACCATGGTTTGGCACAACTGGCGGATAGAATAACTGACATTCAGCGTCCCACCAACATTGGCTAGATGATGTCCATAACTCGACGAGGGGCAAGTGATGACGTCATCAGGCGAGTAGATGACTTACCAAATGTGGTGAAAGACTTACCCTGCACTTATCTGCACAATTCAACATTCAACATGACACCTATCGCGATAAATCCAAAACAGTTGCTTCTGCTCCAAAAGCCTGTGTTTCTACCATCAAAAATTTGGAGAAAGAGCAAGCAAATGCACCCAGCCTTGTGCATGGATTGCCAAACAGGGAAACGAAAACCACTTCCAGTAGACTCGGCGACTACTGGCAGTGTTGCAGCCCCTCACCGCCTCTTCATCTACGACAGCATTAATGGTACCAAATTCGTCGTCGACACCGGCGCGGATATTTCCGTCATACC
Organism: Coremacera marginata; assembly: GCA_914767935.1. NCBI lineage: Eukaryota > Metazoa > Arthropoda > Insecta > Diptera > Sciomyzidae > Coremacera > Coremacera marginata. Next base: position 75,062,050 of record OU612043.1, read on the forward strand.
TGCAACACCCACAGATACTAAGAGACCCACCGACTACCAGCTATATGCAGCAAATGGCAGCAAGATTCACACATATGGTGACAAAGCACTCACTCTTTACATTGGACTTCAGCGACCAGTTCGTTGGATTTTCTGCATTGTTAACGTGCCTAACCCCATTATTGAAGCCAATCTGTTGTATAAACATGGCATTTGGTTGACCTGGAACATCACTGTTTGGTAGATCCAACCACCGGTTGTCATTCCATTGGCTCTTAAGGTCCAGCACCAGTTTTAGTAGTCACTGCCATCAACAAAAATACATTTTATTACCGCATAATCAAGGATTTTCCAGAAATACTTGAAAATCCTTCCAACCTCACCACAACCAAACATAATGCTCGTCGCCCGTGCGGAGACTACCGCGGGCTCAATGCGCAAACTCTACCTGACCGGTACCCGATTTCACTTTTTCATGACTGCAATTATTGCAATTGACAAGAAAATATTTTTAACTATAGATATTCGACGTTCGTTATATCACATACCCTTAGCTGATGAAGACATACCAAGAACAGCCGTCATTACGCCATTCGGACTTTTTGAATTTGTGAGTATGCCTTTTGGACTACGGAATGCAGCACAATCGTTCCAGTGATTTATTAATGAAGTGCTCAAGGGGTTTGATTTCGTTTATGCCTACATCGACGATCTCCTTGTGGCATCTTCTGACCATGAAGAGCATGAGCGGCATCTACGACAAGTTTTTCAACGTCTAAGTCTATATGGTCTCCGTGTTAATGCTGATAAGTTAAGAGCACGCGCGGTTGATTTTCTCGGTTACCGCATTAATTCGGAAGGCTCTGCTCCGTTGCCTGATCGCATTCAAGCTATATTAGCTTTTCCTAAGCCGCAAACACTTGTAGAAATGCTCAGATTTATTGGGTCAATAATCTTTTACAGGCGACACATTAAAGATGCTCTTGCTCAGGCGCCTCCTTATGACCTGGTCAAGTATTAAAAAAAAACGACAAGCGTCCCGTGTCGTGAGACAAAACAACTGAGGCAGCATTTGTACTTGTTAAAGAACAACTTGCCAACTCAACACTGCTTTCACACCCTGCACCCCAAGCGAAACTCCGTCTCACTACTGATGCCTCCAGTACCTCTTTCGATGCAGTTTTAGAACAGTGCGTACACAACGCATGGAGCTCCTTTGGCTTCTACTCGAGCAAAATGTCATCAGCCCAACGAAATTACAGTACATATGATAGGGAGTTGACAGCGATATACCAAGCCATCAATTACTTTCAGTTCTGGGATGAAGGCAGGGATTTAACCATACGAACTGACCACAAGCCGCTTATATATGCTTTCCAACAATTGGCAGACAAATCATCGCCTCGACAGACTAGGCAATTAAGCTTTATAAGTCAATTTACGACGAATCTGAAGTACGTCGCTGGAAATGAAAACAGTGTCGCGGATGCCCTATCCCGTATAGAAGCCATAACTATGCCATTAGCAATCGATTTCGATGAACTTTTGCAAGCGCAAGCAACTGATGAAGAGTTGCAACAAATTTTGGCCAACAATAACACTTCTCTTATTTGTCAGAAGCTGACATATGGGCGACAGCAAGATGAGATCTACTGCGATGTATCTATACCCAACATCAGACCGTTTGTGCCACAAAAACTTCGGCGCAAATTTTTCGATGCTTTCCACAACTTAGCACACCCCAGTGGTCGCGCAACAAACAACATCATCTATCAACGTTATGTTTGGCCGTTCATGAACACGGATATCACACGGTGGTCTTGAGAATGTGAACCCTGTCAACACTCAAAAGTCGGTCGTCACGTTCACACCCAGCCCGCTGCATTTTGTGAGCCAGATCAAAGGTTCGATCACGTTCATATTGATCTAGTTGGACTAATCTTAGAGTCCAATGGATACAAATATTGCATGACAATGGTGGACCGTTTCACACGATGGCCAGAAGCCATTCCCATCAAAGATATATCTGCAGAAACCGTGGCCACTACATTCTTCATCAATTGGATTGCTCGTTTTGGGAGCCCAAACCTCATTACAACCGACCAGGGATCCCACTTTGAAAGCGCGCTGCTTACATCCCTCTCTTGTCTCATCGGCAGCAAGCGCATTCGCACAACCGCTTACTACCCCCAAGCGAACGGTATGGTTGAGAGGCGGCACCGAACCCTTAAAGCTGCTATAATGTGCCATCAGACACATCAGTGGACACGGGTGCTGCCTACTGTGCTGCTCGGGCTAAGAACTTGCTACAAAGAGGACATTAAAGCGTCGCCGGCTGAATTTCTATACGGTGCTACCTTAAGAATACCTGGAGAGTTCTTTACACATGAAGATCCACCCGTAGATACAACTTTCTTTTTAGAAAATTTCCGGCTTCATATGCGTAACATGAAACCAGTACCTGCATCGCACAAATGTCGCTAGAAGACATTCTGTCATAAGAATCTTTTTACCTGTTCACACGTTTTTTTGAGGGTAGAAACTGTGAAACTTCCACTCCAGCAATCTTATTCAGGGCCACAGCAAGTGTTGAAGAGCATCGATGACCGTATTTTCCCTATCCTGGTGAATGGTAAGCCAATCAACGTGAGCATCGAACGATTGAAACCAGCCCATCTTGCAACGGATGATCTTTTCAACAACTCGCCAGGTATTTCAACTGACAGCAGCCTACTGCGACCATAACCTCCACAGCTTCGAACGTACGAGCGCCGAAGACAAGTGCCAGCGGAACCAGTCAACACTTAACCGCTTCACTCGGGGGGAGTCGTGTAGGCACACACCATCCACCTTGCGGCGAAAAACCCAACGATGTCTACCACATGGCTCTTCTCGTTTTTTGATATTTGAAGAATTCTCATTCTTATACTTTATCAACAATATAATGAATTTGTAATTCTAAGAAATTTAATAATAACAATTAATAAAAGTACAATTCCTACATGTTTGCGTTGTGAATGCGTTTGTGGTGTGGCGTTTGTTGGTACAAGGAAATATTAGCAATGCCCACAATTGCGTTGACAAGTGCATTTTTTAAGTGTCAAAAAAATAGATGATATCAATTAATATGAAATTAACGAACGCATGTATGACATCGGCAAGGTATCTTAAAAGTTTATTAAATTTTGTTTCGTGTGTGTTCTTTAATACATACTTTAATTTATTTTATGTTAGCTCAAGTTTTTGAATTTAAAAGTTATCAAATCTATGAAACTGCGAAAACTTCTCTCGTGTGTCCAACGACGCACCTGTGTTTTTTTTATCTCTATTGTATTTAACTGTTAATGCTGTTGCCAGTTGTCCGGTAGAAATCGCTTCTGTAGCATCCATAACTTTCTTTTTTTTTTTTGTGAATATTGAACTTTCGTGTAGTGATTTCTTTGGCATTCCTCTTGCGTACTAAAGTACTTAGCAATTCGTCGGGTATGTCTCCTATTTGTTTACAGTGGATATCGGTTCTTTCCTTTAGCCAATTCTTTTATTTGCAATTGAATGTTTTATCTGAACTACGTATACAATTCTATTTAACTTTTACTCTATTGAATACTGCATGCATTTTTTTTTCGAACTTCAGGTTTTTCGAATATTTTATCAATGTTAAGAAGTTTTTAAATGCTGCGCCGAAAACGAATTCAGTTAAGAACTTTTGAATATTTTTGAAATAGATATAATTTCATAGATATAAGTATGATATAATTTGAAATAGACATTTTTACAGTTGCTTCTTTATAGAACAAAGTGGAACGCTCTGTTTTCAGCTTTTTGAAGAACTCATAGAAAAACTTATAGAATATTACTATTTATACCATCCAAATATTTCTTTTGATTTTCCTTGAAACAAGTTGAAAGAAAGCATAAAATTTTTACTACCCCAAATATATCTTTATAAACTACCTTCCTTAGGTAATACAATTCTTTAAGTTTTTCCACCTGTTAAAGAAAGCATAATATTCTTATTGTCCGGATACGCACTCATTAGATGCCGAGTTCTTAAATTTTTTTACCTGTGGAATTATAGCCTGTATTTACCTGAGTTTACTCCTCTAGATTACCTTGAAATTTGAGATGTATATAAAAAATAAAGGGGGTGAGTAAAGGCATCTCTTACATTACTAAAAGGATTGCATACTTTTTATTATGAAGAAAGTTGACGAATTTCATAAATAGTAAAGTCATTTATAAATACTGTATTAGGTTTGTGGTAACCAAAATATGGTACGTGAACATCAGAGATTACATGATTTACGAATAGTGAAAATATCGCATCAATGGCTGTACCATATCTAGTCGTTCTGTATTCTACTAGAAACTTAATCTAAATTAATTTCGTCTTTCAAAAATTGTATTAAGCGCAATCCTTCATCTGTATGATGAAATAATTAAAAATTTCCTTAAATGTTTCATATTTTTTCTATTTGAGATGAATTTGTGAAAATATTTTGTACTAAATGCCCCGTTATGTCGTAGCAATAAAAAAATCTAGATAATTTTAAATCCAGCAAGTTTTAATTAATTGAAGTCGGTTGAAAATCCGTCGAGTTATTCCATTTAAAGCATTTCTACTTTAATACAAAACCACCAAAATAACACGAAGAAAAACTATAAAATAATCTTGGTAGAAGCAGGAAAAAAAATAATAAGTATACTAAATTAGCGCTTTATTGTCCGTAAAGTTACCTCTAATTCCAAAACAAGTATCCCGAAATTGTCGTCAGAAGAAGAATCAATGATAAACCACTCGATATCCACAAAAATAGTTCGACAACTGTATGTTTTGCTTGTTAAGCCCACACTTAAATTTGGAGGAGGAGCAATTACGGTGAGGGGATGTATGACTATCAAAGGTATTGGCAGAGTTACCAAAATTAATGGTCGAATGACAGCGGAGTCTTACATTGAAATCCTACGATGTCATTTACTTGGCACTGTGCAAGATTTGGAAGTGAATTCTTCGGATATTGTCTTTCAGTAGGACAATAATCCGAAGCTCGTCGCAAAGTTGACACGAAAGTGGTTTCAAGATAATGGAATTGCAACATTAAGTTGGTCATCACAATCCCCAGACCTTAATCCAATTAAGCACTTATAGTGTATACTAAAAAAATCAGTTATGGGCGAAACTGGTACTATAAATGAGTTGTGGGCTAAGGTGCAAAATACGTGGGATGCTATTCGTCCAGAAACTTGTGGAAACATTGTAGAAAGTGTAAGTGTGCCTAGGAGAATTAAAGCTGTAATTAATGTACGAGGAGGCTACACAATAGGGCGGGTCGATTTAAAAATCGCTCAATGCTCTGTGAAAATCGTATTCTAGGGATCAAAATAAGAAACTTTGCCGAAGGAACCATACCTCTAAAACGAATTCTGATGTCCCCCAATTTGGGTCGAACTTTTGGGTAGGGGAAAATTTTGAAAAATCCCACTTTGACCCATTTAGAGTGCTCCAATCGAGTCCAAATGTATGACCGACCCCCACTAACTTTCGAGGTTTGACCCACCCATGCCAGTGGCACACCCCCTGGAACCCCCTGTGGGGTTCCCTATACAAACATTTCAAAAAATCACCAGATTTGGCACTTTACATGAAAAAATCAGCGAAATGGCTATGGTTTTTCTTTATTTTTGTTTATTTATTTATAATAATATTTATTATTTATTTATAATAATATCTATTTTTTCTCTTTTGAAATTTATTTAGTCAGAACATATGTAAATGAAAAAATTAATTTAAGTTAGTTATAGAAAAGAAACTAAAAAAATTATTGTTTGAAGTCTTTTTTACTTTCAAGTCTGGGCAATTTCGAACGGCTCTCTAATGTCGTCGCCATAACAGCCTCTACATTTTCCGGTATAACCCGTTTGGAAACTCTAGCTAGCAATTGAACATGTCGTTCCGTTCCTTGTATGTGTGATGCAATTTTTGGATCATTAAATGGTGCATCATCTTGATTTAAATATTCTTTCAATGTATCGTACGGAATGCTTAGCGTGAATGGTGGTTCAAATACGTTATTTATGTCATTCATAATGATCATTTCCGTGTAACTTGTGCAATTAAACTTTATATCTGGTTTTTTATAAGCTCTAAGTTGCGTTGGGTCATCAACATATGTTCGATAGCGTAGAATTATGTTGATAGCACAGTCGCGCTTTTCTTTGCTATCATCAAACAACATTGATAACAAGATATTTTCCGAATGCGCATAATATGAATTATCTGTAATTACTTGATTGACAATTTTGCGTAAACGAGGTTCTAGAAATCGTGACCAACTAATTAAGTTGAAAAATAATGCACTGCCGTACACGACAGAGCTGTAATACTTGATATTGAAGTACATTGGCACATAACATTTAATTATAAATTCAACCAGAATTCTTAAATTTGCATCTGGATTTTCCGTTGTCACATATAATTGTAATAATCTAGCGGCCTTGGTGATCCACCGAGAATGTACAATTTTCCCTGGTTAGATGTTAGCCAGATCCACCGAAACCACGCCGCTAGAAATCGCATGGGCCATGTCGTATAAGTACTTCGAATCGGTGGAAAATTCAATTTTTTTCTGGAGCGGGGGCATATTTTGCAACTCAATTTTCTGGAAGCCGTCCACCACCTGAAAATATATAACAATAAAATATTTAAAAATGGTTGACAATTATAATAAATGAGTGATAGCAATAACTTACCGGAAGAGTTTCACAAGTTTCGATTTGACGGCTCAGTTTTCCGGTTGCCGATCTTGGTCCAGTGCTGGTTGATTTATCCAAGGCATCAAACAAATGCCGAAACGGAAGTTCGTTGAAGTGTAGAAGGCAAACGAACCAATGCAATGGTCTTTTTAACACCAATTCGAATCGTCGTATAATTCCACCGTGTGGGCCAGTGTTTGTTGGCTCACCGTCAGTGCATATTCCAATTAATGCATCCAGTGATATATTTTTATCGTTGAAAAAATCATTTAATTTGGTTGTTTTGTATTCAGCGGTTTCATGTTCCAGTCTTACGTAACCAATCAATTCAGAATTCGGTTCTCTCAAAATAACAAGATGAATTTCTTTTACCATCCTAGTATGATACTTCTCATCAACTTTAGCTGTCGTTAAAGTATCATCTTTTCTGCCATCGAATGAAAACGCTGACAAATTGGTATGATCTAACCGTTTGCGAACCACTTCTTGTCTGCATATCTCTTTTTCTCTGCAAACTTTCGATTTATCCATGATGAGAGGTTTGCCATGCTTATCTTTCATTTTAAAATCTTGGAAAAGAGCGGTTCCCAATGCCGATGCTACTCTATCAGGCACACCAAATCTGTCACATACCAAGGCAAAGTTAAAACAATCATATCTCTCTGTGTATTGTGAACTTGTGCTTCTATCCATATCTTCTTGAACCGGTGGCGGTGCGTATGTTGAATCATCGGGATCTTGGTATGTTGGCATTGATGACATAGACGTTGCTCCTTGCTCTTCAGTTTCCATCACAACTTCATCCATTGTTAGTCTTCTCTGATTATGTTGATCGTGCATGAACTCTTTGAGGCGTTCGGGAACCCAGCCGCATGCACATGGAGCTGCCTTCAAATCGCATTTACATGTTCCAATGTAAAAAATTGTTTCCAGAGATTTTACATACTCTGTAAATTGTTGGGTTTTGTTTCTTCTCTTGATTTGCTCTTGATACTTGTAAAGCAATTTATTCAATTTATTAAATACACTTTTTTTCAGCATTATTTCCATACCAAGTTTTTCTCAAATTCCATTCAACTTATCTTGAACTTGAATAGTGAATGATTTATGGGAAAACTTTTTTTGTTCTGTTTTAGCACGTTCGCTTAAGTACAAATAATATCTCAAGATATCCAGATGGGTTGGTAAATTAAGATCAGTCAAAACAGTAGACACACCAAAAACAGTAACATCCTTGCGTATATGACTCATTGGGTTTTCGATAGTTGTTGTTGCTTCATCTTGCGGTGTAGAGGATGGTGGATTCATTGTAAACTTTTTGATTTGGAATGGTCAACTTCACATATTATTTTTTTTTAAAATATTTTTTTATCTGAAATTAGCACTTCACACTTTGAGTTCTTCACAACGACTTAATGCATTCACAAAAACTGTTGCGTTATATATGGTCTACGAGACGAGGTAATAAGAATGAAATGGTAATTTCAATTCTACCTGCTGTATCTTGTGGTGGCTTAAAAACGCACACAAGCAATTTTAGGATCTGCAATTGTGTCACAGTGATACCTTAATTTTTTAAAAGGGTTGCGGTGCATTCCAGTGATACCTTAATTGTTAAAATGGTTGCATAAAACGCGCAGTTCTTAAGAAGGTGCCATAAAATACCCACAAAAAGGGTTGTAAAAACAACCTTCATTTCTAAGTAGGTGCTATAAAAAAACTACACAAGTAAGTTTACGACATGCAGCTGTGTCTTGTGGTGCCTTTAAAAACGCACACAAGCAATTTTCCGATTTGCAATTGTGTCACAGTGATACCTTCATTTTTTAAAAGGGTTGAAAAAATTTCTAAAGAGAAAAAAAACTCCAAAAAGAAAAAAACATAGGCATTTCGCTGATTTTTTCATGTAAAGTGCCAAAACTGGCGATTTTTTGAAATGTTTGTATAGGGAACCCCCAGGGGGGTTCCAGGGGGTGTGCCACTGTCATGCGTGGGTCGGGCCTCCAAAGTTAGTGGGGGTCGGTCATACATTTGGACTCGATTGGAGCACTCTAAATGGGTCAAAGTAGGATTTTTCAAAATTTGCCCCTACCCAAAAGTTTGACCCAAATTGGGGGACATCAGAATTCGTTTTAGAGGTATGGTTCCTTCGGCAAAGTTTCTTATTTTGATCCCTAGAATACGATTTTCACAGAGCAATGGGCGATTTTTTTGCCTCCCCACAAATCGACCCGGCCTACTACACAAAGTATTAATATTACTTTTTAAATCCTCCTTTGTTAAGTCACAAAATTGATCACAATGAATGGTTCTTAATCCATATTTTCTTTTTTTTTTGAGAACTAATTGTAATGAAATTTTTCCCTTGTTTCGTTTCCTTTATTTTTTCTTGTTTCAGCAAAATAAAGACATGGCAAAAATATTAACCTATGTCAGAGTTTTTATTGGTAGTTGACTACATAAAGGAAAATTGGGTTGCCCTAGTTTAAGAGTAAAAAAATAATAAAAACACCTCAAAAATCCACTTTTTCAGCTGCAAACAAATTCTCTCTCTAGAATGTTGAAAAGTTTTATATCAAGCATGCAAATGCATTTAAATTTTTGCTGTGTTTATTTTTATTGGTTTTTATTTTAGTTTTTTTTTTTTCCAAATGTGAGCAATTTCAAAAACGCTTCAAAATCACAAATGTTTGAAATACTTGCATTTAATAGTTGCCTTTAGTCGTAATTCTGAGATAATGTGTTGCGATTATGGTCTGAATATTTTTCTATTATCTTGAACAACCTGTATAAGTGTAAGTTGCAAAATTTATAAATACTAAAGTAAAGAATAAATTATATAAACCGAAAGAGGAAAGTTCTTGATGTGGTTTTTTAGTGATTAAACTATTAAAGTTCGAAATAAGTTTTACTCCTCGCTTTGCAGTATTGTTTTTGTTATTGTTGCTGTTGCAGATTTGGATCAATTTTTTAGTTAATAGATGACAAAACCATGAATTAAAACTATAAATAAAAAAGCGTATGTGAAAACTGACTTTGAGGTTTTTATAACTTAAACCAGGGCACCCCAATTTCTCTAAATATATTTTGACAATCTTGGAATTCCAAAACTGATCTATATAGAATCAGATATATTTTTAAGAATTGTGGAATTAATTTGAAATGAGATATATATGATTTTTGATTTTTTATGATTTTGTTCGATATACCAGAAAAGGGCAGTATAAGGATTTTTGAAAAAAAGTCAAGTTTCAGCGGCTATAACTTTTTGTTCGATTTTTGCTTTTTAATTTTGTGCACAAAAAGCTCCAAATTATTTTCAGTTCATTTTTGGATTGATTTTTCAAAATTTGTATATGTGGGTTTTTAAGAATTTTTTTCATAAAAATACTCAAACTCAATATTCCCAAAAAGGCATACTTCTAGCAAAAAATTTCGCAATGACCAAATCATTAAACGGAATCGCACCATTTTTTGTATCTGTATAAGGTATAGTTTTAAAAAATTGCTCCATGACATTTCACTGAATTTTTTTCAAATTTGGATTTTTGCGATTGTTTTAATACACCAAGAAAAAAGATGAGATTTGTTCCAAAAGTAAGAAATCATAACTCTGATCACTGAACTCAGCACTATTTTAACGCATAAATCAAATTTTTAACATAGAGGTGGCTACAGGCAAGTTTAAAAATCAATATTTAAACCTGAAATTTTTCAAATATTACTTTTGCATCATAGAGAAAGAATCCAGAGCCAAGCACATTTCAAATATAAAAAAAAACACAAAATAAGGGCCAAAATCAGGGTTTGATAAATTGAAAGTGCGTGAAGGAGAGTTTAATGTTTCACATTATATTCAGGCCTATCATGGGTAATCTTTTCGCCTGGAATTGGAAAAGGGAATCCGCGTTTTTAAGATAGCAAGTAATAATTCACATTTTAATTTTTTACACTCATGAATATTGACGGTTGATGATTGTATTAAGAATTTCCAAAAGTTCTTGAACCTTTTCTTAAAAAACGGAAATTACCTTTTCTAAATCCGGGCGAAAAAGCTACACATGATCGGCCTCATTGTTGCACAGTGAATGCCAAGGGGAATTTCAGGATTCAAACCCCACCACCATTAGATTGAGAAGGTATGAAAAATAAAACAAATGAGACTTCTCGAAATAAGACAAAAAAAAAAAAATGAGATTATGATTAAAATTTACTGGAATAGGCAAAAGTTGTCATTTTCAATATTATTTTTAAAAAATTAGTTTAAACAATGAAAAATTGCTTGGCCAAACCAAAAATTAACCTTGCTTATAAAGGTCATAATCATTTAAGTACAATTTTCAACTATTACTTTGAATGCTCAAAAAGTCATATCCGAAAAATCTATTTAAGATTAAGAATTTTAAATAAGGGGTACTTACGAATACAATCTAATAAATTAAATAATAAATAATTAAATAATAAATTGTAGAAATAGGTTGAAAGTTTTTATGCAGCATCCGAGTTTGTATGTACCCAGCAAAGCATAGTTGACGACTTTGTCGAAATTCCGACTAATTCGTAACTATTTCGAGCTGTCGTAAAGAAATCGTTACAATTTCGTTACGCAAATATCGGAACAGTTTCACTTTTTATACGAACTTCTATAGAATTTCGTTATGCGACTGTTTGTACGACATACTGAAATGCGAACAGAGTGAAATTTCCTTTCTTTCGAACTGTCTGAACGAAATCGTAACTTTTTCGTAACATTTTCGTAAAGACGAAATTCGTACGAAGGGGCTGACACGACTTTGTAACGAAATGTCGTAACGATTTCTATTTTTCCATTCAGCTCATCTACCCGACCATTAGCCCAGCATCGTGAATACCACTATTGTTAATTTCTTGTTTCATTTATATTTTTCCTTGCATTTTTAAAATCTCTTTTTTTGCCACCTTTTAAAATTTGTCAACGGTAACACTGCTAGACATCTGCATGAATGCAAAAACAACAACCAATGAGACTCTCACTGAACTTTGCGTCTTCTGCCGTGGTTATGCTAGCCAAACATGGTTGCCGAACATTTGGTGTTCATTTTCGTTTATTTATTCTTTTCGCTCAAATATTTGTTTGGTGGTTATGCTTCTGTTTGCTGCACAGTTGCATTAAGGCCGGCGATATATTTAGAGGAGAAAAAAGAAGAAAGGAGAGAGTGATATTGAGGTGATGGCTTTTATAAGAAGAAATTTGTTTAGAGTTTTAAAATTTTAAAATTTGGTATAATATATATTTATGTTTCAGAAAAAAATATTTTTTTTTGCAAAAACATAGATGGCGCTACAACAATTGCTGCAAAATACCTCTTTTCGCATTGCGGGCATTCTAGGTTGACCGATAAAACATTTTTTTAATTTTAAAACGTAATGAAAATATCTTCTATCTGAATGAAGCTGATTTTTAAAATAGCCTTTTAAAATGTTTGTATTCAAAATTTAAAACAAAAATAAGTAAAAAAATAAGTAAAAAATGCAATTTTCTTTTCAAAGTACGTATAAATTTTTAAAAAAGACTTTTTTTAAAATTCTTTCTCATTCAGATATTTTCACTACGTTTTAATATTAAACAAAAAATTCGGGTCCACCTAGGAGCCAGCTGAATGCCCGCAGTGCGAAAAGAGGTCTCTCTTTTTTACTTTCCTCTAAATATATCGCCGGCCTTAACATGGGCGTATCCGGACTTTTCTATAGGGTGGGACAGGTTCCCAAAATCCTGAAATACACGTAAGGGGTGTTCAAACAGTAGGTGTGGTACTTTAATTTTGAATAACGGAAAACGGCAAACGGTTCGGAATTTTTCCAAATATTTTATTTCGTTCGAAAGGTCACACAATTGAAAAATTATTTGGCGGATATGTTCACCACGACTATTCCGTAAATATCTCACTCGAAAAAAAACCTAAATGGCCATTTCAGCCCTTGATAGGACTTTGACCGAGCTTCTTATGATCAATTGTGTTGTGTGTATTGTGAAATGTTTGAACACACATGATCGAGAACTGGACCTATCAGCCTTATGCCGACTCCTAACGGCTTATGTTCTCAAGAAGCTTTTCATGGCAGTTTTTTAATGTCTGAGGTTTGCCATTGTCTACAGAGAGGTGATGGCCGAACAGAAAAATTAATTTAATAAAAAAGCCACACACTCTCCCCACTACGCCACGGCCGCCACTCACTCTTACACCAAGAAATCTCACTCTTTCGGCCTTATTTTCGATGACATTTTGCAGTATGGCCTCCGGAATGTCCCGAATCACCGATGTAATATTGCTTTTCAAATCTGGAACTATTTTCGGATCATTCACATGGACTTTATCCTTCGTCTTATCCCACAGAAAAAAGTCTAATGGCGTCAAATTGCATGATCTGGACGATCAATTGGCATCACCGCTAGGAAAAATTATACGGTTCTGGAATTTGCGACGCAAAAAGTCAAAATAGAGGCGAGTTGTGTGTGGTGTAATGCCTTTCTGTTAAAACCACATGTCATCCAGACCCTGAGCTACAATCTCCGGCGCAAAATAGTCCTCCAACATACTGTAATACCGATCAGGGATGACATTTTCTTCGAAAAAAAAAACTGCCCGATGATGCCTCCGACCTATTAACCGCACCAAACAGTGACTCGTGGTAGATGCATTGGCTTCTCCACGATCAACTGTAGATTTTCTGAACCACAGAACGGCAGTTTTGCTTAATAACATTGTCGCTGATTGAAATGAGCATCGTCCAAAAAGATGATTTTTTGCAAGAAATCATCATCTTCAGTAAATATTTGCAGGGCCCAATCAGCGAATGTACTGCGTTGTGCATGGTGAGGAGGCAAGAACTGCGGCTTTAATTGGACTTTATATGGGTGTAACTTAAAGCCAAAGAGCAAAATTCGATGCATAGAGATCGGGGAAATGGCTAATTCTTGCGAACGATGGCGAATAGACATTTCGGGAGACTCGACGACACTTTCACTTACGGTAGCAATATTCTCAGCACTGCGTGATGTTCGCACTCTGGTTGGCTTCGAAACATCAAGTACGGTCCCAGTTTGATAAAATTAATTCACAATGTTGCGCACAATTGCTTCACTAATGTGGTGATTGCGATCCCATTTTCGGTGAATCGATCGTAGCGTTAGCACCATCGACTTGGAATTTGAGATACAAAATTCGACGATTTCAAAGCATTGTTCTTTCGTGAAGCAATCCCTAACTAAAATCATATACTGTTACAATGACAATGACACATAATATGGCGGAAAAGGGTCGGTAATGCAGATTTTTATCAAATACAAATTACCACAATTACTATTGGAACATCTTATATAAACAATGTCTGAATTATAGTAGTAATAGTCAGTTACGTATTGCCGCCGATTGTTGTTGGAGAATTAAAAAAAAATGTGTAAATGATGAATCTAAACAGCTAACATTCGTTTTTTACAACTCGCTTAGAAAAAATACAACTATAATAAAAATCATAGCACATAAAATCATGTCAAAAATTAATCCTCCGCTCGTAGGCATCACGTGACTACATTGAAATATATATTACAATAACTTTTTTATGAGATGTTTTCATTTAAAAATTTTAAAATAATGATTAAACAATGATCTAAATAAATATGTACATAATTATAAAAATTTTCACCACTAAAAAACTTGCGTATATCCATTTTATTAATGTGGGACTTAAAATAATTGGTTAAGCCCGAGTAATATTTTATTTTACAACAAGAATTTATTTTTTCATACAAAATTGTTGAAATTGAAATTAAAATTTTATAAAACACCAAACAAACCAACCGATTTCTACAACTTCATAAAACAAACTGAAAATTGAAAAAAATAAAAATCTAATAAGATATTCAAAAATCAATAGCTCCACGTCAAACGATCGTGTAACATGGTATCCAACAAGTAACGGGACAGTTTTTGAGCATTCAAACAACACAACACTTGCGGCAATGATACAATTATCAAGGTAGTAGTGACAGTTCCCTCAGCGAGTATAAAGTACGACTAGAGAACGAAAAAGTTGAAAAAAAATTAAAAAAGGTAAAATATTCAAGCAAATGACAACTTAAGACCGCCGTTTTTGAGAACATAGCCTGTTAACACTACCACCTTGAAATTATGTCGTGTGTGCGACAACATCATTTCTTCATAGATTTCAAGCAGAACTGAAAAAAATTTCAAATCCAAAACATACTTCATTGTTGATGAATATGAAGTTAAATGATGTTGATTGAATAAAGAATAAACAAATCTCAAAAGGCTTATCCTTCTTTGTAAAAAGATTTTCAAGCAAACATAAAGATATGATTGTTTTTGAAGACGACAATAATTATGATGATGAGATATTGTTCACCCAATGAACAATAATACACTTCAAGCACATTGGCCTTGATAAAATTATGATGATACAGTTGAGGGTTCACTAAAAAGTAAATTACTTAATTACATAACGTAGACACCACAATACAAAATATTGGATCATGGACTTAGGGTGGGGCAGGGGCCCCATAAATATATTTTTGATCAGCATCACCTCCTGAGTCAATTACCGTGTGTCTGTTTGTCCATTTGTCGACACGATTACAGCCGTAATTTTAAGGCTATCGCGATTAAATTCAAGATATAAGTTTATTTTTAAACAAGGAAGATTAAGTTCGAAAATTGGCCAAATCGGATGAAATCCACGCCTAGCTTCCATACAAAGTGACTTTATTTTAACCGTAAAATATCTTTAAAATCCACAAAGATTAAAGAAATGCCTTGAAATTCGGCGCGTAAGCTTTGATCTCCAATTTAAATCATGGCTATGAAAGTTGGATAAATCGGATAAAACCGCACCTACTTCCCATAAAAAATGGCTTTATTTTTAAAGTAACATCTCTTAAAAATCTGCTCAAATTCAGAACCACGCATACCTTCCATACAAAATACGAAAACTTTCGTTAACGTATAACAACAGTACAACAATACGAACTGATGGAAATTACTCTGCAATTTGATTTAAGCCTATTTTTTTGTAGCAAACTTGGGAAAGCACCAAATTTTTAATGTTTATTTAAAGCGATAATAAATAACTACTGAAAATGTATACTCAACACATGTTGTTGCTTGAGCACACAATTTATTTAAATTTTTAATACTTTTTGCTACTTTTTTGATACTATTGTGGAAAATGACTGCAGCAACACTGGAAAGAGCGGCATGTTTTCTGTTTCAATCAGCAGTCAAAAATGTTCGGCCCGAGAGCGAGAGAATGAATTTGAGCTCATTTCTCAATTTACACGTGAAACAATAACAACAAAGCATGTTCAGCAATCATGTTTGGCCAAGGTTAATTAATACAGGTTAAGTCCGTTCAGAGAAAAGCACTCTTTTTCCGCCTATGCTCGATCTGTCAAAGTAGCTGTTAGCTAAAAGTTGTACATATTTAGGTTTTTTTTCATGATTTCCTTTCATCCATTCTGAAAGTTCGACCGAGCTTCTCTCAAGTGGCCTAACCTATATTAATCAAACTTGTGTTTGGCTAGCACATTGCATAATGATTTACAAGGTAGGAGTGACAGTTCTGTTGGCAATCTGGAGTTGTCAAAAACACATTGAAAAAGAGAAAATGAATAAGCAACAAAACAGATGAAAAGTTAAACTTTGTATTGATTTGACAACTCCCGATCGCCGCTCGTGAGAAAATAGGTAGTTGTCAAGGCTACCTGGTAATCATTGTATCATGGGCTAGCATAACTACAGGATTCGTAAATTCTTTGTTGAATTTTTTTAAAAAAACCGTTTTGTGTAATGATGTCTCCGGGAAATAATTGGAATTTTGGTAATTATAGAAGCAAATTATCACTGTAAAAACTTTATTTAATTTTAATTTACTTTTTTACGCTTCAACCTTTTAACAAATATTTTTTTTTTTTTATGTCAAAGAATACAAAAAAATTTTGGAGTGAAACAAATTCATTTGTACTTTTTTTTTTAAATATTTTGCTTTGAATATAATTTCAAAGTTGAATCTACAACTGAGCAAGCTATCAAATTTCCCCAAAAAAGTACTATTCAGTGCTTTATATATAAATTTATTCAGCTGACAAATCATTTTAACCTCTAAAACTCTCAAACTTAAGTATAAAATATTGGTCTTGTACGAAGTTTAACGGGTTTTGTAAAATCACCTTAAATCTAAGACGATATCTCAGATAAAAAAAATTTTTATAAAAAAATTTCCACTACTTGAAAAATTTCAAAAATGTCGACGTGTAAAAAATTCCATTTTATTTTAAAATTTCTCTTTTTGAATACTCTAATTTTAACAACCAAAATCGTTCTTATTTACCAAAAGGGCTTATTTTGACTTTTTACGATTTTATGAAACCCGATCTAGGGCTTCGCACAAGACCATAATCATGTACACAAGCTAGGGTCCAAAAGAGGTGTAAGGTATCCCGTTTCCGTGATGGACATTTTTCAATCATGAATGTTTCCCGTTCTGGTAAGCCCTCGAAGGTTGACGACGACCAAATCAAGATGCTAGTGGAGATAAACAAACATTCGACAGTCAAAAAAATTGTGAATGCTCTTAATTTGTCCGTTCGAAAGCAGACATTCATTAGGAGAAGATTATGCTATCAGTCTAGTGGGATTGGAGGACGTCTGTCTACCTGTTAGCTACACGAGCAAACACTTTTTTGTGTGGCTGCATAACCAGGCGGTATCCTTTAAAATTCTGTATCCTGAAAGATTGGCAATGTTTAAAATATATAAAAAAGTGTGCCTATTTGTAAATCTTAATATTACTTTCCGTATACGTATTGAGCGGACAGTGTGAGAAAACAAAACTAATGTGCTGACATTAAGGTTAACACCACCTTCATATGCTCCATATGCCTTGAATATTTGTTTTTTATATTCAATTTAATAGCATATCCATGCCTTTATGGCACGCTGTGCAAATATATCTTTTAAATCCGCAAAACATATACTTTCATAGATGTAATCAAATAATGAAAGGCATAAAATTTTATTTAATACGACTTTTCCGTTACATTTTTCCTCCATTCACACAAACACACACTCATTCATACACACATACATGCATACATGTCAGGTATGATCTGCTTGCTGGCGTGACACGTGCTGAGGCGTTTTTCTCCTTCAACTCTGGTGACGTACAATACGGAATCGAGGCGGATCGGCGTTCAAAGATACTCAAAGCTTACGTACGCAACACGTACACGTATCACTTGAATGAGATTTTCGCAACGATTGTCAACGAGTATACGGATTGGGAGCGGCCTGTACAGCATCCAATCAATATCCGGTAAGTTTGAAGATGCAATAAAATTCTATGTGAAAAGGTATTAGTGTGTATTAATAATAATTGAATAATATTATCGCATACTTAATTCTACAAATTTATATTTCAAATCAATTCAAGTGCTGTTCATATGAATTTAGACTGACATTGCATAAAAGGGACATAAATATGTATTAATTTGCTTACAATACAATTAGCATTTATCAGTTGACACGCTTGAGTTAAAAATATGCAATCTGAAGCTTTGATTAAAAAAAAATAATGCTTTACGTACATATATGCAAAACAGAATCTATGCGCTTTTTTTAGATGTTTTCTTTAGCTTTAAATTTGAAAAATAAAAACAAACAAAAATAAAAATTGATAAAATTTACCACACAAGAACTCAAACAATCCCATGTATAGCAACGAATATAAGTCGGAAACAAACAAATTAATTTTTCAGAGTTCTCATTGACTTCTATCTACAGTTATCTACAGTTATTGTTCTATCTACACTAACAGGTGGAACCAAACAAAGGGGGTTATTCACCACATGATGTCAGGTTTGAAGCCCACTACATAAAAAACAATTTAAATGAAACAAAATAAAAATAAGAATGAGATAAAAGCTATTCCCAACTCTGTCGACAACTAACGCAAACGCAAAACTGACCATCGTGTATGGATATGCTCCTGAAATGTCCGAACACTTAATTGGGATCGTGTTTTCATTCAATACCTTGATTATCGTAAAAATGTATCTTGGTGATTGATATCTCGAAAAGATATAAAGCTTATATCACTGTTATCCAAGAAATGTGATGAAAGTGTCGGGGTTGCTTATGGGAAACATCCAGTCGCAGGTCCGTCACTTTAAAAATAATTTTTCAGCGTAAATTTTCTAAAACACTACAAGACCTTCATGAAAAATTACTCAATTGACATTCTGGTATTTGTGCAAAATGAAGGGACATTCATGTATCTACAAGTTCCATGTTCGATTGTTTCGTTATCTATCTCCGTATCTACAAGTTCTATGTTCGACTGAGCCGTTAACTTCCGGGAAACAGACGATGTAAGGAAAATAAAACCTCCCGGAGCATTTATCTTTTCCTGACCTCTCATCCCGTAACTTTCAAGATGATATTCGTTCAAATGATACTATACGACGATATCATCGGGTGATTGCTTCATATAAACGCATCACTGTCGTCTTGTCTATCGTTCAGTTTGCTAAAGTATAAAAGTTACAAGAAAACATATGTCCCTCTCGCCAGGCGCCTCTGCTTTGCGCGCGCCTTCTCCAATCGGATACACCAAGTGCGGTTAGGGCTTCCTCAGCCTGGTCCATCCATCGGAGGCATGGTCTCCCTCGTCGTCGTTGACCAGCGACCCTCACCTCGAGCACCTTTTTCGCTGGAGCTTCGTCGTTCATACGATGGACATGACCCAGCCAGCGTAGTCGCTGCACAGTTATACGCCGAACTACGTCAATGTCATCGTAGAGCTCATACAGCTCGTGGTTCATTCGGATGCGATAGTCATCGCCGACTCGAACAGGACCGAAGATTTTGCGAAGAACTTTTCTCTCGAACACCAGAGCGGCTGCGTCAGTTTGCGAAACTACCCATGCCTCAGCGCCATAAAGCAGCACAGGTAGAACGAGCGTCTTGTAGAGTGTTAGTTTTGTCGATCGAGAGAGGGCTCTGGAACTTAGTTGCTTACTGAGCCCGTAGTAGCACCTATTAGCAATTATTGTTCTTCGCTTTATCTCCAGGCTGATTTCGTTTTTGGTATTAATGGCGGTGCCAAGGTAAACGAACTCCTTGACTACTTCAAAGTTATAGCTGCCGGATGAAACTTGGGAGTCTAAACGCCGAGCTCCCTTGTTTGTAGACAGCATATATTTTGTTTTGCCCTCATTTATCGTCAAACCCACTTTGGCTGATTCCTTTTCGATAGCGGCGAAAGCAGCGCTAACATCTCTCTTGGTTCTGCCGACAATATCAATATCATCAGCGTACGCAAGGAGCTGGACGCCTTTGTAGAAAATAGTGCCATTACGATGCACACCGGCCTTTCGTACGATCCCCTCCATGATGATGTTAAAGAGATCGCAAGACAGTGGATCGCCTTGCCTGAAACCTCTTTCGGTATTGAAGGTTTCGGAGAGGTCATTTCCTACCTTGACGGAGCTGCGTGTGTTGCTCAACGTCATTCTGCAAAGTCTAATCAACTTTGCAGGTATACCGAACTCAGACATTGTTGCGTATAGGCAATCCCTTCTCGGGCTATCGAACGCAGCTTTAAAATCGACAAAGAGATGGTGTGTGTCAATTTGATTTTCGTGGGTTTTCTCCAGGATTTGTCGTAGCGTGAAAATCTGGTCTATGGTGGACTTACCAGGTCGAAAGCCACACTGATAAGGTCCAATCAGTGTTTTTGTAATCGGCTTTAATCTTTCACACAGTACGCTTGAGAGAACCTTATACGCGATGGAAATAAGACTGATACCTCTATAACTTGCGCAGATTGTTGGGTCTCCTTTCTTAAGTATAGGGCACAGTACGCTGAGGTTCCAATCGTCGGGCATGCTTTCTTCTAGCCATATTTTGCTGATGAGCTGATGCATGCGCCTTATCAATTCATCGCCGCCGGTTTTAAACAATTCAGCTGACAGGCCTTCAGCACCCGCTGCTTTGTTGTTTTTGAGTAGTTGGATAGCAACTCGAACCTCTTCATGGCTAGGTGGTGGTACTTCCACTCCGTCATTGTTGATTGGTAGCTCTGAACTGCGCTCTCCATGGGCGGCATTGGTGGAATCGTCGCCAGTAAGTAAATTGGAGAAGTGCCGTCTCCACAATCTCAGCACACACTGCGTATCCGTATTCAGATCTCCATTTTCGTCTCTACAATGCTCCGGGCTTGAAACCTTGGGTTAGACGCTTAACCTGTTGATAGAATTTTCGTGCATCCTTCTTGCCCTGGTATACCTCTAGTTCCTCACGCTCACGCTTTTCCTGCTCTCTTTTCTTGCGTCTGAAAAGGCGCCTCTCTTCCTTCCTCTTTTCACGGTAGTTTTCTCGTACGGCTCGCGTTGCAGCTGACTGCAGCGTTTTTCTATATGCGGCGTTTTTTACTGCAGTCGCAATGCGACACTCCTGATCATACCATTGTTTCCGAGGTTGCGGGCGCCGGAAACCAATGACTTCTTCAGCGGCAGCGCGCATGAAGTGGGATATATGCGCCCAAAGTCCGCCGGCGTCGTCGGGTCCAGAGGTTGGTTGGTTGAGCTTAACCGAGAGTTGAGCGGAGTAGGCTTCGGCAGTCCGTTGTAATTGCAGCTTAGCGACATCTAGCTTTCGTTGCATTCCTGTGCGTATGTTCTTCGCATTGCATAATCGCATGCGGATCTTGGCTGCAACAAGATAATGATCGGAGTCAATGTTGACCCCCCGAAATGTACGCACATCTAGAACACTAGAGGCATGCCTTCCGTCGAATTTTGTTTTTTACCTATTGTTTTTTAACAACTTTCTATGTTTTCTTGAATTGTTAAGTAGCGCAGCTATGACTTATCATAGCATTATAATAAAAATCTATCACATATTTTTTGGCATCACAAATAAATTTTTCATAGAAAATTGTTTCAGCTCTTTTTAAAAAATCTACACATCTACAGAGTAAGACCTTTCAATTGCTGCCCTAACAAAGACCTAACAAAAAATTTTGCAGCCACAACTAATCACTTTTCTGGCTTTACTTGTTAAAGCTCTGTGCAGGTGCACCTATTTCAACTTATACACTCTGTGATTTATGGCATTACTATGACTGCCATCTATATAAGACTTGAGAGTTGTGTTTGCTCAACACTAAATGAAAACCGAAAACAACAAGCAATACAATACTATCTTTACTCGGCAATCAATGCATGACTTGTTTTTATTTGGCAACACCTCAAGCAATGCAATTGTATCGTTATGAACGGGAAGACAATAAAAAGCAATAGATGATAATAGATCAGAGTTGAAAATGCCATAGCTCTTTTGGCTCTTTTAGCTAACTTACAACAACTTCAATATTTCCGTGTTTGTTGTAATTTCGTTTTTGTTTCGTTGAAAGTAAGAATACATAAAGTAATGACCAGGTTCTATTATTTTTTAGTCCCTAACATTTTTTCTTAGCATATCCCCCCTTATCTGACACCCTTTTGGGTTCCTCCTACAAAAACAGGACTCTCATCACGTATGAAGAGAATGGTTTGACGATATTATTTTGACGAAACTTTATCATTATGCATTGAATTGACACGATTGATGATTTGGTATCGTTAATGCTTTTTATAAAATTTTAATTCATTCAATTTACAAAAATTTCAATGTTTCGGAGCCGGAATTTAATTATTTTCTTTTTATTTTTGTTTGACGATGAGGAAGAGAAAAAAATCGAGTTGTTGCAACAACTCACGATCCTTCGAGATAAATTGAATGCTTGATCTCTTCCATTAATAAAGTTTGTATTGTGTTTACAATTTTGGACACATTATTACGGAAATATCTATCTATATTATTATTATCACCAATTATTTTTCTAATAAAAATTATATCAGCAAAGTTCGTTAACAATGGCCTATTACAATTATTTCTCTGGCCATCTTCTAAAAATATATTTTTTTTATTTTGTATTTATTAAGACGTTAAATGTTGACAAATAAGACATGTACATCTTTTGAGACCCCAAAAAATACAAATATATAACAACAACCAATTAAAAGTTATTAAACAATATTTATGTAATATTAGAGTAAATATCCAAAAAGAATATGACAGTATGAAAACAGAACAGAATAGAGTGAAAAAGATATTGAGATAAAAAATAGTTACGAAAAGTATTTGAAAATTAAGTGCTTAAAGATCCTATTATTAAAAACTATTTTGATATTCAATGGAAGTGAATTCCATAATCTGATAGCGCTGACAAAAAATGGTCTACTAGATTTTAGATAATAATCAAACAAAATTTTGCTTTTTTTGTGTAAAGAATTATTATTTTACTCTCTTTAGTATCTTAAAATATTTAATTTTGCACTAATAATTAAAACTTTGTTTCGTTTATTATTTCCAGAGATGAAACCCTTGAAGCATTAAGTGATGCTCAGGTCGTAGCACCTGCAGCCCAAACTGTAGACTTGCATTCAGCCGATCATCGTAACTCGTATTTGTACGTGTTCGATTATCAAACGAAATATGGCGATTATCCTCAGGTAAGAACAATTTTTTATTAATTTCACACACAACAATAAAGGATCCATAAAAAAAGCCTAAAAGCATGCAATATTTTTTTTGGTCAAAATAAAAGCTGCAGTAATTGCTGCTTTAATAGTTGAAAGTGACTTCGGACAATTACCGTTTACGAATTGCAAATAACAAAGCAGACAATATTTGCTGAGAAGACAAACAAGCACAAAACTAACAGACAGTTCGACAGCCGAACAGACAGCAAGTTAGCAGCAGGACAGTCAGCACAGTCAGACAGACAGCAGAGTTACGAGTGAATAGGAGTAGATTTCAGTTGAATAAAAATTTATTTCGAAATACGTCAGCAGACAGGAATAAAGAGACTACGCAAAAATTGTATAAACTGAGAATAACATTGCATGAGCCAGAAAATTTTCATAACTTCACAACCTGTTAAGAATATCAATAGATGAGATAATTTTTTTTTTATTTGAGTCAAAACCATTTGCATTAAAGCTAACAAAAATTTGTTACAATAGAATATAATGTTTTCTAAAAAAAAATTATTAATAAAATCATTGAAATATTATTTTTTATTTTTATTTATTTTTTTTTACTTTTCTGCTCTAGCGTCAAGGATGCATACATGGCGAAGATTTGCCGTATATTTTTGGTGCACCGCTTGTTGGTGGCTTTAATCACTTCACCCGCAACTATACGAAATCTGAAATTGGTCTCTCAGAGGTTGTGATGCTTTACTGGGCCAATTTTGTTCGCACTGGGTAAGTTTGTTCTGCTTTCTTTTATATTGTAATCAAATAATGATACTTGCTTAACCCTTTAATGACATACAAGTGCATACAACTGTTGGCATCATTTTTCTATTTCAACTATCTCACTAACTATCACACAAAGCACATTTCAACTATCGATGATTTCAACTTGCCATTGAATTTACATCCCTAACGCATGATGTTTCCGATCTATGAGCTCTCAAAAATTCAGCAAGGTTAAAAAATCAGCCAAGCTAGCTAACCAAAAAAAAAATTTAATTTCTTTTTTCATATCAGAAAAAAAATTATAATTATAATCGTTATCTTTATTTTTTAAATTACTGTAAAATTTTTACTGTAATTACACTAATCGTTTTTATAAAAATTTAAAAAAAATGAACGAAAAAGCAATTTCAGCCCTTAAAGGGACTTTGACCGTTGTGAAATGTTTGAACACAAATGATCGAGAACTGGACCTACAAGTTTTATGCCGACTTGAAACGGCTTATGTTCTTAAGAAGCTTTTCATTGCAATTTTTACTCTCTGAGGTATTGTCTGCAGAGAGGTGACGGCCGAACAGAAAAATGAATTCAATTGAAAAAACTATCTGTGCCAGGTGGGATTTGGACCAGGGTTCTCTGGCGTATGGGCCACGCACTCTACCCACTGCGCCACGGCCGACACAGTAAAAATGTACAATTGCTATTATTGCAGCTGTAATCAAACTATTTTTTATTACGATCAATGAAATTGTTATAAAATCAAAATTACAATTATAATTAATGTAATCGTAATCATCTACATATTTATTACTGTAAGGGTCCCCTTATTCTAGCAAATCTACGAATGCTACAACAAAACTTGATATATCATTAGAATGGTCTTGAGGTGTAGGTAAGCAGAAAATTAGATTTTTGAAAAGTGATAGCGTTTAGCAGATATGAGCGTTTAAAGTTGAGAAAATGGAAAGACTTAAGACTTAAGACAAGAACTCGCTTCAATGTGAATGAGAAAGTGTGATTTCCAAAGCGAAGTAGGGAAGTACACCCGATTTTCGAGGCGTTATCACTAGTTGTTTTTATAATTGAATAACTTCATAAATCATTATGTCTCATGATGCAATTCACAACGAAATAGAATGTAAAAATTTAATTTAAGTTCTACGATCTTAGACGTAGAAAAGGATGGAAAATACTTGTGGGGGCATTGTACAATATTTATACAATACCCAAAAATAAAACAAAAACATATTTGTGTTACCGCCACGCACGGTAGAAGTGAAACTTTTACACAAAAATGGAATTTCTGGGAAGATTGCTTATTAACTTCATTAACATTTCCTCCTTCAGTGCAACCAAATGGTTAAAAATTAGTCTTCCATCATACCAGTAGTAGTTCAAGAACTGTCTTTTCATAAATCCTACTAGAGTTTTCAACATGGCGATATCATAGAAAATATCAATTATCCCTTTTGTTTATGGACAGTTACTGAAAAGTTAAATATTCACTTACAGAATTAGATTGCAGTCTTTTTTACTTTCGTGACAAAGTTGGTTACCAAGAGGATTTATTATTTTAATTTGATGACTTAAGTAGTACCCAGGCTCGATCCTCATAAAACAGAATACACATCTTGCTGTTTTATTATTTTGGTAATTATATTTTTATTTATAAATATTAAAAAGAAAAAATTTATCGAAAAACCTGAGTCGGGAATAATGCACTTTTACCTTTCCGTACTCGCATCGAACAGCGTACAGTTCGACTGCAAGTTGAACGTGCTACCATCCCACCATTGCCTCCCTTGCATCAAAGTGAACAAAATACGAACAAACCTAAAAGCAAGCATAGTATAAATCTTCTAATTTATTCCATAGGGTTGATGTCAAAAAGAATTTATTGCTTATCCAAAATAATCATCAAAAGATTATATAATTTTGGCTTTATTTATATCATCTATTTTCGATTTTTCTTAAAAAAAAAAAATTGCCTGTATGATTTTGAATATTTTTAATATAAAAAAGGTTTAAAATTTCAAAACTTCGCTTCGTGGTCAGAAGCTCTGACCTTATGCTACCGCGCATACTTGTTTGGGTTTATTTTACCGTGCCTACACAGTTACAAATGTTGATGCGTTTTTCGTTACACGACTTGCATCGTATTTTATGTTGCATTTGCGACGATATTTAATACTAAATGCTATAAACATATATATATAGAAGAAACTCTAACATTATCACAAAAATTGTGCTATTTCCCACACAGCACAAAATCCGACTTCGATATCGAAAATTTAAAATCGATATCGAAAATTTACGAATATTTTGCGATGATAACAATCGAATTTGATATCGATTCGAAAAAATACGTTTGGCGGACGTAACGCTTACTTCGTAAACAAAGGTTCGCTTATGTTTCGAAAAATTATTCGTTTACAATTTTAAAGCTATTAATTCTTCAACACAAATGCGAAGATAATTATATTTTCTACTTTTTTGCTGTAAGGTGGATACTTTCGGATAACGTTTTTAGCACTTTCAGCCCTACTTTTATTATTACTGGAGCGACAACACTGGCATGAAATTACTTTCGATTTTCGATCGCCAATTAAAAAAATACGAAATTGTTCTTCGACATATGTACCGGATAGGTTTCATATGCATTGACAAGTTAATTTTCGACACAACATTTTATTAACATAATCTTCTCATGTTTTACTTTCGACCAAAGTAGAGAAGCAGAAGAACTTGAAACCAGTATTGTGTGTGTTCAAATAGCGCAGCATGGGAATATTTTTTATGTCGATATAAATGTGAGTTAAAAACTACAATTGAATTATATGAAAGATACGATATTTACATGGAAATTCACAGATCTAAGAATAAAACAAGCTTTAGATTCAGAGTTGCATTCGTTAATATTGCAGCATGTGCTGTTTCCAAATCAATTAATGCAAGGCCTACTTCGGAAATTGTTTTCTGAATTTGAGAAACGCCTATAAGTATGGTAATGTTTTGAAAAAAAGCTACGTTCAGGTTCAAATTTTTAGTATTGAACGAAAGACTCAATTCAATCATAAAAGAAAGAAAAGAACTACTTCCCAGCAAAACATTTTCAAAATTCTGTAATGCCTTTACTTAGTATTCGCTTATTTAATGCATTACATAATTCTTAAAGCCGAAAAATCCTATTACTTTTTTTTGTTTAAGTAATGCAGACTGTAATCCGTCATAATAACATTTGTTTTCCTTTGTTCTTTGTAAGAATCAAGTAAAGAGGAATTTAATAAAAGGTTGATTTTTGGGAAAACTAGAAAACCGCTATATAATAAAATCGCTGTAAAAAGTATATCTTACAATCAGCTGAAAAACTGTCTTAATGTAAGCTGCAACAGCAATAAGACAGCTATAGCTGAAATTAGATATGCATTTGTATCCTTAACGTCAACATCTTAGTTGTCTTAATTTAAAGCAGCTAAATGATAAAAGCAGAGCTTCCATCACTGAATTTCAAGCACGTTGCAATATGATATAAATATATAATAATAATAAAAATAGCACTGCGCTCCTATACTGCATTATAACAACGCGTGAAAATTGATCTTGGCGCGATGATAGCGCTCTGAACTCCCAACCGTGAGATGACGGGTTGGGTTCGACGTACCCTACAGTTTGTTATTATTTTTTGTTATTTTTATTTTATTTTAACATTCATTTTAAACATATAAAATTAATTTGATTTGAAAAAATTACACTTTCTCACTCCCAATCGTTGGGACTCGAACCCTGACCGCGTAAGATAACTTGTTTACTCCGCGCTCTGCTCAACCTGCTGCACCACCGTCAGTTGTATTTTTAGTCGGCTAATATTTGTGTAGTGCTGCTAATGCGGCTGCGTCGCATTTAATTGTGTACACCAAATTTTTGTAATGGCCGTGACTAGGGTCGAGGCATCTAAGGTTCGAGTTCCACTTTGTATAAAGTAAGCAAGATCAACTGAAATTAAGATTGATGTTGCCTAAAATTTTATAAGCTAGCTTTTCAATAAAAAATAAAGATTTCCTGCTGACTTCATTTAAGTCAGCAGAATATTGAAAACAAGCTGTAGCTTACATTAAGGTTAAAGTTGACTTTCAGGTAGGGTTTAGAGTGATAAACAAATATAAATTATTGTAAGATATTATCTATCTGCCTCCGGTAAACATTTACGTAAATAAGTGCTTCTCTGGTATAAGAAATTGCAATCGTTTACCGCCAATGCCTATGTTAAAGTAATGCATTCTGTAAGCCAGAAAGTAAGTGATAATTGATGTTTTTTAGATTATTTTAGGCATTACATGTAAGTGAAGTTTTCGCTGGGTGATTGTAAAATTTAACATAAGAATGAGCTACTCGAATAAATATGACTCCGAGGTCCAGTGGGTAGAACAGCCGGCTGTGGATCCAAGCGAAGTGTGTTCAATCCTCGGTGAAAGCATAACATGAAACATTTTTAATTAGCCATTTTTTCGTGTTTGTAAAGGGTGATTTTTTTGAGGTTATGATTTTCATGCATTAGTATTTGACAGATCACGTGGGATTTCAGACATGGTGTCAAAGAGAAAGATGCTCAGTATGCTTTGACATTTCATCATGAATAGACTTACTAACGAGCAACGCTTGCAAATCATTGAATTTTATTACCAAAATCAGTGTTCGGTTCGAAATGTGTTTCGCGCTTTACGTCCGATTTATGGTCTACATAATCGACCAAGTGAGCAAACAATTAATGCGATTGTGACCAAGTTTCGCACTCAGTTTACTTTATTGGACATTAAACCAACCACACGAATGCGTACAGTGCGTACAGAAGAGAATATTGCGTCTGTTTCTGAGAGTGTTGCTGAAGACCGTGAAATGTCGATTCGTCGCCGTTCGCAGCAATTGGGTTTGTGTTATTCGACCACATGGAAGGTTTTACGCAAAGATCTTGGTGTAAAACCGTATAAAATACAGCTCGTGCAAGAACTGAAGCCGAACGATCTGCCACAACGTCGAATTTTCAGTGAATGGGCCCTAGAAAAGTTGGCAGAAAATCCGCTTTTTTATCGACAAATTTTGTTCAGCGATGAGGCTCATTTCTGGTTGAATGGCTACGTAAATAAGCAAAATTGCCGCATTTGGAGTGAAGAGCAACCAGAAGCCGTTCAAGAACTGGCCATGCATCCCGAAAAATGCACTGTTTGGTGTGGTTTGTACGCTGGTGGAATCATTGGACCGTATTTTTTCAAAGATGCTGTTGGACGCAACGTTACGGTGAATGGCGATCGCTATCGTTCGATGCTAACAAACTTTTTGTTGCCAAAAATGGAAGAACTGAACTTGGTTGACATGTGGTTTCAACAAGATGGCGCTACATGCCACACAGCTCGCGATTCTATGGCCATTTTGAGGGAAAACTTCGGAGAACAATTAATCTCAAGAAATGGACCGGTAAGTTGGCCACCAAGATCATGCGATTTGACGCCTTTAGACTATTTTTTGTGGGGCTACGTCAAGTCTAAAGTCTACAGAAATAAGCCAGCAACTATTCCAGCTTTGGAAGACAACATTTCCGAAGAAATTCGGGCTATTCCGGCCGAAATGCTCGAAAAAGTTGCCCAAAATTGGACTTTCCGAATGGACCACCTAAGACGCAGCCGCGGTCAACATTTAAATGAAATTATCTTCAAAAAGTAAATGTCATGGACCAATCTAACGTTTCAAATAAAGAACCGATGAGATTTTGCAAATTTTATGCGTTTTTTTTAAAAAAAAAGTTATCAAGCTCTTAAAAAATCACCCTTTACAACCAGTGCGGTGAATTGCTGTGTTGTTGTTTTCATAACAACCATTTCTTTATATTGGTTTTACCCCCATCTAGCTCGCCGTATTGTTGCTAACGCGGCTATAAAAGTTTCACTTCAAAAATTAGGCGGCAACCCTACCCATCATGAAGGTTAAGATTTTAAGATTAGATTCAAAATCAAATAAAACTCTTTAAAAAACGTTTATTAGGTGGCAGCTCTACTGCAAGCAAGTTACAATATTTTGGAATTCTGACAACAGATTTGGATTCAACTACCCATTTTGAACTCGTATTCGCCCCAGAACCGAATTTTTAAAAATAAAAAATTTAGGTGGCATCCTATCCGTCATCTTGAATTTTAAAACTGTGATATCTGATTCGAAATCGAGCTCGTTATCAGAATTTCAAAATTACAAGTATTCGCAAAAATAAAAAACGAGGAGGCAAACCTATACGCCATCTTGAATTTTTAAATCCTGACATCAGATTCGAAACCAGCAATTCCACAAAACTGCAAACCACGCTGTCCACCTTGGGCAGCGCTTATTTTAATTTGAGTTCACGAGTTAATGATAAATTTATATTTCATTTGCTTAGAGTCAATTTTTCTCTATCTTTGTTCATGTCATTACAATGTTTTCGATCCGAGTTTCTTCGTGGCCTGATGTACCAAAGTCACCCATCGTCAGCTGTTGGAATCGTAAACCGTTCTGGAGCAACGCGAGGGTAGGACTTAGAATGGAAGCGCCGTCCTCAATGGCACAACGCGTGGGTAGGTCTTAGAATGGAAACGCCGTCCTCAATGGCACAACGCGTAGGAAAAAGGTTTATTAGGAGGAGGTTTTATCAGGAGTTAATTATTTGAAGATGACTTACCCGTGTGGCTGCTGCTGCAAGACTCAATTTTAATTTGCCACTCGTTGTGTAAGTCACCCCAGTTTGACTGCACAGTCATGGTGTGTTGAGTTTATGTTTCAGCTGTTTCATTGTTCTTGACATATCGCTTTTCACCTCGGGCTAGTGTTGCCATCCGGGTGAAATTTAATTAAGGTGTATGTTACATTTTGCTTATTCAACACAGTGCTGCTTCAGTATTCAACTACCCACGATATAGTTGCTTTATTTACTGATGATGTATTAAAAGGTATTCCGATAGTGCGTACACATAAATTAAATAAATGTGATGTGTAAAAATAAAAGATTTAATTCATGTTTTAGTCTTTAGCTTCAGTATTCAACTACCCACGATATAGTTGATTTATTTACTGATGATGTATTAAGAGGTATTCCGATAGTGCGTACACATAAATTAAATAAATGTGATGTGTAAAAATAAAAGATTTAATTCATGTTTTAGTTAATAATCCAAATAAGGCAAAATAGTATTTTCATAAGTTTTAACAGAAAGGAAAAGAGGTCATAACTGGTACTGGGTCTGCCTTTAGTGTGTGTGGAAACGAGTTCCGACTTCCACCTTCACAACGTAATCACATAAAACTTATATCGATGGAAAGGTATTTTCGAGTAGATGTGCACAATATTTTTATTCGAATATATTGCCATTGAGATAGGTAAAACTAAGCAAATGTAAAAACTCTTTCTTCCCAATGGGAGAATGAGAAAGCAAAAACAAAATACGTAGCGGCACATCATTGCTGTAGCATACACGAGCAAGAGTAGAATACGAGAGATTCGCAGAGACTTCAAAAGAGCTGTGCATCATAATTGTTGTTGGTGATTTCTCTTAATTGCTCTCTCAACAAAATAAATTTGCTGCTGCGTCAGAGTCAAAAAAATCTTTTAAACTGCTGCTTGCTTCATATAACACATGCAAAGTCATTTATAATTGTTTATTTTGTTCAATACTTCTGTTCAGGCTATGGGTTGATGCGTTCAGTAAAAATACGAAAAAAACGCCGATTTTGATATGGCCGAGGTTCATCCACAGGCGATACTAGTAGTTATAATTACACAGCAAACCAAAGTTGAAAACTTTGTCGAAATCTCGACTAATTTGTTACTATTTCGAGCTGTCTTAAAGAAATCGTTACAATTTCGTAACAATAAATATTGGAACAGTTTCAATTTTTACTGTTTGTACGATATATTGAAATGCCTACAGAGTGATATTTCATTTCTTTCGAACCGTCTGGTCAAAATCGTAATATTTTCGTTAAGATTCTTTACGAAATCGTTACGACATTTCTTCCCTTGATATTCTTTACGATTTTGCAAAGAAATCGGATTCCGAAATCCGAAAGATTGTGAAATAGTTGTTACGATTTTGTTAAGAATATTTTGAAAACTTTCCGAATTACGATTTCGTTAAGAATATTTCGAAAACTTTCCGATTTCGAAATCTGATTTCATTGTGTATTTGTACGATTTTGTTTGAAAAAAGCACCCAAATAAGAAAATCAAGCTTCATTTAGTGCCATGGCCGATTTTCTAAAAATGAAGTGCATAATTTTCGCCAAATTGACACCAGAAGTGTGAAATAGTTTAAAGAAAGCTATCCAATAATTTATGAACTATTATGCTAAAGGGCCGTTCATAAATTCCATCACACATTTCAGGGGGGAGGAGGGGTAGGTCGTGCGTTACGTCACAAAAAAATATTTATCAAAATTTAATTTTATTGTAAGTATTGATTTTATTTATTCTCAAAAAAAAACGCACCTAATAAAACTAGCGGATCATAAACCGAAAAAGACAGCTAAAACAATGCTTAAATCGAGCAGAGGTATGAAATGCATTTTTTTGTTTTTTTTTGGTTCTGTGTAGTAGTGTGTCATCAGAGGCGGGTGAATTCGATTAAGTGTGTCATTTAAGGGTTAAGCCAACAAAGCTTCTTATTGGGGTTTCGATGGGTATAATATTTTCCATACATTTTATCTTATCTCATTTCTTTACTTGGTGCAGCAATCCCAACGAACAGATGGAAAGTGACCATGGCAGCCGTCAGGAACGCAGTCGATATAAGACTATCGAGTGGACAGCTTACGAGAGCGTGCACAAAAAATATTTGAATTTCGGTAAGAGGATTAACTTGGCAGTATTGAATCACAGATAATTTGTTTCTATATATTGTATTTGAGTGATTTTGTGAGAGTTATTACAATAGCTTTTTTATTTGTAAGCTGAAATTTATATCATAAACCGACTAAATACATATTAAAGCTTGACGTTTATTTGTGCCTATAAGCAGAACTCTTTAATTTGACTGGTAACTAAAAATAAACAATAACATTGTTACTAAAAATAGCTAAAAATTTTTGGTAAAACACCAGCGCACAGTGGGCCAGCCAGTTCTGTTTTGTGGCCAAAAGTCAATATCTGTTCTTAACATAATGATAGATGATGAAATTTTGTGCATGGAGTGTATATATAACAAACCTTCTAGAGAACAAAAAATGGGCGGAAGTGGTCAATAACCACGCCTACCTCTTACATAACACAAAAAATTTAAACGCTGTATTTTCTGGTATTGAAGTTATATTAAAATAATTCCCTCTAAAATCTGTAAGATATGTGTAATATACGTGTGGATTAATAAAAATTATTTCATCACGTCCACCTCCCATACTTTTTACACGAAATTTACACAAAATTTGAGTCGTCGTATACAAATAAAATTTGGTATATAAGTTGAAATCGGCAATGTAAGATCAGAAACGAAAATATTTGTAAATTTGCCCACAACCACGCCTACCTCCCACATAAAACTAAAATTTTAAACACTATAATTTTTTTCCTTTTGATGTTATAATAAAATAACTCTCAAAATTTGAAATGCGTGTGTGGATTAAAAAAAAATTGCCACTCCCACCTCCCATACTTTTTATACAAAATTTGCATAGCAATAAAAAGAAGTCGTCTTATACTTTCGACTTTTTCATTTAAATACCTATATTCAACTTAAAAAAAAAAAACGGAATGGAAAAAACGGTATGTTGGCAACCCTGGAACTCGAAAAATTTTTTGACTACAAATTAGAAATATTTTCTTAGAATTATTGAAGGTGCTTCAAGTGAGACGAATATATTTTTTGAATTTTCATGATTTTTTTTGTGATCGAAAAGCTAGAAATGGGCACTTTAAGTATTTTAAAAAAAAAGTCAAGTTAGGAATAAGTCAAGGAATAAGTTTTTTCCCGATTTTCGGTATTTTCAATTTCTTGCAAAAAAGAGCACAAGACTACGCTTAAATCATTTGTGCTGTTTTTTCCACATTTTCCGCTTTTTGATTTTTTTTACTTTTTTTTTTGTACAAATACTCAAACTCGAAATTTTCAAAAAGGTACACTTCTAGCAAAAAAATTCATAACAACCAGGTTATTCAACATAATTACACAATTTTTTGCATCTATATTGGGTATAGGAAAAGAAAAGATTTCCACAAGATTTATTTTAAATTTTTTCAAATTTGGATTTTTTAGTTTTTTTTTTAATGCAACAAGAACAAAAAAGAGGTTTTTTCTAAAAGTAAAAAATCACAACTCTTGAGAGTTTCGTCCAATTTTCAAGTTTCATAGTTTATTTTAAAGAAAAATTAAATAAAAAACGAACTGCGAACCAGCTTTTTGAAAATTTACAATTATACAAAAGCTATTTGGGGTTTTTTTTTTAAACTAGCATTTTTTTCCCAAATAACCAAGCACTGACATGTACCGATGCTTGTAAGCACAGGTTCCCGTCGTCCTAGGTATACTGATTTTTTTTGAGGAAGTGAGAACCTCAGAAAGCATCGTCAACTATAACGACTACGATTATTTTCCAATTTATTGGTTCCCAATTAACAATTTTATTTAGAATCTTTCCACCTTTCTCTGGATTTTAAATCATAAAGCAATAGGTCTATTAAATAAAAATTTAAATAACTAATGCTGACTTGAAATCAAAACTTTTTAAAAATTTTTAGTATCAAATTTGATTATGTGAGCTTCTCTACTTATATTTACCTATTTATAACCTCAAAAATCAAAACTAAAAAAATTATTTCGACGTGTTTGCAATAATTTTCTATGGGTACCAAAAATAAGTATTATTTTTAAAAATTTAAAGAAAAAAAATCAGTATGTAAGGGCCACCGGATATGAAAAGGTTTTTATTTCTCTAATTTTAATTGTGAAACTCTTAAAATAATAATTTGTGAGCTTAATTATTTCGCTCAAAATAAAACTTATCTTTTAAGTTTATTTTATAACTAACAAAATAATACTTATTCTTAAGTTTTATTTTCTTGGCTCAGAGATTAAACTTTTTTTTTTTAGAGATTAAGTTTTATTTCTACGCTCAGAAATAAAATTCATTTTTAGAGTTTTACGCTTATTTTAAAGTATTATTTATGCACTCAGAAATCTCATTTTTTGAGTTTTTGTTTTTTAATCACAAAATAACACTAATTATTGAGTTTTATTATTTTTCTCTTTATGTTTTATTAAAGTGTTAAGTTTTTAAAAAATCATCCCCTATGCCACTTAATCGTTTAATCGTTTTCTTTTCATGTGTTTGTGTTGAACAACTCCATGTTGTTCTCTACTCTTCTCTTTTTCTGCTCGGCTAACACAGCACAAAATAATAAACAGATGAGCCTCGAGCAAGGCAAAAAGTGAGATACATATCGCACACTATTTACAAAAGAGACACAACTCAAAATTTTAAAATTTTCAGGAGAAGAAAAAACAAATTTCTTTTAAAGGACTCCATACCAAACAAAGAGACAAAATGATTTTTTTTTTTATTAAAGAGTAAGAAGAGGAGTGAACAATTTTAATAGTTGATGGAGGTAATCACTACTATTAGTTCTACATTATAAAGTAAAAATTTGTCAATTTTGAGTTGTGCCTCTTTTGTAGATGGAGTGCGATATACATGCAGTGCTGAACTGCAAAACAAAACAAAACAAAACAGAAGAAAAAATATTTTTTATATCACTTAACATACATTGTCTTAAGGGCTGATGTCATATGGTGATTGTTTGAACGGAGTTCAAAAGTTTTTGTTGTTGTTGTTTCAATACAAACTGTAAAAAAAAGATGTGTGCGTGTCAGCTCCGACGCGCGACTGGAGTTTACACCTTTAGATCGATTATCTTGGAATTTGAGATGTATATTAAAGATAAAGGGGGTGAATAAAAGCATCTCTTATATTCAGGGGCGGATCCAGGAAAATAGGGGGGTTTTGAAAATATTAATGTACGCTATATATGTATCGTCGTTGGGCGTGCAATACCGCCCCTATAGGAACAAACTAACTTGTTTTTAAAAACAACTAATTAAAAAACTAGTTTAAAATAAACAAGTGTTTGAACTACTTTGAATTATATTAAGGCGGCAACTACTCTGATTTTGACATGTTTTAATTGCAAATTTTTATTAGATTACAAGTTTATATATATTTAACCATGTTATTTAATCAAATATTATCTTTAGGCCATCAGTAATAGTTTGCAATTGGTTATTTTAAAGCAATTAGAAAAATAGTTTAAATGTAACTAATTTAACAAGTAGTTGAAAATATATGCAGACAAAAGTCAATTGACTTATTTAGCGGACATCGCCATACAAAATAAGTTAGTTCGTTCTATGGAAAAAAGTCAGAATTTCAACTAGTTGTGGTTGACAAAAAACTACTTTATCAATTACTTTTAAATTAGTTGATTTTCCTACAGGGGCGTATCAGCTACTTGCACATACACACACACGGTATTAGTAAAATTCTACAGGAGTGCAAAAAAACTGCTTTCTTCTAAACTATTGAAAGGATTTACAACTAAACTAAAAACATTTATTGAAATTAGATACTTGCTTTGTTCTGAAATCAGCATTTAATGGAAAATCCGTCCTATTTTAATTATTTATTTATTTATTTATTTAGCCAAACAAGGCAATATACTTATTCTAACTTATTTTTCTAACAGGTTGTTGTTGTATTTATTTTTTTTTTTTTTTTAATTTTTTGTTTTTCTCTCCTCTTTCCTTGTTTTAGGTGTAGAAGATATGCAATTCTCAGTGGGCGTAATCCGCCCACATGAATCGACACATTTTCAAAAACACGTCAAAAAGAAAAGACAAGAAGAAGAACGAAGGGGGAACTTATATACTAAGCTTACATACTAACAGATTTTATACACATAGTAACAATATGTACTAATTTTTAATACTATGCTAAAATATTATTAAGATGGAAAGCTGAGTGGGAGAACAACTAAATTTTGTTTAGGTATGGGTGGTAGACGGCAATGTAAGAAGAGGCATTTGGATATGGGAGAATAGAGTTAATATAACAATGCGGTGTTTTACTTATTTAACATTAAAATTTTTGATTTACAATTTTTCTACAAATGCTAGATCAAGGAAATAGAAAAGGGGTCAGAATGGTGAAAAGGAATTGGAGAAGATTCTGAAGTGAATTGGTGTTTAATAAGGGGGTAGTTATGTAAAGGAAAGTGATTTGGAAAGAGAACGCTTGAATCTGAATTTCGATATTGGCGGTGTAAAATGCTCGCTGATATTATTAAATATTTTACAACATCTATTCAAGGGCTCGTTCAATGCGTAAATAGTGTTGTGATGCGATTCTTTTAACAATTTTGTATACCTTGTTCGCCTTATTGGTTCATTAAATAGTACCTTGCTCGAGATGTATTCGCTATCGATGTTACCAGTAATAACATCGAATGTAAAGCATGAGCAAAGTAATATTCTCCTTGATGACAGCGACATTAAATTGAGGATTTTAAGTCTACTCTCGTATGGTGGTAAATTTGTATAGTCACGAGGATCGTATAGGTCTCTCAATGCAAAAAGCAAGAATTGTCTTTGAATAGATTCTAGCCTTTCACTATGCACTACAAAAGCTGGGTTCCAAATTATGCAACAGTATTCTAAGATTGGTCGTACTAATGTGCAGTATAAGGTTTTAGTTACCCATAGGTTTTTGAATTCTTTTGCACGTCTTTTTATGAATCCGAGCATTTTGTTTGCCCTGGATATGATATGATCGTAGTGAAGGTTAAAGCGCATCTTATTATCAAGAATTATTCCAAGATCTGCTATGTGGTTGACCCCTACCTTATTTAGCATGTATCTGCTATATGTGATTACGTTTTTACGGGCAAAACTTATAACGTAGCACTTATTTATATTTAAATAAAGTTTATTTTTACTACACCACTGTTCCAGAGAAACAAGCTTATTCTGTAAGAATACTGAATCCACTTCTGATCTAATGTTATAGTATAATTTTAAGTCATCTGCATATAAGAGATGGGGGACATCATGCAAAACTTCAGATATGTCTGCAATAAATATGTTGAAGAGAAGTGGGCCAAGATGGCTACCTTGAGGTACACCCGACGAGACAACAATCTTTTTAGACAAAGTACCCTGAAATTTTACATATTGGGATCTTTCACAGAGATAAGACTTGAGCCATTTCAGCACAGTACCTGATATACCAAATTTTTCTAGTTTATTAGCTAGGATTTCGTGATCAACACGATCAAAGGCTTTACTAAAATCTGTATAGACTGCATCTATTTGGTGGCCCTCTTCCATTTTAGTAAGAATGTCTGATGCCATGATTGCAAGATTTGTGGTTGTTGATCGTCCTTTACGAAAACCATGTTGCTGCTCGTTTAAACACGGATTAATTATGCTCGTGAGTTTGGAACATATAATTTTTTCAAATAGCTTTGGAATTGCTGACAATATTGCAATACCCCTATAATTTTCAACTGATCTCTTGTCGCCATTTTTATAAATTGGCGTAAGATGACAAGATTTCCAAAAAGTTGGGAATATACCTGTATGCAAGGATTTGTTAAAAATCATATGTAACGGCGTAATTAATTGGTCTAAACATTGAACAAGTGATTTAATTAAATCATATTGATTTAATCAAATTAAATTGATTGATTAAATCAAATTAAATCAAATTGAAATAAAATCCAAATTTATGTTTTGGCCTTTTTGCAATATACGCGGTATTGCAAGTGGCTGATACGCAGTATTGCACGCCCAACGACGATATGCATAATATATTTATAAAATATGTTATCAGTAAATCAAATCAACTGTGTTTTAGATTAAGAGTGTTCACAGTTTAAGTACGCAGGTCTGTTTACGATTTGTTATTTTCACGCCAACTTACGTAAGCGTATTTTGCTTTGTTGTTGTTTTGCATGCAAACGCAAATACACAGGCACGCGTAAATAAAAGTAGCCCATGGGCGTGTTTTTTGTGTCTCGTATTTTTATGCCCTGTCTACAGCATATATAAGAGCGTTGCAAAATTATTGAATACGGCAATCACACACTGAGGTGCTCACAATTACAAAAATAACAAATGCTATAAATGCGCTTTGTTAATATACGATTAAACTGTGAATAACCCAATTGTAAAATGATATTAATTTTTCTTGGCTTTTGCGATGTAATGCCGATTATATTTTCGCACGTTACCACCAACACTTTTTTTTCAACACTTTTATAAAAAATTTATTTTTTTGGAAACTAATTCACAGTTTTCAAGGTCACCACTACTAATCGGTATCGTCAAAATCACTTTTTGGACAAAAACGTCCGATTTGACATGGAAACACCGATGTATGACTGTTTACAGCAGGGCGCGATATCGCAAAGAACATAAAAAAATAGGAACAGATCTTAGGTGTGAATATTTAAAATAAATTATTAAAAAATCGATGTTTTTCGTTTTAGTACCCTTAGACCACATAAAAAACACTAGTACATCACATTTAAATACAGGTTCTCCGAGAATTTGGGGGGAAGGGGAGAGGGGGGTTTGAACTCCCAAAATTTCCACTGAATCCGCGCCTGCATATATTAGTAAAAGGATTGTATACTATTTAAATTTTAAAATATACTTATTACATAAATTCATTACGAGGAAAATTGCTAAATTTCATTAATACTAACGTCATTATTATATACTGTAATATTAGATTTGTGGTAATAGTGAAAACATAGCATCAATGGTTGTACCATATCTAGTCGTTCCCATTGTTCTTCCAGAAACTTAATCTAAATCTAAATTAACTTCTTCTTTCAAAAATTTTATTAAGCGCAATCCTTCATCTGTATGATAAAAAATGTCCTTAAATTTTCTATTTAAGATCAATTTGTGGACATATTCTGCATTAAATGTCCCGTTATGTCATAGCAATAAAAATTCTAGCTAATTCTCAATCCAGCAAGTTTTATTTAATTGAAATCGGTTGAAAATTCATCGACTTATTCAGTTTGAAGTATTTCTACTTCACTACAGAATCACTAAAATAACTATGTTTTACTTGATCTTATTTGCGAGAAACTCGGTTTAGGCAAAGCAGCATGAAAAACAACGATTTTGTGCTGTTTTTAAAAGATTAATGCTTAAAATTTAAATAACTCGACGAATTTTTAAGTAATTTCAATGAAATAAAACTTGTTGGATTTAAAATTGACCAAGCTTTTATATTATTATCAATTATAATAAAAGCGCACTCTAATATAAACTACTGGTATGAGCAACTGCTACGTTGCAAATGCACACATATTCAAACACACACAATTTTTATGTTGTGCTGTGGATAGCTGAACACAGAAAGAGAAGAGAAGAGAGCAACATCAAGTGTATTGAAACTCTCTCTGCTGTGAGTATGTATATTGTTGATTTTTTAGATAACGCTCGATTTCACTCGCCATACACTTTTCATACCGCGGGCAATATAGGAAATCGATTCTATAGGAGTAAACTCCAAAAAATAAGCACATTAGGGCTATTCACAATCTTGAGTATTTGACATTGCAAATTTATGCAATTGTAAAAATTTGCCATCAATCGCTAGCGGTCTTTTTCGGTTTACTTTGCAATACTTGTTGAAATGATACAATGATAAGGTAGGGCCGTTGCGCTGAGTGCTCTCACGCGTCAACGAAGAGTGGATAATGAGAAGCAACATATATGTCAAAACGACGAATTTCGTAGAAATTGTAAATGAAGAAAATATTTTATGTTTTCAATTTGCAAACAGTGCGGTCGCGGGTGTTAAATATGTGCTAATTTGAGTGAAAATATTATAAAAAAAGTGTAATAAAAACTTTAAAATGTGAAAGAAGTCTTAAAATTGCAAAAAAAACCTGTAACAGTTTTAACCTAAAAACAATGTAGCTTTATTCTGCTTTCTACTCCATTCCTCTCCGAGTCGACCCTACTTTATAATTCTGCCATGCTTGTTGCAAAGAACAAAATTAACGACTGATAGCTCACTGACACTTTAATGAATTTTTTTATTGGGTTTCTCCCATTTCCATATCTTTGTTTTTTATTTTTTTGACTTTATTTTTTTGACAATCAGCTGTTAGCTTAGAGTTCAGTTTTGCATATGTATAGTAAATATAAACTATGGGTTTTAAGTGTTGCATATTTACACAAGCGTAGTAAATGCATCTCTGTATATTTTGTTAGTGTAGAGTAAAAATATACTCTACGATTTTACAAATGCTATGATGCAAGACCATTTGCACCTGATTGTGAACAGCCCTATTGTATAGCGATCAAAATATGTTAATTTCTAAACGCAAGGCGATTGACTAACCACTTTTAGCGTGTTAAGGAATTTGTATATGAAGTTTTTGCGCTCTATCTCTCTCCACACGCATTTAAAGAGTAACAAACAAAGATATATGAAATTGCTCCACTATTTCCAAAATATGGCCATTGCACCAAATATGCTTATATATTTAAAATAATTTTTTTCTTACAAAATGACACAAGATAAAACAGGTGTATCGTTGGACACACGAGAGAAGCTTTTTCGCAGCTTTATAGATTTGATAGTTTAATGGTTTATTTTAATAAATTGAATTTTAAGTTAAAGAATTTAAAATAACAAAGAAAATTAAAAAAAAAATAACGCTAATATTCACACCAATAAATGTTATTACATTTCGTTATTCCGACACTGTTTTCTTATATTTGATGTATCTTTTTTGCTTACTTCCATTACAACAAGAAAAGGCAATATTAAATACAGTAAGTAATGTTTATAACGATATCGCTCATTGCGATCTATAGGTTAAAACAAATAAAACATTCGACGGGATGTCTTCGGCATCCTTACAGAAATTTGAACAAACAATTGAAAATTAATATATGTATCAGAAAACCAAATAACACAAAATTACACATTGTTTTTCAAATAAATACAAAAATTTGTGTAAATATTAACGCATTTTGTTGAGTTTTTAATAAAACAAAGAAGGAATGTTAATAAATTACCAATGTGACAATATCGCTTATAACGATCTATCGCTTATTACGAACAAAACAACGGTCCTTTGAAGGTCGTTATAAGCATTACTTACTGAATTAAAAAACTATAAAAAATAATTCTTGGTCTGCCACGTGGATCAAACTCGTACCCAACAGATTACGAGTAACGCTCAGTTGTTGATTCAGTATTAAGTATAACTGTAGCTCTGTTGAAGCAGTTCACAATAATCTCTCTATTGGCTGTCCAAAATATTTAACAAATACTAACAAAAGTGTTGCTTCTACTTGACACAAGATGTCATTAGCATCGGTGTTTTCCTTCGAGCTATGCAATAAAAAAAAAACATGTACCAACAACAGCAGAAACGCATTTACATAAAAAAAAACCAATGCTGATGATATCTTGTAGCAAATAGAAGCAACATTTTTGTTTGTTTTGTAGGATAACCAATACACAATCCTATCTATCTATTAATAGACTATTGTGATATGCCTCAACGTAGCTACAGTTATTAACCCTAACAGTAGTCGCGCACCTTAATCTGACATGATTGGTCGAGCGATCTACATATGTATGCCATTTTAAAACTAAAAAATAATAGATGAAAATTAAGTGGGTTCTTGTTTATTTATTTTTAAATCCCATTATCATTATATTATTCGTTAATATTAATTAAAAAGAACATAAATAAATTTTCTGTTCTTACAAAAATAAATGTAAGAAAAACTTATTTTACATCAGTGGACGTAAAATTTAATATGAGTGGATTACATATGTAGACCGCACGACTACTGCAGGGTTAATTTCGAATAAACAACTCTGTGTAAAATAGTCCTTTGAATTAGTGGTTAGTGCATACAACTTTTCAATCAATGGGATACGAGTTCGATTCCCAAGGCTCGATTCTTGTTTTAGTGGACGCAAGCAACAAAGAAACATCAATTTTTTCTTATTGCTTTTTTCTCTGTTGCTCAATAAAACGGTGTCGAAAAGAGAGTCGTTTTTGACATTTCACTAAAGCAAATTACAAAAAAGACTTCTAGTTTTTCTGTTCTCCCAAAATGTTTAAATTATTTTGTTTTGATAAAACTTTATTTCTTCCATATTTTTTTTCAAATAAGCAAAAACTTCATATCTGACATTATAAGCGTATAGCTTTCTCAACTTGAAAAAACTGTTTTGGGTTACGAAAGACTGCTTATCTAAAACAAAAACTATATAGCTCATAAATGAAGACAAATA
The DNA here is from genome assembly GCA_914767935.1 of Coremacera marginata. Lineage (NCBI taxonomy): Eukaryota > Metazoa > Arthropoda > Insecta > Diptera > Sciomyzidae > Coremacera > Coremacera marginata. The sequence goes on from OU612043.1 coordinate 75,105,488, forward strand.
AAAAAAACTGCATAACTTGCTTATTTTAGCTTATTTTGCTTATTTTATGAATGGATTCTATGCTACCCTTTAACATTCACATTGATTATATATGCTAAAAAGCATCTTTCATGCTTGGATTTGTAAAACGCTTGGCCAAATAATTTGATATCATGATTGCAATTACAACGTTTTATTATACATTTGTGTGTCCTCACCTCGAGTATACAAGTCAAGTTTGGTCCCCAAGTTACAATGTACATTTTGATAGAATATAAATAATCCAAAAACGATTTGTTCGGTTTGCTCTAAGGGGCTTTAATTGTGCGAAGGTAATCTGCAGATATCGTCCACCTACATCAACTTATAGCAGATGTATTAGATTCTCCAGAGCTTCTGTCTCTAATAAATTTGAATTCTAACCGTAGAACCAGTAGAAACTTAGAACGCTAACAATTTAATTTATTTACCATTGAGTAGAATACATTATATGGCTACTGATGCTTTAAGTCGCATGAGTACTTTTGTTAACAAATGTAGCGTTTTTGATGTTACTTTGTCAAAAGGTCAACTCAAAATTAGATTAAAAACAACTGTGTTCTTAGAATTATGTATGTGCATGGCTAGTTGTCACGTCTTGTGTCATCCCTGAGCCAAAACCATTCATTGGTGGGTAAATTTTTCCCCACATTAACTTGTTTTGGTTCACTTGTACCAATAACATGGATATTTTTCAATGATTTCTGGTTCGATGCCTTAAATAGTGTTATTATTTAATTAAATATTTGTTAACCCATTTAAAAAAAAAAACCTTAAGGGGGGACATGACATTGGCAGTTTTTTGAAATCAACTTTTTTTAATAATTTTGTATATTAGTAAATATTTTTAAGATTCTAAGATAAAAATTTCATGAGTTTTTCAAAAATTCCTACGGGTTCAAAAGTTACAGCCGGATTAGTGAGAGCGCATTTTTAATTTCTGCACTACCTACGTACGGCAGCTGGTATATACTTGTTTTACTTGCTACCTGACTTTTGGTGGTTGTTATTTCGTACCTTATAGTATAGTTATTTGCAAATGTTTCAACTACTTGGTATCACCACAGCATTGAATTTTTCCAAAGGAAATGATGCAAATCGTTTAAAATGCGCCAGAGTGATGGCATGTGAAGCTTCAAAAGAAGCCCGAATTGCTAAACGATTGCAAAAAACTATAAGAAACAGCACAACACAAGATAACGAAGGCATACACTACGAAGCAGGCATGGCAGATTGAAGGTAACCTTTTTTTTCTTTGTTCACAAACTTTGAACGCGTTTATCTCGAAACCATGTTTTTCGTACTGGTTGCGGCACTAGCGGGTTAATTTTTTGACGAAATTTTTTTTTTTTTTTTTGTATTTATTTACGTATGACACGAGCTTTTTTTTTAAAATTTTTTTTCGATTTTTTATGAATTTTTAAAGTTAATATTTTTTTCGAAAAAAGACTTTCAAATTTGGAACAGCACCAAAAATTTAAAAAAAAAGCTCGTGTCATACGATAACCAATTTTGTTAAGATTTAAAAAAATCATTTTTTTTTCAGATCGGACAATTTTTGCAACTCCCAGCGCTGCAAACACGAGGCCCCGTTTTTTCTCTGCCGCCAGTTTGGAGCTCTATAAAACCATGTTGGAGTGAAAAATATATTTTTTTTTTAATATGTTTTCTTGTAATTTGTTCAATTCTCTACAATAATAGAATATAATACAATAATAAAAAATAATAAAAATTTTGGAAAAATGTTTGTTTTTGACTGAGTTATGAATTTTTCAAACAAGGTCTGTTTTTTCTGCCGCGAATGTCTTGTCCCACCTTAAAGGACTTAAGCATTTATTCTTAATGAAAAATGAGATAACTCGTTTGCATAATTAATATTTATTAATTAGTTAACCCATTATGGAATGAACCATGTTCCCATTGAGCTAGAATGATGAAACTTTCCAAAAATGTTTAGTTTGGTCTGACTTACAAAACAAAGTCAAAAATGAAAACCAAAAAATTTAAAAATCGAGTTGCCACCTCGAAATTTTTAATTTTCAAATTGATCTATTTGAGCGATATTCTACAAGCAAAGTCGAGCATTTTGTAACAATATTGATCTCAAGAACTTCCACAAAACAGCAAAAAATCTACAAAAACGTATTTCGTTAAAGACCAGGTCAACTCATCCGATTGCAAACTATTTTTTTTTTTAATTTTCTACATAAAATATACTACTTACTTACTTAGTTGGTCGTAACAACCCGTGTCCGGGTTTCAACCGACCTCATCAGCTCTCGCCAGGCGCCTCTGCTTTGCGCGCGCCTTCTCCAATCGGATACACCAAGTGCGGTTAGGGCTTCCTCAGCCTGGTCCATCCATCGGAGGCATGGTCTCCCTCGTCGTCGTTGACCAGCGACCCTCGCCTCGAGCACCTTTTTCGCTGGAGCTTCGTCGTTCATACGATGGACATGACCCAGCCAGCGTAGTCGCTGCACAGTTATACGCCGAACTACGTCAATGTCATCGTAGAGCTCATACAGCTCGTGGTTCATTCGGATGCGATAGTCATCGCCGACTCGAACAGGACCGAAGATTTTGCGAAGAACTTTTCTCTCGAACACCCCCAGAGCGGCTGCGTCAGTTTGCGAAACTACCCATGCCTCAGCGCCATAAAGCAGCACAGGTAGAACGAGCGTCTTGTAGAGTGTTAGTTTTGTCGATCGAGAGAGGGCTCTGGAACTTAGTTGCTTACTGAGCCCGTAGTAGCACCTATTAGCAATTATTGTTCTTCGCTTTATCTCCAGGCTGATTTCGTTTTTGGTATTAATGGCGGTGCCAAGGTAAACGAACTCCTTGACTACTTCAAAGTGATAGCTGCCGGATGAAACGTGGGAGTCTAAACGCCGAGCTCCCTTGTTTGTAGACAGCATATATTTTGTTTTGCCCTCATTTATCGTCAAACACACTTTGGCTGATTCCTTTTCGATAGCGGCGAAAGCAGCGGTAACATCTCTCTTGGTTCTGCCGACAATATCAATATCATGAGCGTACGCAAGGAGCTGGACGCCTTTGTAGAAAATGGTGCCATTACGATGCACACCGGCCTTTCGTACGATCCCCTCCATGATGATGTTAAAGAGATCGCAAGACAGTGGATCGCCTTGCCTGAAACCTCTTTCGGTATTGAGGTTTCGGAGAGGTCATTTCCTACCCTGACGGAGCTGCGTGTGTTGCTCAACGTCATTCTGCAAAGTCTAATCAACTTTGCAGGTATACCGAACTCAGACATTGTTGCGTATAGGCAATCCCTTCTCGGGCTATAGAACGCAGCTTTAAAATCGACAAAGAGATGGTGTGTGTCAATTTGATTTTCGTGGGTTTTCTCCAGGATTTGTCGTAGCGTGAAAATCTGGTCTATGGTGGACTTTACCAGGTCGAAAGCCACACTGATAAGGTCCAATCAGTGTTTTTGTAATCGGCTTTAATCTTTCACATAGTACGCTTGAGAGAACCTTATATGCGATGGAAATAAGACTGATACCTCTATAACTTGCGCAGATTGTTGGGTCTCCTTTCTTAAGTATAGGGCACAGTACGCTGAGGTTCCAATCGTCGGGCATGCTTTCTTCTAGCCATATTATGCTGATGAGCTGATGCATGCGCCTTATCAATTCATCGCCGCCGGTTTTAAACAATTCAGCTGACAGGCCGTCAGCACCCGCTGCTTTGTTGTTTTTGAGTCGTTGCATAGCAACTCGAACCTCATCATGGCTAGGTGGTGGTACTTCCACTCCTTCATTGTTGATTGGTAGCTCTGGACTGCGCTCTCCATGGGCGGCATTGGTGAAATCGTCGCCAGTAAGTAAATTGGAGAAGTGCCGTCTCCACAATCTCAGCACACACTGCGTATCCGTATTCAGATCTCCATTTTCGTCTCTACAAGTGGATGCTCCGGGCTTGAAACCTTGGGTTAGACGCTTAACCTGTTGATAGAATTTTCGTGCATCCTTCTTGCCCTGGTATACCTCTAGTTCCTCACGCTCACGCTTTTCCTTCTCTCTTTTCTTGCGTCTGAAAAGGCGCCTCTCTTCCTTCCTCTTTTCGCGGTAGTTTTCTCGCACGGCTCGCGTTGCAGCTGACTGCAGCGTTTTTCTATATGCGGCGTTTTTTACTGCAGTCGCAATGCGACACTCCTGATCATACCATTGGTTCCGAGGTTGCGGGCGCCGGAAACCAATGACTTCTTCAGCGGCAGCGCGCATGGAGTGGGATATATGCGCCCAAAGTCCGCCGGCGTCGTCGGGTCCAGAGGTTGGTTGGTTGACCAACCACTCTCTTAACCGAGAGTTGAGCGGAGTAGGCTTCGGCAGTCCGTTGTAATTGCAGCTTAGCGACATCTAGCTTTCGTTGCATTCCTGTGCGTATGTTCTTCGCATTGCATAATCGTATGCGGATCTTGGCTGCAACAAGATAATGGTCGGAGTCAATGTTGACCCCCCGAAATGTACGCACATCTAGAACACTAGAGGCATGCCTTCCGTCGATTACAACATGATCAATTTGGTTTCGGGTTTTTTGATCCGGGGACAGCCAGGTGGCCTTGTGGATGTCGAGGTGCTTAAATCTGGTGCTACTAACTACCATGTTTCGCTCCGCGGCGAAGTCAATCAGTCTTAGACCGTTGTTCGTGGAGGTCTCATGAAGACTGAACTGACCGACAGTGGGGCCAAAGATGCCTTCCCTTCTGACTTTCGCATTAAAATCGCCGAGGACTATTTTCACGTCATGGACCGGAAGGTGGTCGTATACGTCCTCAAGGCTAGCGTAGAAAGCGTCTTTGACGGCTTCGTCCTTTTCCTCCGTCGGGGCGTGCGCGCAAATAAGGCTGATGGAGAAACATTTTGCCTTGATGCGGATCGTGGCCAATCTTTCGTTGACAGGTGTGAACCGGGAAACAAGGTGACGTAGTTTCCGGCTAACAACGAATCCACATCCAAATTCGCGCTTCTCCGCATGGCAGCTGTAGTAGATATCACAGTGTGCTTGTTTAGAGCAGCCTTGCCCTTTCCATCGCATTTCCTGGATGGCGGTGATGTCAGCCTTTATCGTTTTGAGGGCTTCCGTCAGTTGGATAATGGCACCTTCCCTATAAAGGGTTCGGACATTCCAGGTGCATATCCGTAAATCATTGTCCGTTTTTCGTTTGCGGTGGTCGTCAACGTAATTGGGGTTCTTATCCGAGGCTGGTTTAGTTTTCATTGGGCAGAAGTAATGTGGCGGGACCCAAACCCTGCGCACATTCCATGTTTAAGGTCTATGGAGTGACCCGCCGCTCAAATTAGCCGTCAAACTGACGGATGCCAGTTTGCCGTTGCCCAGGGAACACCACGTGGAGGTTTGAGTCGACTTGAGACGATTTCGACATGGATAATGCTGGCCTCGCCAGGTTGAGGCGGTCAGACACGTTGCCATGTGAAGGTTCGCCCCCTGTTCCCACATAAAATATACTAAACACTTATTTATTCCCGTTTTACTATATCATGTGCGTCTACTTCGTTTGATGCGGTGAAAACAAAAATTGCAAAAAAAAAAAAAAAAAAAAAAATTGTGACTTTGCATAGCGCTCAAAACTGAAGACATACGTTTTCGCAAATTCTAATGATAGCATTCGATTACCGGGTAAATTTTACATATGAAATGGTTGACCAAGTTGATTTAAAACTAATTTCAATAGCCTTTAAATAATCAAAGATGAGACTCAAAAGCTGTCTCAGTTTTTGAGATATTAAACTAAAATTTGGTGATTCTTCATCCGTTTTCCTCCACCTTTCATAATTTCTAGATCGAGAAATTTTTCACTTTCGGGGTCAGTTGGTTATTAAAAGCCCAACTCATTTTTATTTGATGATTTGACTATTACTCACCCAGCAGAAAACTCGCTCAGGCCTCTAATAGTCATATTGGAATTCAGTACTGAATTCTAAACATAATCATGCCTCCATTATTCAGTTTAAATTTCAAGGCTGAAATTTAAATATAATTTAGGCTTCCGTTTTAGAGACTTAAAAGGATTGAAATTAAACAAAAAATCAATCCTCTTTTATTCCAGGCCGGATTTCATATCTGAATTTAAAATAAAAATTGATATTCAGACTAGAAATCATAAATAAAATTTAAAAAAGTTTTACCAAATTTCAGGCTTGAAGAGGCGGACACATATGAAAAAAATCAGGGGTGTTTTCAAGGAAAGGTCACGCCTAGGTCTTGACTGTCAGGCTTGAACTCCAGCCTGATCAGGCATGACATTTTCTGCTGGGCAGGTTCGATCCTCACAGCACAGACGGCTGTGCTGTTTTATTTGTTTGCTATTTATTTTTTTAATTAACAAATGTTAATTTGTTAAAAACAAATTGCCAAAACACCTGTTAGGAATCAATTTCCTTTTCCTGTTCCGTGTACGTATTGAAACATACTTTTTCGAAGATTAAACAAAATTGGTCTGTGAAAATGACATTCGGCATCACAAAACACCTTGGTACACAGGTATTCAAAAACAATTTTTTTGAAGGTAATTATTTTATTTTTGGAACCTCCGGTACAATGTTGGTGTCCACAACTGGGAAATTTCGGTTTTCAGTACATTTTTCGGTGCGAACTTTTTTATCGAAACGATATAAAATCACAAAATATATTGAATTTCTTTCAGAAATATACATTATACTAACCTTTTTGCAATAATTCACTTCAATTTATCTCACTTTGAACACAATAAACAATTAGATCACTGTTGATTATCACACATGAAGATATATTATCGACTGTAGCTACTACGGATCTGCATCTGTTCGCTTCAGTGTCAGCACTAAAACATCGACAATAACCAGATCAGCTGCATCTTTTCACTGTCAAAAGTTATACACAGGTGCCTACACGTGCCTAACACGTATAATTCTTCGCACTCTTAGATTGCTCGGCTTGTAGTAACGGCTTGTAGTACAAATAACTATTTGTTCCTTGTTTTGAAAATTTTTATTTTATAAATGAAAAAGCAAAACAATCTTACAAATAATTAGATAATATCTAATTAACTCGGAATAGTATGTAAAGACATGATCATGAAAAATTAAATTACTATTTGTTTCTTTGACTATTTTTAACTGAACTTAATCCATATAATTATTTAATTTATATATGTCCTAATTTCATCACAAAAATCTTAAATCTTCCGCTAAAATACTGGTTTCAAATTAGACTAATATATATTGCAATAGCGAAAATATAATGAAAATGGAAAACCTTTAAAGTACGGTTTTTGGGAACCTCCATTTCTTTTTTTTTGTGGTAGGTACTTAACTTTTGGCTAAAGTTTGAAAAATTATTTTGAAAATTCTTCAGGAGATATCTTGTGAAATGCCATTATAAAATCTCGAACACAAATTAAATTAAATTAAAACCTGTTTACTTTTTCTTCTTCCATCTTCACACAATAGATACCAAGCCCAAACTGAAGAATCACTATCGAGCGCATCGGCTTTCCTTCTGGCTAAATCTGATACCGGATCTACACAAGCCAGGTGGCGATAACGTGCCAGCTTCGCATCACCAGCTGTTAGACGACGACGATGACAACACGTCAAACAATATACCTGGCGATGCAACCATACAACCACTTAATCCACCATATCCATCAAGAAATGGACATAATGCCGCCATGGGAAACTTTACCATTTTCACCAATCAAGTGTTCTCACTGCTGAACCTCTCCTCGCCATCATCGTCGCTACAACGCAATGGGTCACGTGGCTATCAAGGAGGCAGCGGAAAAATGCATCTAGATGACATGATGGATGGCGATGGCACTGCTAGCGGCAGCAACTCGGCACAGGACTCAGATGGTTTTGCTGCCTACTCGACGGCACTTAGTGTCACGATTGCCATTGGCTGCAGTTTGCTTATCCTGAATGTGCTTATCTTTGCAGGCGTCTACTATCAGCGTGACAAAACGCGACTCAACGAACCACGTACACAAACAAAAATTAAGCGACAAGAAAATGGCCAAATGCCGAATAGCATATGTGGTGACCTGGAGACGCTAACGATACACACAAAAAGTGATCCGGCTACAATACTTTCACATCACCATGCGTTGCAACATCATCAGTTACCACCGCCTGAGTTTGCTGATATACCACATCGTGCGCCACCGCCACCAAAGCATCTGAAATCGTTGCAGGATGCCACAGTGGGTGGCAGTGTTGTTGGAATGATGCCACCACCCCATGCGTTGCAAGTATTAGGCAATCAATGCGGCACTTTGACCAAAAAAAGCTGCATGAAACAAACGCAGCAACAACAGCAGCAGCAACAGCAGCAGCAACAACATGTTGTAGCGCATCATCAGCAGCAACATTTGCAAAATCATCATAATCAAAACGTGAACACAACTCTGACAACTGCCGGCATGGGAGCGGGACCACCAAAAGTAACGTCACCAGCAGCAGGTGCGGCAACGCAGCAGCAACAACAACAACAACAACAGCAACACCAACAGCATCAGCAACATCAGCAGCACCAGCAACAGCAAAACCAGCAGCAACAACAAATGATGGATGAGTTGCGTGTGTGACATTAATTAACCGTACGCTTCAAATGTGATCTCTAAGCATGTCTGAAAGAATGTGTGCGTTCATGCTTGTTTGTGTAAGTGTGATTGTGTGAGTGTGACTACGAATGTGTACATGTATATGAGCTTATCTAAGCTTTGTTGTGTTCTAGTAAAACCTAAGTAAAACAAAAAATTAGTGAAATTTTCTTAATAACCGTAACTGTGGTGAATTCCTAGCTATTCCTACTCTAGTAAATAAAATATATTAAACATTTGTAAAATCAACAATGAAACCAAACAACAATAAAAACAACAACAACAACAACAACAATTTTGACATTTTAGAGATGACATCGCGTGCGTGGAGCAATACTAAAGCGTAATTGACATAAATGATAGAGGTTATGATTTATAAAGTTGCTTAAAATTAAGGTACTATCTAGTTGATACACAATTAAAACGTTATAAGAAGCTGTTATATAAGCTATTTAGCCGTTATTTATACCAATTAAAAACAAACAATTATAAAATTTAATAAAAAAAGAAATTAGTAGAAAAGTTAAGTGTAACTAAGAAATTTAATCAATACTTTTAGTTTATTTTAAATAAAATGCGTATAGATTTTCAGTTTAAAAAGATTATTTTTTGTCCATTCAGAAACATACCCTGTGAACCAAAGTATCTTTTTCGAATAAATTTGTAGACAAATTGGACTGAAATGCTCGTTTTCAGTCTGCGAAAATGAATTATTTAAAATGATTCGTTAGGATTCTATAAAAAAAAGATATGAATCATTTTTTTGCTAGTAAATAATTTCGCAAAGGAGTTATAAATGATTTTTTTTTAATTAAAGTTGATTTTTTCATCTCAAAGCAGTTTTGATTAATAGCTTTACAAAGCCTGTTTTAAATGGAATGTTCTTATCGAGAGTTCGAAAAGCACGGTGATGTTCTTGTTTTTTTTTTTTATAGAAGGAAGTTAATGAACACCTTGAATTTTTTTGGCAGTTATTTATTGATTCGTAAACTGTTAGAAATATTTGTTTTGGTGAATAAAAGTGTAATGTGAAGTGTCAATACGCCGTCAAACATAACTTTGAAAAAAAGATACCCAAACGGTCTACATCGCACAGCACGTCTATGTCACCAGAAATAAAAAAAACAAAATATTTTATAAATTATATATTATTTATTGGAGCTTATGCCCACCATATCAACAATTTGAATTGATTTTTTAATATCGTTTTTTTACATTCTGCGCTCTTTAAAGTGCTCAAAAAATAAAGAAAACCGGCCAATTTTATCTGAGTTTAGGTATAGGATCCAATAAATGTTTTCTACTTTAAAAAAAAATAATAAAATCAAGTCAATCCATGAAGTAGTCTTCTAGTAGTCTAGAAAACATGGTTTTTCAGAAAACGCGTTTTTTTTTTTGATTTGGTTAACGATTTTTTCGAATTATTAGCTTTCCGTTATCTTATCGCCACAGCGCATATAGCGACATCTGTTGGTGCTTGAGGTAACTATTCTTACTACAGTATGGTAGGGAATACAAGCGTTCATTTCAAAAAGATTGATGAGATACTCATTATCGCACTCATTTTTCTTAATTTTCGTGAAAAAGATGGGTTCCTTTCTTATACGATAACTTTTTTATGCAATCATTATCGGCCAAACCGTTTTGGGAACATATGCAGCATATCATTGAAAAATGGATAAATAAACAATTGTGTTTTTTTGGTCAAGTTTCAAAATAACCTTAAATAATAATACTTACATATAATATTTTACATATACTATAGTATAGCTTCGGGCAAAGATTAACGGCACCATATTCAATTGAATTTCTACGGCACCATGCAAAATTAAAAACCGCAACCGCACTTGTTGAAACTCAGAAAGCAACATACATAGACCTTGAGCTTGAAACATATAATTCTTAATAATTGAAAAATTATTGGAGTCCTGATATAATTATTGCAAGGTAGGAGTGGCAATTCTTTTGCTGACCTAAAAAGAAAAAGAGAAAACGAATAAGTAGCAAAACAGATGACAAGTTAAAATTTGTTTGGATTTTGACAACTGTTGGTCGACGCTCAGAAAAAATAGCCAGTTGTCAAGGCAACCTGGTTTAATTATATCATGATTAGAGTTATAAGAACACATAACATGAAACTCAATTTTATTGTGTCGCTCACAACGCCAACATTATTGCAAGCACGCAACCTTCCTAGCCTGCTATGAAGGCTCAGCGACTGCTTACATTTTATTTGAATACATACAAGGTGTGGAAGCTTGCATAAAATAAACAGGGTGTGAATACTTATATATGGATAACATACTCGTATATATATATATATATATATACATATATATATATATATATATATATATACTGTATATATACATACTCGTATATATAATAAATTATAGATTAAATGTATAAATGCTAACTTACAGACTAACTACACGCAGAAAAGAAAAATATATAGCGTACCGACTACAATGATTGGCACCCAAAAATTTGGCACCAACTATTGCACCCTTTACTTGAATAGCATTTTTGAAATATCGTTTCACTCCCGTTGTTCATTATATCTACTTTCCTAGATCTGTGGTTCATTTCCTCACATTATTCTGTATTGCATAATGATATTAAGTAGCTCAGTTGTTTGTAAGCTTTAAGGTGCTGTAAGGTGCTTCACCATCAGTGAAACAAAAGAGATTTTCAGTGTTGATATCAATAGCGCATTGAAATTTGGGGAATGATTTTTCCTTTTTATTTACGAATTTATTTTCTTAGACGCTTAGACGATTAATTAAACATTGATAGTTCATTTTCGCAGTAATGTCTAAATTTATGCAACAATATTGCAATTAAACGTGGGTGCCAACAATTGATTTAAAATAAAACAAAAATTTAGTTATTGGCAGGAGGTGCCCATAACTGAATTTGATGTTTCTACAATAACTGGCACTGCCAGCCATTGTGCTTATTTTAGTGCCAATAATTGAATACTTTATATTTTCAGAATATTGAAAATGTTTAAAAAAAGACTTCGTACGATGAAAGTACTTTACAAAAGGCGCGGCCAACAATTAGAAATGTCAAAATTTCTAAAAATCAGCAGCCAAAAAATATGGGGTAACACGTTCCACACTCCAATTCCGTCTAGGCCCAAAATTTTCCAAAATACTACTAGGTCGACATACTGTTTTGTACGAGTTTGGCGTCAATCCAGATGAGCCGAAACTCATGTCATCGAAAAGGTGATGTTGGCTGTTTTCTTCGATTCGAAAGATGTCGTGCACTCAGAACTTTTCCCGCAAGGTCAATCGGTCAACGCTCAATATTATGTGAGTGCTTTTGTATTATGAATGAATATTATGTGAAGGACAGTTCATGATTTTTTCACATCCCCGCGTGACTTTTTCCTATTCCACAAACTCAAATTGTCGCTTTGTGGAAAAAGAATTCGCAGAGGGAGCTAAAGGCTATTCCAAAATCGGCCTACCAAAAATGCTTTCAAGAATGGACAAAAACGTTGGCATTGTGTATCGCCTCCGATGATGATTATATTGAAAGTGGTAAAATAAATATCGAAGATAATTAACCGTTGTTGTTTTATTTGCACAGACCGGTTTAATTTTAGTTTTAAAAAATTTTTTGTGATTTAGTTTTAATCTTTATATACTCGAAAAAAGTTAAAGTCATATGTCTAAATGAATGCAACAAAAATTTTCATTTAACCCTTTTGAATTTGAAAAGAGAGTGCAAAACATGTAAAAAGCATACGTCGTTATGGCGTAGGTTATCTTTCTAGGGTTAAGTTAAATCTGTATTATTTTGAATCTGCTATCTAGTATGTACATATGTAGCTAACTATCATAAATAAAAAATTAATTTTTATGACTTAATAGCAGGTCCCAGCGGTACGCGGCTTTAGACGTTCCAGCAACCTTTCCAGCACCTTTTGTTATTTGTGAGCGTTGAAATGGGGTGTGACAAATATTTTTTCCCGTAAACCGTCAACCGTAAACCGCCATTGTGCTCAAAAACAATCTATTGCCAAAATTTCAGCGCAATCGGCTCAGAAGTTTTGGAGTCTTAATTATTTTTTTAAAGTGGGCGTTATATAGTGCCACCATGCCCATTTTTTAGTACAATTGCTGACGGTAAGCATACAAACTTAATTATCAAAGTTCAGTCTCACACGCCAAAACAGTCTGAAATAGAGCATATTCATTGATTTGTGGGCGGAAAAAGAGGGCGTGGAAACCCATTATTGGTACAATTCCCGAAAGTAATCATACAAACGAAATTACCAAATTTTAGTCCCACACAATCGAAACAGTCAGAAATATTGCATTTTTATTGGTTTGTGGACGGTAAAAGGGGCACGGTTAGCACTAAGTACGCAATAACCTAATCTAGGACGCAAGTAATACGCGTTTTAATATTGAGCGGAATCCGTTCTGCCGTTTAGTTTGTATGTAAGTCAAACTTCTAAAGAATACAAGACAAAATTTCCTTATGAGTGCCAGTCATTGTAGTCGGGACGCTATTTACCCAAAACATAATAGAAGAGTATACTATTATGTTTGAAAACTTGATATTTCAAACTTGTAATCATAATTTGTTTGCCATAAGCTGTTTAATTTGTTGCCAGTAATATATTATGTTCACTGGTAACTATGCTAGTTTGTTGCAATAAATATATTATGCTTACTGTGCCCATATATAAGGGTGTATTAAACATAATATCTTTTTGAGGCAAGTAATCTAATTTGTTGCAATTTGTAAATTTTATCGTGGGCTTATAGTCAAAATTGTCTATATACAAAAACACAAGTTTTCAGGAGAAGGAACAAGTAGTTTTATTAGCTAGTTAGCGACAATTTTGATGAACTCATATTTTACAATATTAACAGAAAATGTCCTTTAAACGCCACAACTAAAACATTTCTTATATTTCGCGTTACTTTAGCTGCTATGGCAGATAGACAGTCTGCATTGAAAATGAAATCTTTGTGTATGATTATGATTATAGTTTGTGTAATATTAAAACTAATCTTTTTTTAGAACATATTTATGATTTAAAAAATGTGTAAGCATTTTTTTATTTAAGAACGTTGTTTTCTAACATTTGTGAATGCCATATGAAAACTTAGTACAAATATTAGAAGCACGATATAAGAAAATAAATAATTGAAGCATAAGATTATCGCAAAAGCAGTGATACTCCGGTGGAATAACCATCTTTAGATCGTGTAAATGTTTCCATTTGTTCTGCTGGATTGGGAGTCGACCGGCTTGCAAGAGCTTAGGTAGTTCAGTGTAATCATGATCAAATCCACTTTTAAATTAATGCTACCACTTGGTAAATACAGTGGCGTAGCTAGGATTTTGAACGCTAGGGACAAGTAATGATCTACCATCCCCGTTGCTTTACACCATTTTTGCGAAACAGTCAGTTTTGAAACTTGCTGAATTGCACGTTATACACTCTGTTGCAATTGTATAAATCCACTCCAAAAGGAACTGATTTTTAAATTGCTAACGGCAATTTTGAATTGGTTTTTTTCACAGAAAATGTGCAGTTGTGAGTGAGTTCGAAAAGCAAAAATTATACGAGTCATTGTAGAATAACGGTACTTTGTTTACTCTTTTAATTATATTGAGCATTTTTCGCAGTTGCATTTCTATAAATCCAGTAGTTCTTTGAAGATAATTAAAGCGATCGGAAGTTTTTTTCTGTTTTGTAATATAAATAATTGTGTGTTTGGGTATTTTTTATTATGCCACTAGCAAAAAGATTAACAGATATTGAAAAAGGAAAGATAATTGCTTTTAATTCGGAAGGAATAGGTGTACGAGAAATTTCTCGAAGAATCGGTCGAAGTCATGGATTAGTTGGATCCTTCTTACGTAATCCTGACAGCTATGGATGCGCAAAAGGAGGTGGCAGAAAAAGAAAGCTAGATGATCGTGATGAACGTAAAATGTGTAGGGCAGCAAGCAACTCCACGAAGAGCTGCAAGCAACTTGCTGCACTTTGCTCAGTAAATGTGTGTCGACAAACAGTGTGGAGGGCTCTAAATCGAAATCCCAATATAAAGCGTGCCAAAATGAAGAAGGCTCCACGACTTTTAAAAAGACATATCGATGCCCGCATGAAATTTGCAGAGGAGTGTATTGGAACGGACTGGACCTCGGTAAGTTACTTTTTGGTTATTGTTATTTAATCGTTTCAGGTTATTTTTTCAGATGAGAAAAAATTCAATCTAGATGGTCCTGATGGATTTAATGGTTATTGGCACGATTAACGTCGAGAACCGAGATATTTCTCTCGTCGCAATTTTGGCGGTGGTAGCATAATGATTTGGGGAGCTTTTACTGCCAATAAATCGCTTGAAATTCAAATAACATTTTCGAAAATGAATAGCAAAGATTATATCGCAATCCTACAATGCAGCCTTAAAAATTTTTTAGATTTAAATCCCGAAACAAAATGGGTATTCCAGCAAGACAATGCAGCAATACATACCAGCAAGGAGACTAAAGCTTGGTTTGCAACTAACAAAATAAATCTTTTGTCCTGGCCAGCATGTTCTCCGGACTTAAATCCAATGGAGAACATTTGGGGTGTATTAGTACGAAAAATGTATGCCGATCAGCGTCAATTCAACACAGTTTTAGAGCTGCGCCAAACAATTATTGAAGAATGGAATAATTTGGAGGAAAAGTTGCTTAAAAATTAATTTTTTAAGCATGAATAAAAGAATTTTCAAACTAATTCAATGTAAAGGAAAACAAATAAATTATTAATGTATTTAAAAATAACATTAATGTATTTAAAAATAACATGTTTCTCTCACTGGATTTATAGAATTGCAACAGCCCAAAATGGAACTTTTTGAAACTAAGCTTAAAAAAAATGACGATATGTTAAAATCATCACACCAAAATTTCTCTCTGAAATCAACTTAGAAATGCGAAACTTTTGGGAAAAAGAGCAATTCGAATATATTTTTTTAAAAGTTAAAATAAAAATTTCAGCGGTGGATTTATACAATTGCAACAAAGTGTACTCTTACTAAAAAGAGCCAAGAAAAATTATGAGAAGGTATACTCGTAATTATTGCCTAAGCAACATTTATTATACATTTCTTCAATGAGATTGGAAACCTACAAGACATTAGCGACAGCTTTAAAGATATTTCTTACTATACCTGTTTACATTGCATCCTACGAAAGATCATTCAGCAAACTTAAATGGATCAAATCGTACTTGACATCAACCATGAGTAGGCTACTAAATCTAGAAAAAATGTGAAACTACTGCGACTTTGAATAACGACGTTATATGTGAATTTTTGGCAAATAAATAGAATAGTAAACTTTTAAGTTTAATTTGCAAAGATAAAATAGAATTTCGATCGAATAAAAAATTTTTATTTCAATTAGATTGTCAATTTTTTTTTAATGAATAACTCTAGATCTTGTTTCAATACACGAATTTTGCTTAAAAAACAATTTTGTGTACAATTTTTCGATAATTTTTCCGCCTCCAAGCTATTGCGCCCAGGCGATCGGCACCTTCGCCTCTCTCTCCCCCCAAGCTACGCCACTGGGTAAATATAAAAGAAATCTAAGTTGGAATTCTGTCGGATACGGTTTTGGTCGACCAGGTCTAATACTCAAAAATCGAATAAAGTTAGTGTCTCTATAATAAAAAAAAAATCATGATTTAAATATTATACACCAAATGGCTCTTTACTTTGATCTGACATATGACAAAAATGGAAGGAAAGTAATAAGTAAAATTTTAATTTAAAGGGAATTAGTACATTTTAAATCAGTGCTATTAATTTCACTAAAAAGATGTCTGAAATTAAAAAAGACATACGTTGTGGTGCCTTGTATTATCACCACACCCGTTAATTCCTGCTCTCTATTTTAACATATGACTTACTTTCCTTTTTTTTTTAACTTTGATTTAACATCAATATCATTTACTGTTTTTTTGTATTCTAATTTGTATAACTTCATGCATTTACCTATTAATTACTTTATGTGTTTATGTGTTATTATCCGTTACCTTGTTACTTTATGTGAAAACTAAACTAAATTAAAAAACACTTGTATATAAAAATATTTTCAATATCATATTTAAATTTTGTTCATATTTTTTGTTACCAAAACTTTTTATTATAAAAATTTAGGTGAAAAAATCAATTCAATAAAAAACGTTGTAAAATGAAAAAGATATTAAAAAATAAAAAAATAAAAAGGTTTATTAAAAAAAATCTACAAGGAAAAAAAATTTTGTACACACCAACACTGGCACCAAAACAAAAGAGTTAATGGTGATAACCCAACGTTTTTCGGAGACTACCTGTAAAATCTTGGAAAGTTTTAATAAGTTGTCACTGGAGGTACAAGAACTTAGAAGTGAGCATCGAGAAACAGTGGTGCGGAAGTCTCGGTTCTTCCTGCAAGTATTTATGTTTTTTATTTATACTTATTCTAACAGATTTTGCTTACTAAACTCAATCTAAGTTTTAAATGTTTTTTCCTTCTCCCCTTTTCCTTGTTTTTTTTTTTTGTTTTGTTTGATGCTCTAGGTGGGCATACTCCGCCCACCGGATTGACAGGGTTTCAAAAAACATGTCAAAAAGAAAAGAAGCGGAGGAATACATGTGGGGCATACCTGAGATAGGGAGAGAATGGGAGAGAGATTTTGGAAGAGAATAGGGAATTGAAAAGGTTCCGCTTAAATGTGAGTTTAGATATGGAAGGGGAGTAGCAGTCGCTAAAGTAAAAAATACTTATGGGCATAAAAAAATAAATAAAAAAAAAAAAAATAATAATAATAAAAATAAATAAGCATCTACTTATGGGCTGAATGTGTCCATAGATAGTGTGGTATAGGTATTCCTTTAAGAGACGTGTATGCCTGGTTCCTCTAACTGGGTCGTTGAATGTGGACTTATTGAAAAAGTATTCGATGTCTATAACCCCAGCAATTATATCAAATGTAAAACATGAACTCAATAACGTTCTTCTTGACGATAATGGCATCAGATAAAGAAAGGAAAGTCTTTATTCATACGGTGGTAAGTTGAGAAAATCGTGGGGGTCAAATGTATCTCTCAGCGCAAAAAGCAAGAATTGCTTTTGTATCGATTCAAATCTTTCACTGTGTGTTTCAAAAGCTGAATTCCAAATAAGGCAAGCATATTCGAGTAGCGGACGCACCAATGCACAATATAGGGTTTTTGTGACCCACATCCGAATCCGAGCTATTTGCAAGTTTTATCAACTTTGTCATAGTGAACGTTGAATCTTAGCTTGCTATCTAAGACTACAGCGAGATCTACAATATCAGTTGTTCTGGTTAAATCTAAGCTATTATGAAAGTAACAATTATGTTTTATTAAGTTCTAACGCGAAAAGCTGATAAAATACCATTTATTAATGTTAAGATAGTTTATTGTGATTGCGCCATTGCTCAAGAGAGATCAATTTTAATCGTACATTTTTAGGTTATCAGCATACATAAGATGCGGAATGTCCCCAATACTGCCGATAGGTCAGAGATGAATATGTTGAAAAGAAGTGAGCCAAGGTGACTACCCTGCGGAACACCAAATGGCACGATGAACTTTTAGACAAGATACCCTGGAACTTAACAAAGTAGGACCTTTCGGAGAGATAGGACTTGTTGGACCAGTTGAGCAAGGTCCCCGTAATTCTAAATTTTTGCAATTTAAGAATTAGGATATCATGATCAACGCAGTCAAATGCTTTACTGAAGACTGTATAGACTGCGTCTACCTGATGTCCGTTTTCCATTTCAGTTTTCCAACATCAGAGACAGAGATTGCGAGATTTGTATTCGTTAATCGGCCTTTACGAAATCCATCTTGATGTTCATTAAGTAAGGGACTAACTAGATATGTAAGCTTCTCACATTTAATTTTTTCGAAAAGCTAAGAAATAGCAGACAGAATTGAAATACTCCTCTAATTTACTACTGACCTTTCATCGCCATTTTTGTAAATAGGTATAATATGGGATGACTTCCAATAAGACGAAAAAATACCAAGATCCAGGTGTATTAAGAAGAATATATAGGGGGATGAGAAGTTGGTCTACGCATCTAATCAGAAAACATGACGGAATAAGGTCTATTCTAAGAGATTTTCTTGGATAAAGTTCTTTTATAGCTTTTAGAATTTCTTCTTGCGTAAGGAGGATGGTATCAACCAAGAAAGATGAAATCGGACAGGGCGTCACAACTTGATGTAGGGATTGCTGTACGCTAAATACATCCTTAAAATTATCTGAAAATTGGTTGCATATCACTTAAGGATAGGAAGAACTAACGTTTCCTCTGAACATGGTCGTAGGGTAACCAGCAAACTATCGCTTAACATTTACAAAATCAAAGAATTTTTTAGGATTTTCAAGAATTTTTTCACCAATCAAATTTCTGACTTTATAGCGGCCGTGGCGTAGTGGGTAGAGTGTGTGACTCTTACGCCAGAGAACCCAGGTTCGAATACTCTATCTGACACAAAAAATTTTTTCAATTAATTTAATTTTTTTTCCAATTTCATTTATGTGCAAAACATTTCAAATCACACACAACACAATTGATCATAAGAAGCTCGGTCAAAGTCCTTTCAATGGCTAAGATGGCTATTTCGTTTTTTTTTTTTCTGACTTGATAGCAAACTCTTTCGATAGCTCTTTGTAAAGCTTGTTCGTTGATTCCTCAGATGTCTTAGATCATGGTCGAGCCATGGCTCCGAAAGTTTATCTTTTTTCTTTATGTTATAATACATGTCTGTCCGTTATGGTTAGAATACACTGATAGAAAAGTGAAGCCGCATTACCTAAGTTCATGGTTGGTAGAGCATCACAATTTATGGCATTTTAATCGTTGATTATGCTATCGTCATCCGCATTTAGAAAGTCATTAGCAATTGAAACATTTGAGGAAAAGTATATTGATTAGTATATTAAAAGGTATATTAATATTTGACAATTCTAATGTGAAGGCAGTATGGTGAAGAGTTTTAGTGAAAAAGTGTTATGTTTCAATGGTTGGACTATGAGTAATGCGTAGTCAATCGAATTAGAGAGGTTAACTGGAAGAAGATAGTTATCCTCTTCATCAATGACAAAGGAATTGTTGTGACGGTTAAAATCACCAAAAATTATAATTTTATCTTCTTCATTTAGAGCCATGGTTATTGATGAAATTGCATGACAGAGTTCGTTATAAGTGCTTTTATTTTAAATCGGGGGAAAGTAAATAACAACAATGTTGATGTAGAGGTTTTTACTTGAGCAGATTTGGGCTATAAGGTGTTCGAAGAGCTTGTGAGAGGTGGTTTCGACTAACTCACTTGAAAGGGAAAAGCGGGTTGCGATAAGAACACCTCCCCCCGGGAGAGACCTGCTAGAGAGTAATTTCGATCATGTCGGCAGACTGACCAACTACTGTCAATAGTTTCCTCCTTTTTGAAGTTGTCATTAAGTCATGTTTCAGTAAAAACCAAGATATTGAAATGGCATGATTTAGCTTCAACGAACACTTTATTTAACTTTAATCTCATACCATCACAATTCGTAAACTAGTTGATGGGTTTGGTTGAGCTGAACAAACTTTAAAAAGGGAGTTAGAGACGACAATATTGTTGATGTTCTTTACTTGATTTTTTAAGTGAAACATGTTTAGCTCTGATGTTAGCGCCATAGGTGTCAAGATCCGCTTTAACTTGATCAATCGTCACACCGAGGTGCTCGTGAAAGCGGAAAAATAAATTACGCAAGCCATCCACACCGGTAGGAAGACCTTCTTGCTAAATTGATACTCTTAGATTAGTTTTGGTCTTGCCTTAGATGCATGTTGAGTCCGGGGCCTTATACATATAAGCGAGATACGCACGAACGTTGTTGTAAGCGCTGTTCTCCCTAATTATCACAGTATCTTCGCAAGAGTTGAATGTCATTTTCACTCTTGGAGGAAGTAGAGGGTCTAAAAATGACGCAGGACTACTAGGTTGATTACAAAGCTCATTTATACGAAAGAGTATATGAATGAATGAAATTAGGATATTTCTCATAGTTGGTTTCATTGTTTTTAAGATTAAATGAAACCCAGTATCATTACAGTACAAGTATCATTCACCTTATTATAAGATGAGGTCGTATTCTGCTTGACTATTGGAGAGAAAATGGGAAAAATGTTAGTTTTCAGATTCCAATTAGAATCTGACTTGTGGTGGGATTTAAGTTACACAATCTTGTTTGATAAAAAAGGTTTGGGTTCAGGAACACGCAGGCTTAAATTTTCTTTATATAGAGGATTCTTAAGATAGGAGGTAGGGATAGAATTAAGATACGGAAAAGAATTAGACTTAGAGCTTTAATTTCTTTTAGAATATGGATTGTTAGTAGGATTACATTCAGAAGATTTGATGCTTGTACTGCCAAAACTTCGTATAGATCTTAATGTCTTTAATTTTTTCCCAGGTTTATCTATCCATTCGGTTTTTATCCACTCTCCGTGTCTTTCACTGCTGGGTTGGAGGAACATCCACGCATATTGACTTGAGATGTTTAGTTTGAAACTGCAGAATGTTTTTGCTTTATTTGATATCTTTGAACAATTTGTAATAGATATGCCAAATATATTACGAAAATAATTGCTCATCCAGGATATTGTTGTTTTGACTGATGAACCCTTAATGAACAGAGTTGTATTATTCTATTTGTGGAGTGGAGTAGTTTCTTTATTCTATTCTGCCATTGAGTTGAAGTTCATGACGTTCCAAACTTATGGATTAAGTTGGTTCGAGGGGCTGCAGTAGGTGGTGTGTCGCGAGGTGAAGAAGCAGAGAGAGATCCTGGATGTGAGTTTTTGGCGTTTTTGTTTCGTTTTGTAGAAGTGAAGGTCGCTGTGAAGGAGAATGCAAGTTAGCATTCATAATTTCTTCGAAAATAGACGAATTATTTTGCTGCGAAACGGGTACTGTGTTTTCTGGAATGCTCAAGATCCTGTTGGGTGCAGAACTAATAACATCCAACGTTAACTTTGCCAACGTCACCCGGACGTGCCCATATCGCTACTGATTTCGTTTATTTTGTGATATAACAGTTCAATTAGTGGATCTGGCTGTTGGGATGGTGGACGCGATTTATTTGAGTTGGGCTGGATCAAGATGTCGAGGTCATTTTAAAGATGTACGAGCTTGTCGTTAATATTTTTTATCGCTTCAGATGTCCCGTTTTTTTCAAAATTAATTATTCTTTAATATCATTATTCGCGGATTCAAAAGATTGTACTGTATTTAAGTAACCGGCCGTAGAGTCTGCAACTTTTGTCATACTTTTTAAGATTCTATCAAGTTTCAAGTCCATGTTTATATTTTCTGTTTCAAAGAGACTGTTGAGCTCCTCAACCGTTTTGATCACTATCTCCAGTTTCGAGGTCTGATCAACAATTTCTTTTACACAAAACTTATTGTCAGATCTTATTGCATTAGTAGTGTCCCTAAGGCACTGTACCACGAGGAGAACATGAGAAATGGAACACAAAGTTTGCTAAATAGTCATTTATGTATGTATGTTTGGCTTCTCTTAGATAGACCTATACATAAGACGTGGAATGATTTTCCACAAAGACCCTTACATGTCGTCAAAAGTACATTACGGTCATTTACGGAGCAAGAAGATGAAGTGAACATTTTTTCCATTTTTGCACTTTGTTATATATTTACGTATTTTATTATGTTATATTTTTTTTATGTTTTTAAAAGAGTCGCTGTTATTTACACAGAAAATATCAAACTTTTTTATTGATTATTATTTTATTGGGTCAATTTGGTTTTTTTTTTCAGTTTTAATTTGCTTGTTTGCAAGCATTTTTTTTTTATTGAAATGTTTCGGACTCTTCAAACCAGCACTTGCACTTTTCTGCACTTTGTTATAAATTGTAATTTACGTAAATGGGAAAACAAAATCAGATTTGGTTTTAACGGCAGTCAACGAAAACACAATTACCACGTATAGAAAGAAATTACTTAACGTATACTTAAAATTGAGACGAGAATTTTCTTTCATTTTTATTTTGGCTGACATAACTAGTCAGACATAACGACTTTATTATTAAATATGGACTACTTGTTGACTTGAAACATAAGAAATTGATTGACCCTTTTTAACAAAACTCACTGTTTATACTATCGCAGCATACTCAGTATCTCTTTCACCAAAATTATTCACACTAGACAACAAGTATACACAACTTCTCAAACAGTTTCCTACGCTTTTTACAGAACTAGATTACACGGCACCTATCAAACACAAAACTGAACATCACATTGTTACACAAGGAAAGTTACCGTTTACAAGACCAAGACGTTTATACACGTCAATATTGAAAATCGCAAATCAATAGTTTGAATTCTTAGTTAAATCTGGTACTTGCAGATCTTCTAATTCAAATAAATCTTCTTCAATACACTCAGGACCGGAACATGAACCAAACGACTGGAGACCATGTGGAGATTACAGACGATTAAACACTATAACAGTATCGGACAGATATCCATTACCACACTTACACGATTTTTCCATTACACAACACAAACATTTACTTGCAAATCGATTTAGTCAGAGCACACCACCAAACTCCCATGGCCATTAATGACATACACAAGACAGCCATCACAACACCTTTCGGAATGTTTGAGTTTCTCCGTATTCCAAAGATTCATACATGAAGTGTTACACGGATTGGACTTTATTTTCGTATATTTGGTCGACATATTAATCGCTAGCGAAAACGAAACAGAACACTTAACACAAGTTTTTCAGAAACTTATGGACTACGGATTGAACATCAACCCCAACTAATGCATTTGTGGAGCAACAGACATAAATTTTCTAAGGTACAACATTTCAAGACAAGGTATTCGACCTTCTGAAGGTTACGAAAACAAGTATTCGAACAACTACACATATAGCACATCCTGGGACTTCACGACGACTAACAAAAAGATATTTTTGTGCTCCCGCAAATCAAAAAAGGAGTCGAAAACAAACAATCACATATTTCACACCTTAGCACAAAATTCCAACAACACATTCCCAAAGAACTTGATAATTTTAAATTTGTTTATGTTAGAAATGATTCCAAACACAGAAAGCTCAAGGAGCCCTAGGACGGACCTTTTGAAGTTATAAAATGCAACCCAAAATACTTCACAATACTTAAGAATAATACACACATTACAATTAGCTTAGACCGTTTAAAACCAGAATCGATTAACACAGACACAACACCTACAACACAACACAAATGACAAGTACGTTTTAATTTTTTTCGAAATACAACAAAATTTATTTGAGGAGGGGGAAGAATGTAGTGCCTTGTATTATCACCACATCCGTTAATTCCTACACTCTATTTAAACGTTTAACGTTTTGTTACTTTGATTTAACTTCAATATCATTTACTGTTTTCTTGTATTCTAATTTGCATGACTTTATGTATTTACATATTAATTAGTTTATGTGTTTTATGTGTTATTATCTGTTACCTTGTTACTTTATGTGAAAACTACACTTAATTAAAAAACACTTGTATATAAAAATATTTTCAGTATCATATATAAATTTTGTTGATATTTTTTGTTATCAAAAAATTTCATTAGAGAATTTTAGTTGTAAAAATTTATTCAATAAAAAACGTTGTAAAATAAAAAAGATATTCTAAAATACAATCTATAAAAAATAATTGAAAGTTTGCACGCACCAAATATAGTACTTAAAATGAATTTTTTCAATTTAAGTTTTTACAATATATGCAGCTGGGGCCAGTGATGAGTTTGGCATAAAAAAATTTTCGTCAAAATGTAGATTAACATTATTGAATATTAGCCCTCGAATATGCATAAATAAATGTAATTTGCAATAAATAAATTCAATTTATAGCTTCAATGTATAACCAGATCAACGAGCGGTTGATAACTACGAGAAGCACACAAAACAAAGCAACTTGTCGCTAAAGCAAATATTAGTTTTGTTTTCTGTGATTTTTGTCACCGCCAACTGGTCACCTCTTTGATTCTACACTAACTGTCAGTTAATCAGCGAAAATTATCATAAAATAAGTATGCTTATCAGAAACATGTTATGACTTGCAGAAACTTTTGAATCAGAAACTTTTGAATTATCAGTGCGGCATGTTATTATTCTATCATATACATTTAAATATGAAAGAGACTCTTTTGTTTTTATTTTTTTTTTATATGATTTTAAGGTTGCTACCATATGTCAAAGTATAGGCCTCTCATAAGAAAACGTCCCTTGGTGTCATTCGTCGATTTGAATGAGCTTGGATATGTGATAGAGGACAAAAATCTAAGGTACACGTATTTTGTATAGGTGCGGAAACTCAGGTTTATAGGTTCAAAATGGCGTCCGAAAAATGTCATATAAGTGCGTTTTTTTCACATAATGTCCATATTGGAGCCGCAATTTTGAATTTTAAATTTTTAACTCCAGACTCGTGTTTATCTACCCCAAAAACCTTTAAGTACCTGATTTTATGTAGATACGAGGTCGTCTCTAATTTTTGGCCAATTTTCCCTGCCATTTGTATCAATGTGCCTTGGTACCAACCCTTAAATATCATGTAAAAATTAAAAAATAAATTAATATTTTCTTATGGTATTTATTCAAATAAAGTGTTGCCCCGTGAATTTAAAAGAATAAAATATATGTTTCTTAGGAATAAGGACAACCCTAATGAGCACAATAAATTCAACATAATAATTGAATACGATCATGTTGTATATTTCTGACAAATTTGGTATGCTCATGGTAAAACTAAACTACTTCTGTTACAAACATATTGCGGGCATGTTTTCCTTAAAACTATTGTTTGTTACATCAAACAAAATATGTTTATTTGGAATTGAAAACAAACATTGACATTCTTGTCACAAAAATAGTTGTATGTATAATAAACAAAATATGGTCAGAGTTGCGATTTATATTTACGCTAAATAGAAATAACTTTGCAGCAATCAAAGTCAAAAATGTAATTTTTCTGCGTTTAGGATCCGTCCGACCTTTTAAAGTAGTCCGGGTCGGATGGGTCTTTGGATAGAGTTTTTCGAAGTATAGCGGCTTTGATGGGCTCGTAGAAGTTTGTTCAAGATGTTCGCCTGGCTATTCTAATTTTTTTAGAGTAGGCATTTAACGTGGATCTGTACATAATCCAGTATTGCATATTTTGCTGAAAGTGGCCTTTCGGTGAAATTTTCAAATCTCTGTTCGCCTCTTTTTGAGTCCACCAGCTCACATTCATTGAATGAGACATATTCTGTGTATTGGTCTGCGATATTACTGCTAATTCAAACTGAATACCTTTCCCATTTAGTTTTTAATGGGTTGCTGAAGCGTTTCCTTGTAACAGTGGTTTTATTAAAGGCTTAGGTAAGCTTAGCTGCTCCAGGATCGCCAAAAGGATTCTCATACCTTTGGTTAAATAAGATGATGCAGGTTTAAATTTAAAGCCTAATTTTTATTGACAATATCCAATCGCTTAATATAATAGTTCTGCAGTGCAAGGTGTCGTGCAGTCAGCAGCAGTTGTGTTTGGGTATCCGTAAAAGGATTATGAGTGTCAGCTGGTGCTGGTCGGATGTCGAGTAGTTCCGAATGTTTCTTTTCTCTTAAGTATTACTAATCCCAGTATTCGATATCAGATAATCGGTTTCAGGTAATCGGTATTCATCTACTGGTGTTTCTAATACTGAGAGTTCTGGAGTACGAATCGTTGTCAGTGCAGCCAAAAATTAAACAATAATGCTGTGGTGTGTGCTGTGGTTGAAGCCCAATGACCAGGAACTGTTCCGCACCTCATACCACGAGCAATGCACACATGTCGAGCACATACCTAGACGGAAGGTTGATGCAAGTGGCCAACAGGCAGCCATCTATTCATCGGAGTGATAAAACTCTTTGTGAATCATACGATTACAAATACTATTTTTTGCATGTTGATACTTAATTTATTTTGTGCCTAAGTGAATGCCTAGCGACTCTAACATATCTGTTGGTGCGTCTGCCTTTTTTATACATATGTTTGTGTGTCGGCCTATCTAATACACAGGTTTGTGTGTCGGCCTATCTGGTATGAAAGTGTGTGTGTCGGTCTGTTTTGCAACTGCAGGTATACAACAGGGTACTGTAATAAATTTATAATATTAATAACTATACATTTTGTTATTATTATTAACATAGTTTTATATCCATAAAAGAAAATATATAAATTATGCCTGTGCTAAATTCAACTATATATACCTATATATTTTTTCCACGAATTTGAATTAGAGTAGGCAGAGTAGGCATTACTTTTAGCAGAACTTGCTGTTATGAGTTATTCGCGTTATTTTCCTTTTAACCTCCTTCCTTTCAACCTGCACGCAAAATGCACAGGTGCATATCCAACCAGCTCGTAATATTTTTAATATATATTTTGTTTCTTAAATTGTTTATAAATCAAACTAAATTAAGAATATAGGAATACACGAATATAAGGAAAAATTGTGGCACCATGTTACATCCTTACTTGAAGGTCGTAGTCAATAATAAAGAGAATCCTAAAGTGGTCGGAGAACTACTCCTTTTGTGATATCTTCCAGTTATCCATTTCAACTTTTTCCGAGTTGCTACACTCAAAATAAAAATTTCTAATTCCGTACTTAAACCAATTCGTAGCAGTGTTAAAAGTACGGTAAGTACGGATTTTCTTAACTCCAGTGCAAAATCCTTGAGTCAAGAACGGGACTTTCTAGTGCTAAATTCTTAGTTGTAACTCCCGTTAAGCCCGGTTAAGCTTGATTTTTATCCAAAAAGAATCTTATTTCAAGAAAGGTAAGATTGATTTAAGGCGATAATGGGATCTAATTGAGGTCGAAACGTATACGAGAAAAAATGTAATAGGTAAATCACCTAAGTCGGCTTGGGTAAAGAGAATTGTATGGGAATTATAAACTTATGCTTATTCACCTAAGCAATTTATTGTTTAATACATTGCCTTCAAAGCACATACTTCGATACCTTGCCAAACAAATATTTGATTCACCTAAACCCAAAATCTATAAATACAAAATTAAAAAAAAACTAGCATTGATGGCCTAAGCATAGTTTAGAGCTATTTTCTGCAAAACAAAAAAACACAGCTGCGTCATTACACACGAGAAAAGGAGAGATTTGATAATTTAATAGTTTTTTTGTAATAAAACTACTTTCAAATCAAAAATAACATAAAGTAAATTAAAAACCACACGTTAATATTTACACCAGTAAATTTTATTACATTTCATCAACAAAAAGAAAAGAAAAATAAAAAAAAATTTCTTTGCCCGCCGTGCGGAATCAAACCTGGAACTTTTGGTGCCAGTCCATCGCTCTACCCACTGATCCAAGCAGCCTTGCTACTACTTGCTGACATAACAGCAGCTATGTTAACAGATGCTGTATTAACAGATGCAGTAACAAAAATCATTTGACAGATTATTGTGTTATGCTGCAGCATAGCTTCAGTTGTAATTATCATAATATTGAATAAATTACTCCGCGTAACGAAGGAGTTTGGCGCAATGCATAGTTTAGTGACTTCATACACAGTGGTATCGGTTGGTGTGGGTTCGAATCTCAACGGCATGCGAAGGTAAAATTTTTGTGTATGATATTTAATTTAATTTAATTTAATGTTCTTGTTATAATAGACGTCAAGCAGCAAGAAAAGCCGAGAGGTCATTAATTTCTAAGAAAAAAACGGTGGTTGATAAAAGAAAAATTTATGTTGTTGCCGATTTCAGTCAAACAAATCACAGAACAAGAGGGGGCGGCAGCTTCAAAAAAAAGGAAAATAAAAAAAACCAAAACCCGAAGAAAAGTTATATATTTGAAATTCAATTTTTTTAAAAGTAGTGTATAAAAAATTACCAAATACTTGGTTAATTTTTGGTCACCCTAATTAAAATTGGCAAGTCAACATGTAAAACTTAGGTGTTTTGATGAAGTACTTTGGAGGCTGAAAACTGCCAAAGCCATCTTATAAATTATACTACGTTTTTTTTTCAATTTAACATAAGCTTTTTTCTCGGTGTACTTCCACGCAGAACATATGAATTGATTTTAGTTAGAATAATACTTGATTTAATTGGATAGTTCGCGAAAGCGGAAGTCTTCGTCTACTGAAGGCGCTACTTCAACACTATCACTCATAGTACCGACAAAACACAAATAAAAGAACAACCACCTTCCAACGCACAACTCAGAGTGAAGCCAATAATCAGAAATCTGCATGACCAGACTACAAAACAACTGGTAAATCGAACCAATAGTGGAAAATAATTTTAAGAGTAGCTGTGAGAGTAAATTTTATTCCGCTCAATTTTATTACTTCAAGTCAAGATTATTTCTTCTTACTTAAAGTCAAATAAGACTTAATTAACATTCACAAGAATTTTTTACTTGACTTATCTGCAAGCTTGTACTTAAAACAAGATCTTCTTACTTAATTCATGGATTTTGTTCTTATTCTAAGAGTTTCTGCGCTTGATTTTTTTAATCTTCTAGTTCCGTTTTCTACTTCTTTTAAAAACATCTAAGTATGAACCTTACTTAAATTTTTAAGTACGATATGGGCAAAAAATAAGAATTTTAAGCTTACAATTAAAATGTAATTTTTCTTTCTGTGTATTTAATGTGAGGTCAATTGTCTCTTCCTAGATTCTATTCTGTAATGTTGGAAAATTGCCCTAATTATATAGAATAAGATCTGTGGTAAGGATAGATCCGAAAATAGTCTCACCTTTTTTGTTAATGTACTAACTTCCCCATTTTAAATGGTGGGAGCTTGCATCGGTACCAATTGAGCGAGCTTGTTTCTACGATGGTTCCCACTACGTCTACGTATCTGAATCTAAAGAGAAAAAACATGCCAATACTTTGGCATTGGATTTTTTTATTTTGATAATTTAAGCAGACATTTTTTACTGCCCTTGAACAATCATGGATTTTTCTTTACCCTGCATCCCCTTGTTCCAGCTTCTACCAGAGGAGGATCTGAAAAAATCTTGGAGGGAAGATAAGAGATCAAGGACATACAATTTTAATTTGAGGAAAATTCGTCCACTTACAATCCGTTGTTTAAAGAAATTCTTCTTAAAAAAATCGACTAAAAACAAATTGTCTGAAACTCGCTCAGAAAATATAATTTGTAGTTGCGAATTATAGTTGTGCAGTTAAATTGTAATAAGACGAATCGTATGCCTTTATCACCCTGCGAATTTTTCAAATATCATTCGACCTAAACGTCAAAAGCAGACGAATGAAAAACTTTATGAGAAGCCGGCAAATGCAGGATTTACTTGCAATTTCTTTCTTGTTATGTCAATGAAATTCAGAAAAACAACTTGAAACAACTTATTTCTTAGCTAATCTTTATAGTTTTACCCTTAAAATTGTGCCGCTATTATTGCAGCGGCAAAATTTAGTATATTTAAAAATTATTTAAAATAAATATTTAAATTTAAAAATAATGTTAAGTGCTATAAGATAGAAAATTAAAAAATTATAGGACCGGGCGTCATGGTGCTTCTCTTTGGCGGCAAAGTTATCCACAATTTCATTAATATCTTTTTTTTAATGCTCTTGTTGAGATTTAACCACTTCGGATAAATACTGCTTTATCACTAGTTCCAGCATGGTATGCATGTGTGTTCCGGGTTTTACCCATTATTAAAAATTATTCAGTCAAATGACTTTTTTATAAAAATAATATTAACCTGATTCCAGTTATAAGTTTTTTTCGTAATACGCTTAGATACCATTTTTGATAATTTTTCATTAAAATAGGTTCCCGAAGTATTCCATAATAAAAATTAGTGGCTTTCGTAAAAGGGACTAGGAGATAGAAATAACAAGGAATCACATAAGTCTCTGGACAGAATTATAAACAAAAACTTACATCAATTAATGCCAGCATAGCCCCAAAAAAATATAGAATAGCAGGAGAGACAAAACTCGTGTCCCCTGACTTACAAGTCCGCTTGCAACAACAAAATATTCATGAATTAAAAAAAAAATTGAAAATAGTGTTTGTAACAGCAAGCTTTTCCAATGTAAGAACACATTTTATATGCACAAAAAAACAAAAAAACAAATTCATTTCCATACTGTTGTAGGACGGAAAAAATTATTTTTAATTACTGTGAATAAAAAAGTTCCTTTATTCCTTTGCGAATTCGTTTTTGATCACATAAGGTTTTGATTCGATAATAAATCGTTTAAAAATTTCTTGAGATATCTTAGCTCTGTGAAATTACAAATTCAAAAACAAAAATTTTTCAAAAACATTTATAAAACCATTCCTTTTAGGCAAGCCTTCGCTTGTGGTAAAATGGGTACTTTTCAAAACTGAATACTTTTTCAGTTTTACGATGTTTTTCTTCTTAACGTAGTAATAAATATTTCATATCTTGTTTCAATTATATTTTCGTTAAGATTTTTACATCAATAAAATAATATGAGTAAGTGTATGTTATTCTTCCAAAGACTGAATTTGTATGTATATGAAATAAAATAACTATGCATTAATTTGCATGTATTAGGTATGAAATGTATTTGTAATATAAAAACAATTACCAATATTAATATTTAAAGTTAAACAAAATATAACTCAACTTTAATGATCACAGTTATAGTTAAAGATATATAAAACCTAATTGTATTAACAAAAATGACATACTGACATATTTTATTTACTGAAAAACTGTAATAACTTTTTTCAAAAAAAAAAAATTTGTAAATAAACTCAGAATGATTAAAATTTTGTTTATTATTTTTTTTTTTTTCTTTGTTTTTATTCAATCTTCTTATTAATAGTAACTTCGAAAACAAGTATATTTTTAGCAAAATGTTTATGTTTTTCCAAATCTAGTGGCTAAGCGAATAATTTGTTGACTAAAAAACCGTTTCATTAACTGAAAACCAAACCAAACTATTACTTAAATATTGTATAACAAATATGTACACGGAAACAATTAGAAATATTTATTTAAGCCAGCAGCACAGAAATAATGCGTGTTACAATAGTTCTTAGACAAAATAACAATTCATGTACTTTTAAAAATAATAATGGATTTCTAATGTTTTTCATAATTGGAATAATTAGGATATACGACTATATAAATTGCTATAAAAAAAAAATGGGCATGAGTGCATTTCAAAATATTTCCACAACTATAGCAGAGTTATCAATATTAAGAAACAAAAACTGAATAAAGAGAATCTAATACAAACAACAATGTAAAAATTATGACAAAAATAATTATGATATAAAAATTTAATTATATATGATAATAAAAATGTAAAGAAAATATAAACTAGTTTATTTTTTCTTGAACAGATTTGCATTGGTTACGAAGATTCTTTTAAATATTTCATGCATAAGATATTCATGACGCTGT
Source organism: Coremacera marginata (assembly GCA_914767935.1). Lineage (NCBI taxonomy): Eukaryota > Metazoa > Arthropoda > Insecta > Diptera > Sciomyzidae > Coremacera > Coremacera marginata. Next base: position 75,137,669 of record OU612043.1, read on the forward strand.
CCTTAATTTAAGGTGAGTATCACGGCACTATGGAAGAAAACGCTTATTGGAGTGTAAAAGGTGTCCCAAAAGTCGCTGACATTTTAATTTACTTTTTTCTAAATGTAGATTTTTTTTAATGTAAAAAAACTATCAGCAGCAAGAATTGAGGTTTGGTCACGGAAAATTGCACGGAAATTATTTGGAAATTGTGAAAATACACTACAAAAATAGTGAACATTGTTCGGAGACGGTTTGCAAGACCCGCACACTTGTCGGTCATAAAACACCGTCTCGCAACACTGCACAGTGTGAGAATTCACGAATTTCGCTGGACAATATTAATAACACCAGAACTAGTAGGCCAAATTTCCTAGTCTAGTGGTAGGGAGGATATTTTTAAATAGGATGTAAAAAGTGGAAGAGATGCAACAAAGGGGCGTGGCATTATTGATAAAATTCTGTTCAGTCAAACCTGTTCTTCTGCAGTAGATAGGGACCGCACAAAAAAAAAAAATGTTGAAAAAAATTGAGGAGTAACTTTAAAAAATAGTTTTAGAAACATAATAAAAAAGTATTTTTTTATGCTGTGGATAGGGACAGCATAAAGCATGCCCGACGATTGGAACCTCAACGTACTGTGCCCTATACTTAAGAAACAACCTGCGCCAGCTATAGAGGTATCAGTCTTATTTCCGTCGCATATAAGGTTCTCTCAAGCGTACTGCGTGAAAGATTAAAGCCGATTACAAAAACACTGATTAGACCTTATCAGTGTGGCTTTCGACCTGGTAAGTCCACCATAGACCAGATTTTCACGCTACGACAAATCCTGGAAAAAACCCACAAAAATTAAATTGACACACACCATCTGTTTGTTGATTTTAAAGCTGCCCGAGAAGGGATTGCCTATACGCAATAATGTCTGAGTTCGGTATACCTGCAAAGTTGATTAGACTTTGCAGAATGACGTTGAGCAACACACGCAGCTCCGTCAAGGTAGGAAATGACCTTCAATACCGAAAGAGGTTTCAGGCAAGGCGATCCACTGTCTTGCGATCTCATCATCATGGAGGGAATCGTACGAAGGGCCGGTGTGCATCGTAATGGCACCATTTTTTATAAAGGTGTCCAGCTCCTTGCGTACGCTGATGATATTGATATTGTCGGCAGAACCAAGAGAGATGTTACCGCTGCTTTCGCCGCTATCGAAAAGGAATCAGCAAAAGTGGGTTTGACGATAAATGAGGGCAAAACAAAGTATATGCTGTCTACAAACAAGGGAGCGCGGCGTTTAGACTCCCACGTTTCATCTGGCAGCTATAACTTTGAAGTAGTCAAGGAGTTCGTTTACCTTGGCACCGCCATTAACACTAACAACGAAATCAGCCTGGAGATAAAGCGAAGAACAATAATTGCTAATAGGTGCTACTACGGGCTCAGTAAGCAACTAAGTTCCAGAGCCCTCTCTCGATCGACAAAACTAACACTCTACAAGACGCTCGTTCTACCTGTGCTGCTTTATGGCGCTGAGGCATGGGTAGTTTCGCAAACTGACGCAGCCGCTCTGGGGGTGTTCGAGAGAAAAGTTCTTCGCAAAATCTTCGGTCCTGTTCGAGTCGGCGATGACTATCGCATCCTAATGAACCACGAGCTGTATGAGCTTTACGAAAACATTGACGTAGTTCGGCGTATAACTGTGCAGCGACTACGCTGGCTGGGTCATGTCCATCGTATGGACGACGAATCTCCAGCGAAAAAGGGGCTCTAGGCGAGGGTCGCTGGTCAACGACGACGAGGGAGACCATGCCTCCGATGGATGGACCAGGCTGAGGAAGCCCTAACCGCACTTAGTGTATTCGATTGGAGAAGGCGCGCGCAAAGCAGAGGCGCCTGGCGAGAGCTGATGAGGTCGGCCGAAACCCGGACACGGGTTGTTACGACCACCTAAGTAAGTAAGTAAGTAGGATAGCATAAAAAAAGTCTCACGTCTCAAAATAACTCAAAACCTTATTTTTCTGATTAAGGAAATACGCGTGCTAACAAAAAACAAAAAAAAAAAGACATGAGACTTATGTAATATTATGTAATATTACATAACATATCAAGAATCGAAAAACTAAATGGCCGATAACTTCGACAATAATGTTATTATTATTTTTAATACTATTTTCCTACACAGCACAAAAAAAAAAAAAAAATCGCATAAGAACAATCGCACAAAAATAATCCTACAAATAAAATATCGCACAAAAAAAAGACGCACAAAAACACTTTTGACTGTATAGCTTTGAGCAATTTTGGAGGACAATATTATTTTATTAAGTATTTTTTAATACTTTTAAATATAAGGTGTTCTCATACGGAAAACAAAAACATATGCTGCCTTAAAATGGCATTTTCGTAGAATGAAACCAATTATGAAACTTGTCATAATAAGGCAGCATGTCAAAAAACTTATTGAAAAATGACATGGGATGAGGACAACTTTTAATGGAAGAAAATAACATTATGGTTGTTATAATAAAAAAATAAAATTTTTTATGAATAGATCAGAATATAAAATCAATCAATAAGCACCAATTTTTCAGTACGAGCTTGAACTTTTGTCAAATTAAGCCGAGCTTAACTCACCGAAATTGGACGTGTAAACTTGTTAACCTAAATATTTTAGCATTCATAGAAGTTAGAATGACTTAAACTATCATGTGATGTGTTTCTTTTTTGTCTAAGCTGAGTTTAAACGTTCAATTTTGGTGAGTTAAACTCAATTTAATTTGACTAGACTTTAAACTCGTACGGAAAAACTGGCCCTAAGTTATTTGTTTTTGCAGGGATCCTTAAACTTGTATTAAGTGGATCTGACCAAATTAACAGTATATGTAGCAAATCAATATTAGTGTCGATTCGAGATGCCTTTCGCGAGAATAATTCTCGGTAAATTCTACTGTCGATATTTTTCGCCTTTTGAGCTTCCTTAGAAAGTTGTCCTATAAGACGTCACTATACCTATCTAATGACAAAGTATTTTATGGACACACTCATCGAATTTGTCGATATTTATTGCAATTTTTGAGTAAATAGATTTCAGTATTACACGGAAACGATTCTTAACCTCCGCACTTACGCCTGTTATTTTGGCAGATTTGTCAACATTTCGAAAAAATGTACGGACCGAATTGCCGTCGTTCGTCTCGGCATGCCTCGACATGTCTACAAGCGTTTCAAACTCCCTTTTGAAATCTGTTTGCACTTGATGCTTTTTTTTTACAATTGCGGCCTTATTACTTTCACCTCGCACCTGCCACAGCTTAAGGCCCTAAGTCGGTTGATGAAAAATTTTTTATTTTTATATTCTAACGCGTACTGCGTAAGGGTTATATAAACTTTGTCATTCCGTTTGTAACGCCGTTAAGGAGGCGTGGCAGGTAAGGAAAAGTATATATATTTTTTATCAGCATCACCATCTGAGTGGATTCCCGTGTGTCCGTCTGTCTGTTTGTCAGTCTGTCTGTCGACAATATTACAGCCGAAATTTTAAAGCTATCGCGATGAAATTTAAACATAAGCTTATTTTTAAAAAAGGAAGATCAAGTTCGAAATTGAGCAACATCGGATGGAAACCACGCCTACCTCCCATACAGAATGACTTTATTTTTACAGTAAAATCTCTTAAAAATCCACAAAATTTAAATAAATGTCTTGAAATTTTGCACATGAGCTTTGATGTTTAATATGAACCATCTCTATGATATTCGGCAAAATCGCCTACTACGCCTACCTCCCATAGAAAGTGGCATCACCAAAATAGGAAAACTTTCGTAAATATATAAAACATCGCGTCTGTCACGGCAAAAAGACTTCAAATAGACTTTAATAAAACCGCGGTGACGTATTTTAGCCTCGGTACCCTGCCGAAGCTTCATTCTTTACTAGTTGTCTTTTTTTTATTTTAAACGTTTATATAACATGTTAAGAACGTAGCAAAAAAAACTTTATAGAGATATCTTAAATAATACGAAGGTTATAGCGCCTTATAACTAAGAAACCAGGTGTACCGTTTAAGCATTATATTAGGATTATATAGCGAGCTCCTCTTTAGTATTACATTATTATAACAGCTGCTCAAACTGGAGTTTTTTGAGCAGGGAAACAATCAATCCGGCTTCGCCACGGACTTTTTTTAGCTCACTAACTTGTAGATACGTATATAAACAATTTCACATTTTTCGTCCGTTAAAAATTTATGCGCGATTATCACAAACCTACTTTTTCAAAAAGCGCGTACAATCTCATTTCAAAACTACTTAACCAATTGGTCTAAAGTTACCAGGATTTATTGAGACACCAATTATCTACAACATGCGTGAAATAATTTTTCAAAATACCTTTTCAAAAGCCGGTTATTAAAAAAATAAGCATGTCAAAAATAATTACTATTTTTCATGAGTAAGATTAAGATAGAAGAAGAAAACTTAGAACATTGAAATTTTAGAATTTTAGCATTTATTTGTCCATTAGTGACAGAGTTTAAAAATATTTTTTTTCAAAATGGCGGATTTTCTGACATCCTCAACTTTGTCCTTACTTTTGACCGCGTATAAGATTCCTTCTGCTACATCCATCTGTAACATATCAAAAGTAAAAAAAAAATAGTTTTTCATTATTTTGCAATGATATGAGTATAATGATATGATAAGCTGAATTGAAAGATAATATTTTTTGAATGAGAAAAAAAATAAAGAAATGTAATTTTTTTGGCCTGTTTTTTTTTCAATAACCGGCTTCTGAAAAGGTATTTTGGAAAATTATTTCATTCATATCGTGGATAATTATTATTATAATTGGTGTCTTAGTCAATCCTAAAAATTTTAGACCAATTGGCGAAGTCGCGGACATCTGTGGCCTGCTAGTATTACATATTTTTGATCGCATCCCTAATTAAAAAAAAAAAACAGTTTGAGCAGATGAAATAATAATAAAAAAGTAAAGAAGGAGCACACTATATAATCCTAAAATAAAGCTTAAACGGTAAACTTGGTTTATCAACTATAAGGCCCTATAACTATCTTTTTATTTAAGATATCTTTAAAAAATTGTTTTTCTAAGTTCTTAAGGTGTTATATAAACGTTTAAAATAAAAAAAAAACACAGGTGAGTGAAATTTAATTTTTTAATGATTTTTTTTTAATAAAATGGCTTTTAAATTAAAAACTTATAAATAGTATAAAGTAAATTAAAAAACACACGTTAATATTCACACCAGTTAATTTTATTATACATATATCAGAGTAAAAAAATCACGTAAATCCTTTAAGATTTCTACAAAATACCGCTTTAGCACTTTTTTGTTTTCAATGTTCGTTATAGAAACAGTAAGAGCGAGAGAATGCTGTTGTGAAAAACAAGTGTTGCATATCCAGGGAGTTTTTATTTTATGTTATTACCAGCAGCTATAAAATTGCTTAGGAAAAATCAAAGTAAATATTTAACAAGGTTGCGTCGTTTAGGAGCGAAGGGTACAGCAGCTGTCAAGCACATAGAATTATATAATTTGCAAATTTTGTTATTTGTTTTGCTTTTATTCGTAAAAACCTGGTTTTGATAGGTGCTATTTTGCGCTAAAAATAAGAGAGAATTTTAACTACTAACCCTACCTTGTTTTATAAAACCATGGGAAAAATAAGTTCTTGGCATATTTATAGGGGTTTGCAAGACCATGCCATTACTGTTATTCTAGATCTGCCACCGAACATATTTTTAACTTATATTTTTTTAGAACTGAATCACAAAAATAAATTCATACTTTTACTTTGTGCATAACTTTGTGCATTACTTAAAAGCAAGTGTTGCATACTGGAAGTTATCGAAATATAAACAAAGTTAAATGAAAAATATTAAAACAACAGCCTCTTTCAGCAATGATGAAAACGGGAATCTGGTGACAGATATCCAGAGTACACTGACGTTATGGAGGGAACACTTCTCTTTTCTTTTGAATGGCGATGATGACAACAATCCCGCCAATAGAGATGATACCCCGAAAACCCTAATTATGGATGACAGAGTTGAAGTTCTGCTGCCCGATTATAATGAAGTCTTGACAGCCACAATACGGCTTTAGAACAACAATATAATATAACCCAACTGTTATGGGCACTGTTTAAGAACGGAGTCGAAGCTCTATTTAAATGCATTCACAAGCTTCTATGCAGAATATGGTCGGAAGAATCCCAAACGATTGGAACCTCAGTGTACTCTGCTCAATCCACAAGAAAGGCGATCCCACCATTTGTGGCAATTACCGTAGGATAAGCCTCAAAAATATCGCATATAAGGTCCTGTCGAGCGTATTATGTGAAAGACTGAAACCCATCGTAAACCAACTGATTGGGCCTTATTAGCGTGCCTTCAGGCCTGGAAAATCTACCACCGATCAGATATTCCTTGAAAAAAAGAGGTTACATAAATTTTTATGTAGACATTTTACTGGGCGATAGTTCATTCTTTGTTTTTGGGCATTAAGGTTTTGGGCGATCATTCACGCAGCCTGGTCTTGTAGGTATTCCAAAAAACAATTAAAACGCGTCAAAGGAGTGAATTTAAATGCGAACTGCAACGAAAGCTCGGCTTGTAAAGATATAGGCAGTGAAATGCAAGCGTCAGCAAAGGAACCAGGTATTTAACACATTCACTGCCAAGGCCGTTTTCATAAATCTAACGTCAGGTGCTAACATAAATTTAGGCATTTTTAGGTAAAACGAGATACTCGTAGTTCGGCCTACTTATATAAAATTTCATTTGGATATGCCAACTACGAGATAGCTCGTTCCTTATTTATTCCATAATTTCTTATTTGATTTCAAGATAAACAAACAAAAATGTAACAAAAAGAGCATTCAACTTTATTTCAATAAATAAAGCATGACACGGCCGTGGCGTAGTGGGTAGAGTGTGTGACTCCTACGCCAAAGAACCCAGGTTCGAATCCTCCATCCGACACACAGAAAGTTTTTTCAATTAAATTAATTTTTCTGTTCGGCTGTCACCTCTCTGCAAACAATGGCAAACCTCAGAGAGTAAAAACTGCCATGAAAAGCTTCTTGAGAACATAAGCCGATCGGAGTCGGCGTAAAACATGTAGGTCCAGTTCTCGATCATTTGTGTGCAAACATTTCACATCACACACCACACAATTTATCATAAGAAGCTCGGTCAAAGTCCTTTCAAGGGCTGAAATGGCCATTTCGTTTTTTTTTTTTTTTTTTTTCAACATGAAACAAAATATAATTAATTTTTTGTTATTATTATACTTCATAATATATATTAATTTTGATGATAAATTTTAAAACAGCTATTCACGCAAAGAGCTGACTTTTCAGGGCACTCTGCACACATTTCGCATCAGATGTTTCACATCTTTTGTTTTCTTTATAACAAACACGACATGGCTTAGTTGGGTTATTTTCCTTTTCCGTTGATGGAATTGATTCTAAGTAGTGAAAGCTGTCTCTAGTTTCGATGCGAGCATCAATGTTTTTAGGTTCACCAGCTAAGTGTTCAAAGGCATTTTCTCTAAATTGTAATATTGACAGTTTTTTGTTTGAAGAATTTTTTTGGTAAAGTAGCCAAGCATTATGCATAAACATTTCGAAAAATTGAAACCCAAGTTTTTCATGCCATCGCACAGATTTTCTTAATGATGAATAATATGAAATGTTTTGATCTCTACGATCTACTCCAGCCATTCCCAATGTGTATTCCCGAACAATATTCGGTTTTATGGACACTTTTTTATTTCTATTCATTACTTCAACAATGTTTCCATAGTGTTTGTTGGATATGGTGAGTACGTCCCTTTTGTCTTTCCACTTACAAACTTCGACTGAATCTCATGTTGGTTCGCCTTTTTTAAGCTTTTTTTAATGACGCTTTCGGATTTTCTTTTCTATTGGCTCTCAAAGTAGCACACACATACGTAGATGTATTGGTTAAGGTTTTTGTTAAGCCCACGGAATTATAAAAATTATCCATGTAAAGATTAAATCCTTTGTCAAGAAAACCTTTCACCAAGCTCATCACAACCTCACTGGCATGATTTTTACAACCGTCAAATTGTTTTCCTTCATACATTTTCACCCCCAATAGCATTCATTTTGATTCGCAGAGTAAAAAATTTGATCCCATATTTATGTCTTTTGTTTTTAATATATTGGCGAAAAAATTATCCTGCTAAGGATGGTAAATGTGATTTATTATATCATTGAAATTTTGTAGAATTGGATTTATTTTAAATAAACGGTCGGTAATTTGATGCTCGTTATTTGAAAAATGAATAAATCGAAGAAGCATTTGAAACCGATTTCTTGACATTCTGTTACGGAAAAATTTTAGACCATAGAGCTTACTTGTGTTCCAACAATGTGATATACTTAAAGTGATAGGCCCCATGTGTAATAATAATCAAAAAAACAATCAAAGTCTGATCACTGTCAGACTCAGAACTGCTACTTTCATCATCATCATCTAACAAATATTCACCTTCATCAGCAGAAAAATCATTGTCACTGGATACTTCTAAAGTATCTTAATATTTTTCTATGTCTTCATTCTCCATTTCAACTCGACAAAAATGCTATTTAAAAACAAATACTATTTAATTAAATCAAAACGACCTTTAATCTCAAAAATCTGAGCACGACTAAATTTTATATGTATAACAACTCAACTTCAATAAAGTACTATTTATTGGGGAATTCCCAATTTAATAAAATTGACCGGTTGTTTTTTGAAAAAAGTACTTTTTCCCTGTGCCAAAATGAATTAATAAAGTTAATTCAAAAAGCCATATCGAAAATATGTTCAATATAATCGCAAAGTTCTTGCTACGAGTTATCTCGTAGTTGGCCTGTTGAGTATGGTGTGCTACTGCGAGATAACTCGGAGTTGGCAGTGAATGCGTTAATATATTGGCACTTATGTACGTCAATAATTACGGAATTGCAATGTAAATTGCCTAACAATTTAATACTTAACTCGTTGCTTAATATTCGATGATGACAAAAAAGATTACAAAAATTTTGTCATGACTTCGAAGTTACTGATGGTCTCATAAGTTTGTTAGATTCACATAGTGCTTATGTAAGCTGCTGTTCATCCAATTCATCTTATGAAGAGGAATTAAATATATCTGAAATATAACCAATCCATAGTGGAATAATATAAGTTGCTTGTGCAAGAATGATTACTTTTCCAACCTTTTATTTTTATAAGAATATATGAATTTTTTTCACTTTTTCGCAATTTTGTACCTATATATTTAAAATAAATTCTTATTAAAAATAAAATGAAAACTTAAAAGGGTATGAAAAAAAGCTGGCCTTTTTTAACCATGTTTTTCTAGCCTTTTAGCCTTTTTTGACATTTTTTTACTGATTTAGCTTTTTTTTATCTAGCTCGTGGCCACACAGATTCAAACTAGTTTTCTGCTACTGCTTATGCTGCGACTGTTTGGTTTTTCGCAAGCACAAGGTTGAAGCAGTGATATGCTTTGAAGTTATGAAAACAGTTAGGCCTTTTCCACACGGAGTAATTGAAAAACAACGCAACATCAACAAATGTTGCTAACTCATGTAAGTATACCGAAACCTTCACATGAAGCAACTTTTTCGCAACTAGTTAGCAGCACGTTTGAGATAAGTTTTATGCACACAGCTTGCTGCAATTTATATCAGCGACTAGCGTTTTCCTTGATAATTTAAAAAAATAGTGTGGTACTTGAAAGCAAGAATACTATCAATTAAATACAGAGAAACTGTGTTTTATATTGTATACAGGAAGCAGCATTGAACGAACAGTTAAAAAATATAATGCTTGGACAGGAAGTAGGGAAATATCCCTGCTTATTTAATTAATTTAATAATGCTTCAATATCAATGAGAGATCAATGTTGCGTTGTGCGTGACTTGTTCATCTGAAAGCATAGGTTGCAATAATGTTTGGAATTGCAGTGGCTTGCAACTTTTTAAGCAATTGTGTTGCAGTTGAATTACTTTTCAGTTTCTCCATATGGAAAAGGCCTTAGTGCTTAAAAAAGCAATAATTTTACGACTTTTGCTATTTTGACTGCAGCAATTTAATCACTAATTTTCAGCACTTGAGCATATTTGAATCGGAACCATGGATATTGAAAAAAGACTCTCATTGGTTTGGTACTCATCAGCAAAAGGTTGTCTATACTTCGTTTTAAAAAGGTTGTCTATACTTCATATTAAGACTTACAAAAACTTCTTCCAGCACCTTTGTTAATCGAGTTACTGTATGATAATAAGAGCCTGCAGTGTATCTTCCGGATGTAGTTCCGTGACGCTTATTGTAGCAAATGTGTTTAGCTTTTTCCCGATCATATGATGGATATAGCTTACTGATCATTTTTATGTCCTGATCACGAATAACTATGTATTGGTGCGTTGAGAGGCTAGCATCAATTATTATAGCATGAGCTTCCTTTGTAGGGCCTTGCATTTCTTTCCGATTTGCGTGATTTCTTTATCACAGTTCCTCTTTTTGGCGATGCGCAAAATGAGAGCTCATTTAAAATGTTAGCAGAATATCGTTTGTCTTCCTGTCTCAAATAAAAATGTTAGCAGAATGTTAGCAGAATATCGTTTGTCTTCCTGTCTCAATTCAACGGTCAAAATAAGCTCTTCACGAGTTGTTTCTTTAAGAAGATTTGAAAATTTTCTTTTCTTGGCCTTTGAAACAAATTCATTAAATGGCTTTGGAGTCCCACGAATATTAGCTGTGGTTGTGGTGGATTGTGGTGTTAATATATCAAAAAATGTAACATTTTCTTGAAGCCAGGAATAATTGTTCGATAGGAAACGACCTGCTGATTTGCTGATTTAGTCCATCTATGTACCTTAATTTTTTTGCAAAATACCTTAATTGTTTGTTTAATTGATGTAACTGTAGCTTCAGATGGTGAATGATAATCCCATTGTTGCAACACGTAACTATTTAATATAACATTTCAACAAAAGCGTAAATGGACGAAAATATGAACAACACGGTTTGTTTTTTTTTTTAAGAACTATAAATATTCACTTTGACGTAAAATGCCACGCTCGCCCAATAAAAACGCACAGTATTGCGCTATGTATGAATTTCCAACTATACGCGTTTCACACAAATTTAGTAACATTTGCACATAGTACACATAATTTGCACATAAGTGAAACAAGAGCACGCATTTGATTTTACATGAGCATATAGGCGTCAGGAATATTTGTTTCCTTTGGATAACCCACAATTGACTGTTGCTCAAAAATGGGCTCGTGTTGATTGATGAAAGGAATGCTGAAAAAACACGGTATGAGATACGTCTACGACATCGCAACAGGTGTCACATCATGGATCTACTGTTTGGGGCTTTCAAACTGAGCAAAACTTGAAAAAAGTTGTGCGCGGTGTTAGCACATCCAAGCAAATGGTGGCAAGCTGTTTTCCAGAAAAACCGGTCAACTTGAGTGAAGTTAAACTGTTAATGCTAAATAGTGCACAATAGGGATATGACTTTTTGACTTTTTTTCAAATAAAATGTTTCCTGTATCATAAAGTGATGAACTTTTACCTAAATTAGTTAAAAATGGCCAAAATACCTTTCTGGAAGCAAAAAAGGTCACCCCCAAAATAAAAATTTGATTTGAAAATCAAATGATCATTTACGCGGCCTTAAGATCATTAATCTCTATTGTTTGTTTTGATGGCCCGTAAATGATAATTTGATTTCCTATTTCTCTTTTTCTTACTATTTGTTTACAACTTACAACCTTACCCCTCACACACACCACTTGACAGTACCACGTACTGAGAACAAAAACAATTAGAAAAAAAACTCTTACACTTCCATGCAAGCAGAGTTTAGGCAGTTTTTATGGTTGATTTTTGCAATCAGTTTGCTGGGAATAAAGATTGCGGTAAGAAGTGAAATAATTAAGTGATATTTTTAAGTTCACTAATTTTATTTTTTTGCCTTAGAAATAAATAAACTACACTACCATATTATATACCACATTACATTCTATCATCAGTGCCAGTGTTTTGTGCTTGTGCAAATTTATTTCTATTATTTTATCATATTATACGATGTCTCACAAAAAAAGTCATACCACCGTAACAAACAACAAGGAGACTTGGACTAAAAATTTGGTGAGATTTCAGGATTCACACAGAAAAAGAGGAAACGTGGCTGTAGAAGAACATTCACTCGATACAAAATCTAGAATACCACTTCAATTGCAGATCGTAGGCAGATACCAGTTTCTTGGAGCATGTGTTAAAGGAAGAAAAGAAAGAATAGTTAAAATTTCTACGGAAATTATAAAATTGTGGGAAATAAACTGAATTTTCCACATGTGTCTGATCAAGTGATAAGAGCAAAGCTTATGAAGGTGCTAAAGGTCTATGATGAATGTGTCAAGCGTGGAAACTATGATGTTCTCAATGAATTATTTGACATTACGAAAGTAAATGGCCAGTGGTTATCCTCGGAAGATAAACGTCTATACCACCTACAAAAAGAAAGTAAAGGACAGGTGGGGTACTCAACTGGACAAGTGGCAAGTAAAGACACCATTCACCCTTCCAAGAGAAGAAAATTCCAGTCTGGAACAGCAATACCCTCAACATCACAAGTCATGTCTCCCACAGACAGTGGTACTGAATCTGAAAACAGCAAAAGTAAGAGTGAAGATAATGAAGAAGACGACAGTGATAAAGACGATGATTTGGACACTCAGATACAAACTAGAAAGCACTACAAAAGTAAATTTGCTGTAAATATGGTTATATCAAGTGGAGTTTCCACAAAGAAAGCTGCTAAAATATGCAATGAATTATCACAACAAGGTATTTATATTCCAACTCCAAGTCAATCAGGAATTTACAAGTCCACATTTAAAGAAGCAGCTAAAATAAAAAAAGAAATGCTGGAACAACTTCAAATGGAACAGTGGTCCTTACACTTTGACGGCAAACGAATAGATGGTAACGAATATCAGGTAGTTGTACTTCAGAATGAAAGAACTGACGTGAAACTTGATGCACTGCTTTTGAAAGATGGTAAAGCGGAAACTATTTTTGAAGAAATTACCAAAGTTATTGATGAATACAATTTATGGAATTCTATTAAGATGATCATTACTGATACAACAAACGTCAATACTGGGAAAAGAAATGGAGTTGTTGTAAAGTTGCAACGTATGTTTGAATTAAAGGGTGCCACAATACCACAATTTATCGGTTGTCAGCATCATGTACTAGACAGGATTCTCCGTCTGGTGATGGACGAAGAACTTGGGGGTGATACCAAATCTCCAAACATTGAATACCCATTTGTGTCTGAACTGTTGAATAAGTATGATGAACTGAAAGATAAGTTTGTGAATGGAACTGAAGAAATTCTTGATAAATCAGGGTGGAGAGACGATATGAAGTTTTTGTACCATTTAACAAGAGTGTTCAGATTCTATGAAGAACAAAGGAACTTCCCTCTGATTCACTTTCAGAACATTCCTAACAAGAGCAATGCTAGATGGAATTCAAGAGCCATTCTCGCCATTCTGGCATTCATTCTTATACCTGAAGCGAGAAGGAATTTGGAGAAGGTTTGCATGTTCATTTCATATGAGTGGGCAGAACATTGGTTTTGTAGTCAGAAGTACAATAAGAACGACTTCAAGAATTTATCAGATGTATTGAAGCCTTACAAAAAGGCATTGCAGTCATTCAAAAATCACTGGAAGAAAGAGCCATCCGTCATGGACATACCACGAAGTAATCAGATAGCTGAACGTGCAATCAAGGTGATGCAAGACCTGTATGCTTCTTGCAGAATGAAAGACAAACTGCAACTTCGATTCATTCTAAGTAATAAGCGCTAGACTCTATGTCAGAAAAGAGCATCATGTGACCCCTGGAGGCTTTGTGTTAATTTTGTAATAAATTTATAATTATTTATCACATAATATTTTTTGTTATATCACATCACATGTTTCATAAATAAATAAAATAAGAATAGGAGTACAACTATTTTACAACATCTTCGGCCCTTAATATTGAGAAACATTTACTCCACATATTAAAAATTCGCTTTTTTGGTTTGGGGGTGACCTTTTTTCAAAATATGTTCAAATGAAACATCAATCCATTCTTTTCACATAAAAGTACATCCAATTACGATACAGGCATACTAGGTTGCAAAAAAGTCATATCCCTAGTGCACAATCATTTGTTTGCCGGATGTCTTCGGAAAATTGAAGAAAACCAACCACAGAAGGAAGATTATCATCAGCTCAAACAAAGGAGTTTTTGATCATTCAAAACCTGGAATTGTTGGATACTCAGCCTCAAAGCTCAAACTTTGCACCCAATGACTTTTTCTTGTTCCCTCACATTAAAAAAAAAAAAAATTGCGTGACAAGCGTTTTTTTAACCCCGAACAGACAAATGAGTTCTTCGAAAACCTTGTTTGGAAGGCACCAACTTCAGAGTGACAAAACTATTTCGAAAATTTATTCAAACAAATGCAAAAGTGTATTGATCATCTTAAAAAAATACTTTGAAAAAAATAAAATTTATTTTCACTGATAAACCTCAACGTTTTTATTGTTAGACATAAGACTTAAAAGTCAGCCCACTCTCTCTTGAACCATATTTTTTGGTTAGATTACCAAAATTATTAAATTGGAATGATTAAATGTGTAATTTGAAGAAATGATAAATAAATTCTTCAAAAGAATGGAGGAATGTCAATTGGGCTGATTTGCGGCGTCTAAAAGTTGTTTAAAATTTTTAATTAAGACTTTTTTAAGTAGATCCATTGAAACAACATTAAGTCAATTCCTCTAAGCAGACGTCCACATATCTTCACACCCGCTAAACTCTCTTTTTAGAAATTATAGTTTTACAGAAAATAATGTATGGACAACCTAGCCCATAAGGTTCGTATAGGTTAGAGTCTCAAAAAAATTTTGTCATTAACTTATGTTTTTGGTACTTATATTGCCAATATTAAGACCTTTTAATATTTCGAATTGCAAGGCGTTTAGACTAAAATAAACTGAATATTACAATTTGTAGAGATGTATTGTACTTTAATTTGGTTTTTGGGGTTTTTAACAGTATTTAGTCGATATTATAAGAATATCCGCAATTGTTTCATTTTATTATATTTGGTCAATAAAAAAACTAAAACAAAAACATTTTTGTTTCTTGGAATTTCTACCTTTTTATATTGATACTTTTTAATTTACAAATTCACTTACTTTCTTAAAAATAAAGTATATTTTTTATATAAAGTCCACAATATGGATATTTATATGGTATGGATTGATTTTGATATGGATATTGATTGATCTACTGGCGTAGATTATTTAAAGCTAATTAGGCAATCCAGGAGAGCTTTACGGAAGTATCTAAGAATCTTGATACGGCCCAGGCTAGATTAGCGGGGTTCGAGAATTTGTTTAAAACTTTTAAGGGCATGGATGAAGCATTTATCTCTCCAAAACGTAAACGTATAATCAAAAATCTTCGAAGCAACGCTAAGTCTTCAACAAAAACTGCCTTACCGTCTGCAAATATTGCCTCTGAACCTTCTGTTGAACCGATTTCTCCTAATCTACATATATTATTAGATCCTTTGCTTCAAATGCGAACCAATGCAAAATTAGGAGACTCATGATCCAATTACTGATAATATTGAACATACAAATGTTCCTACATCAGTTGATCAAGTAGTAACTACTGCTGAGGCTTCTGCATCTGTTCCGGTTATTGATATAACTGACGATCCTCCAAGTTCGTCAGGCGTAATTCGTAAAAATTCTTAAATGTTTTGAAAACTTGAAATGAAATAATATTGGAAATATCGTTGCTTGCACATTTATGTACTGCTGAAGTCGAAGGCAGTTCCGATGTATCAAAAGAAGTTTCTGTTTCTGGAACAACTTCTACAATTATACACACAAAACGCACAAATTTTGAATTATTTACATTAAAATTGAA
>OU612043.1:75156215-75158715 GCA_914767935.1 Coremacera marginata
TCAAGTGAAAAAGGACTCTATAGGCAACTAAAGCATCCGCAACCGCATAACATCTCGGACCAAAATGATACGCCATCAATTGAGAGAATCGAGGAATACTGGGCATGGATATGGTCTATTTCGAAACAGCACAATCAAGACGCGACTTGGATTGAACGCGAAGAAGCCAATTACGCTGACATACCAACAATGGAATTTACTGAAATATCACTAGGCAGACTAAGGGAAAGTATTTCAAGAACTCAAAACTGGAAATTCCCTGGACCAGACAGAGTGCAAAATTTCTGGTACAAAAGATTCACAGCAGCCCACCAAAAATTAGCTGAAGAACTAACAAATTGCATTAAGTACCCGGAACAGTTTCCAAAATGGCTAGGCGAAGGTGTAACATACCTACTACCTAAAATAGGGAAATTTGACAAAAACCCAGCCAATGGAAGACCTATCACCTGTCTATGTACGCTCTATAAAATCTTAACATCATGTATAAATGACACCGTATACGAACACCTAATAAATAATAACATCTTAACAGAAGAGCAAAAAGGTTGCATAAGAGGAGCAAGGGGATGTAAAGAGCAGCTCACCATAGATCAAGTAGTACTTGGTCAAGCTGTACACAACACCAGAAACTTATACTGTGGATATGTAGACTACCAAAAAGCCTTCGATAGCGTTCCAACTTCCTGGCTACTGAAGATAATGGAAATCTACAAAATCAATAACACCTTAATCAGATTTTTATCCACCACAATGCTAACTTGGACAACAAGTATCGAAGTTAATAATGAGCAGGGCCGAATAAAGACCAAGAAAATACCAATAAAACGCGGGATTTATCAAGGCGATTGCCTGAGTGCACTATGGTTTTGTGTAGCTATAAATCCACTTAGTAAGATGCTAAATGACACCAGATACGGATTCAACATCAAATCACAGAGCCAGGTACTATGTAGAATCAACCACCTTTTATACATGGACGACCTGAAGTTATACGCTGCTACGAGAGACAACTTAGCACATCTGATCCAAATCGTAGCGGGATTCAGCCAAGATATCAGAATGAGCTTCGGAATCGATAAATGCAACACAATCTCCATTATACGCGGTAAAGTGACGCCAAGCGATGAACCTGAAATTTGTTCAATAAGAGAAATGTCTGAGAACGAACTATATAAATACCTTGGAATGGCGCAGAATAGAAGGATTGACACGAAAAATGTTAAGGAACAGATTAAAACAGAATTTAAAGGCAGAATATATAAAGTCATTAAAAGTAATCTGAACGGAAAAAACCTTATAAGAGCAATCAACTCATTTGCGATCCCAAGCCTATCATATAGCTTCGGAATAATTAACTGGACAACGACTGAACTGATGACATTGCAAAGGTTTATAAGAACAACAATGACAAAATACTGTATGCACCATACGCAATCATCCACTGAAAGAATGTTTCTGCCTCGAAGAAAAGGAGGTCGCGGTCTAATTGACATACATCTTCTATATGAAAATCAAATTGAATCATTAAGAAAGTATTTCATGCAGAAACAACACACGTCAACTCTTATAAGATCAATAATTGAAGCTGATCAAAATGTGACCCCACTAAAAAGAAACCCAATGGGAGCGAAAAATGCTACACGGGCGATTCTACCACTCAATGCACAGCGATATAGTTGACGCACAATTGTCAAACAAGTGGCTGTTAGGTGGAGGAATAAATAGTGAAACGGAAGCATTTATGATTGCTATACAAGACGAAGTTATCAGAACAAAGAACTACGAAAAATACATCTTAAAAAGCGAAGACATATCCGATGAAAAATGTAGAAAATGTAACAGATTGAGCGAGACGATTCATCACATCACATCACATCAGGCTGCCTGCAATTAGCACAAACGGATTATCTTAAACGGCATAACAATGTCATCAATATCGCTCTACTACAATTACTGAAAGTACCAATAAGAGACACCAGGTACTACAAGTATATCCCGGAGCCTGTAGTTGATTCTGAAAGCTTTAAGCTTTACTACGATCGAACAATACATACAGTGCAAACAAGAGAACACAATCGACCGGACATTACTTATAAAGATAAGCTAAACAAAACAGCAACGTTAATAGACGCTGCCATCCCAATAAGCAGAAACATAGCAAAAGCGTACACTGAGAAAATAAATAAATATTCAGAGCTAGCAGAGGAGATAAAAAAATCAATGGCAATTAACTAATGTAAGGATAATACCAATCGTTATATCGAGTGAAGCACTAATAGAGAAAAACGTTAGCCGACACCTTAAAGAACTGCGTCTCCAAGCAAACATCATATGCAAAAGTGTAATATTAGATACCTGTCATCTTGTTAGGAAATTCTTCAACTAAACATGTTAAATTCACAAAAAGTAAAAATATGGTTTTCTCTACAACCATACAGTTATACACATATCCCTTTAGGCTTAGGCCTCTGGATATGATAATTCTACGGGGGTGATT
>OU612043.1:75163715-75166334 GCA_914767935.1 Coremacera marginata
CCATGTTGCCTAGTGCTTAGTCCACCCGACGCTTGAGCTGCTAAATTCAGGCGGGGCTTAATCATTTTTTCATATAGTTTGCCTGCGGTATCAAGCATACAGAGGGGTCTGTAGGCTGACGGACTTTCTGAGTTTCTTTTTCCCTTGCTGATAAGACAAGGCGTTGGCGTTTCCAGATGTTTGGGAACGTGCCTTCTCTTAGGCATGCATTGTAAACGTTGAGCAAAGTTTTGGGTCTGTTTAAAGCTATTACTTTCAAGACTTCAGCGGGGATTCCATCCGGTCCGGGGGCTTTTTTATTCTTTAGGCTTCTCGCTGCTGTGACAAGCTCACGTTCTCTGAATAGTTCGATTTCTTCATCTGTAACTCTGTTAGACCTCAGGTCGTGTCGAGTGCTATGCGTTGGGAACAGTGTGCTAACAATGTTCTCCATTACTTCTTCATCCAGCATATGCGTAGTTGCCCTTGCTCCAAGTTTTTGCATGACGATTTTGTAGCCTAGCCCCCAGGGGTCATTGTTTATATCCCTGCGCAACTCTTCCCACTTCTCTTTCTTGCTAGCGCAGATAGCTGTTTTTAAAGCTTTTTTTGCTTGATTGTATTCGATGCCTTCCGTAATCGCGTCGCCTCTTCGTTTTGCTCTTGTGTATGTTCGCCTACATCGGAGGCATGATCGCCTTATCTCCGCTATTTCGTTGCTCCACCAGTACACTTTTTTTCTTTTTCTGCCGTTTGGGGTGATTCTAGGCATAGACGATTGTATCGTCCACTGTGGGAGCGTTTCTATCTAGTTCTGCTAATAGCGTGGCTGTATTAAGCTTAGATACATTCCATTTCCGTGTACTGATAGCAAGTCTCGTTGGTGCTGTTCTTGGGTGTGTTTCGGTCGCCATCTCAAAAAGTATGTATTGGTGATCGCTTCCAGTATAATCTTCTAAAACATCCCAGTTTTTTAATTTAATAGAAATTTCTTCGGAGATCAAGGTGATATTCAGAATAGTGCCTTTGCATCCGGGTCTTCGAAAAGTTGCCACGCTCCCAGTGTTTGCAATTAAGAGCCCGCGTCTAGCTGCCATGTCCACAATTCTGCGCCCTTCACGCTACCTTGTAGTTGGAGGATCGTATCCTCGATCGTTTCGAGCTTGTTTTGAAAAGTCTGCACATCTTCACTGGGTGTAAGGTAGCTTAGTATGGTGCAACCTGAAACGCGTGTGAAGACATAACCGTTTCCAGCGCCACTATCGGTTGAAGATACGCTGCTCGTGCTAGGAATCCAAATCGCAGCCGTTGCTGATTCATTTTCCAACCATATTCCCTCTGTTTTTCTAGCGTATTGCTCCCTAATTATAACAAGATCTGCATCCTTCTCTAGAACTAACTGCGAAAGAAGAGCGTCTGCCGTCCTACTTCGATGCATGTTAGCTTGAAGTATTTTCATTTCTTCCTATTTGCTTCACACTTACTGGAGCCTGGTAGGTGGTCTACTGAAGCCCGTCCATCGTGAGAGCATAAGCAACATTTTGGAGGGTTGCTGCATTCTTTTAACTTATGCCCAGTTTCTCTGCATCGTATACAGAGGCCTTGGCCTTAACGATCGGGGCCGGTGCAGCTGTACTGGACATATCCAGTACCAAAGCATCTGTAGCAGCGCTTAGCTTCTTCTAGATATTTCACTCTGCAACTAGTCCAGCCTATGAGTACACGTCGCTCCTTTAGGATAACCTTTGCTCTTTCTGTTGACAGCGTAACATATGCCTTACGTTGTTCCCTGCTATCAGTCCGAGATATAGCTACACCCACTTCCTCTTCCGGGATTTTGAGTGCTGACCTAATGGCGGACACTACTTCTTCTTTATCCGTAGAGCTATCCAGGTCTCGTATCTCGATCTTCGTTGTTGGCTTACGATCACTAACCGTTGCAGAATCTCCTATTGTTTCTTTAATTGCCTCGCGGAAGTCATCCTTTTTTCCCCCCTTTCCTAGTTCTAATAGAAAAGCTCCGTTTTTTGTTTTCCGAATTGATGGGATGGTAATGCCTGCGGCTTCAGGTTTTACTCGCTGTCGAAGATTCTTTAAAACGTCGGCGTAGCTAATACCGTCTGTTGGTTTAATTAGAACTGCTTCTGATTTTTCTCGGTGGCGCTGTCTGTTTTCGCTGTCTGTTTTTGTTTCCCTCCTTTTCCGCCTTGTCGTTTCGTTTAAGAGACGCTTCCGCTTTATTTTTTTTATGGGTAACTGTCTTCCATTTTCCAGTTTCTTCTTGTTTTTTATTTTTTCCTTCCTTGTCTACTTACGTTTCTTTTTGCTTCTTTCCAGTCGTTGGTGCTACCGGGCTTGAAGCTGGTCGTTTATTCCTCGTCGTCGTTGTTGTTACTGTTCCGTCGCTTTGTATGACAGCTGTAGTTGAGCAGCTTTAGCGAGCTTTGCCTCCTTTTCTGCTGCTGTAAAACTTCGTCGATAGCTATCCATCACATCGAGTTATTCGTCCATCTCTGATACTCCGCTCTTTGCGTCCATGTTGACATTTTTCTGCTTTAACGTAGCCTGCTTCATTTTTCTGAGCACTTTCCTGCACTTCTGCAAAGACTCTTCTTCCGAGGCTCTCATTTTCATGATGAA